>BPVZ01000017.1:1838288-1855969 GCA_020521535.1 Rubroshorea leprosula
TTGGGATGTTAATATTGAGTTTCTCCTATTAAAAAGAGAAAAAAATATATAAAAAGATAACTTAAAGGAGGATTGAGTCATAAGAAAAAATATTCTTAAGAAGTAAAGAGAGGGCAAATGTAGGGTAGAAAGATAGAAAGTTGAGTGAGATGTAGGGTAGAAAGATAGAAAGTTGAGTGAGAAGTTGAGAGATTGAGTCATAAAAAGAAGTCAATAATGAATGAAGCATGGTAAAGGTAAGTGAACAAAAACTAGAGAATAATGTTAAAAAAATATGTTAGTCATGTTTTGACCAAAACCATTTCTATATTGACAATCGGAGAGAGAGGAAAATAAAGATAAAAGAGATGTATATAATGATAGATTGAAATACAAGGAAGAGTATCTTGTTTTAACATTGAATGGAGGGTGGGACTCCAATATCAGGGGACCCATCCCATCTAATGGTTATAATTGTGTAGTTCAATACTATTTGGATTGTATAACATTTTTTCTTACAAAGAATGATTAAGAAATAATAATATAGAAAGAAAGTTTAGAAAGATGAAAGAAATAAATAAATAAATAAAACTATTGATATGGAAAGGAAAAGAGAAGGGAAGCGAATAGATAGAATTTCAAAAAAAATAATGATAGAAGTAGAGTAAAGACAAGTGAAAAAGTATTAGAAGAATAATACTAAATTGTGTCTCTTATGTTTTGATATAAAACTTTTCTAATAAAAATACGTTAAATAAAAAAAAAGAGTCAAAATAAGATATATAATGATAGATTGAGATAAATAGAATGCTTAAGAAAGAATGATAGATATGAGAATATAATATAAAAAAGATAATATGTATGGTAGAGAATTAAATGTAATTAATGATATAAAATGTGAGGAAGGAAGCCAAGAGATGGAGTCTTAACAAAAATTAAGGAAATGTGGACTACAGGTAGGGGATATTGATTAGTATACACTCCAATTTAATACACTATATTACATACTTATTAAAAAATTATTGTTTTTTTTATATGAAATTAAAGGCAAACAAACTTAAAAATATAGTCTTGCATATAGAATACAAAAATCAGTTGAATCGGGCTATAATTATATTATATTTTAATGGTTAAATCAGAAAAATATTAGAAAGTGTGTTAAATTAAGTGTGTACGAGTCATTTTCTAAAAGTAAGCAAAAAATTAAGCACCAAGAAAATAATTTTAAGTCTTGCTTTTTATGTTTTGAGTTAAAAACGTTTCTAACATATAAAGGGAGTGAGAGGAAGAAAAATTGGATAAAAAATATATATAATGATAGGAAGATATACATGCAACAAAAGATTAAAAAAGAACAATAGGGAGAAGGTGATAAGGGATAAAGAGTTACTAAAAAATAAATTACTAATATAAAAAGGGATTTACAAAGATATATACACATACATATATACAAAGATAATATGAGAAAGTAAAGCTGAAATAGACACAAAAAATAATAAAAGTGTAAAATAATGTGAAAAATATCAATTTAAAAAAGAGAAATGATGAGAGATACATATACTAAGTTAAGCCTGAATTAAAATGCATAACAATAACCTAAGTGTATGATGACAAAACAAAATAAGAATTGAATCTACTTCATAGAAAAATATGGACATAGGTATGGTCTTAATGTAAAAAATTGAGAAAAATATAATATATATATATGTAAAAAATAAAGATATAAGGCAATTAAGGAAAATATGATAAGGGAGGAAAAGAATAACATCAATTTTTTGATCAATATAAAGAGAAATATGATTGAAAAATTTTCATAATTTATTAGAGTAATGATATAAAAGCTGACTAGTCAATAGGTCGATGGTCCTATAACTTTTATAATTTTTTTAGTTTTCACTCTATTATTTATTTTTAAGTCTTTTAATTTTTAATATTTAAATTATTAAATACTACATGTCAATAAACTAAATATTAAATCTTAAATATTGAATCTTAAAAGAATCTAAAACTTAACACCTTAAATACTAAAGCTTAATAAAATGTAAACCCAAACACCCCAAGAATTGAATTCTAAAAAATTTAAACCTTAACTTCCCTAAAATTTAAATTATAAAAAAATTTGAACCCCTAACATTCTTGGCACCACTAAATTTAAACCCTAACACTCATCAAAAATCAAATCCCAATTAATAATTTAGTTAAAAAATAAATGAAGAAGATGGACAAACAGACGTTTGCAACTTTTATCAGTCTCCTTTTGTCAGTCTCCAGTAAGTTTGAGGGTGCCTAACCCCAAAAGTATTATGCAATTTATTAATATAGTGATAAATTATAAAATATTGTCTTTTTTTTTTAATAAAATTGATTGGATTTGTACGCTTAACATTTTTTTTATATATGTCATTCAAATTTTCTTATTATGAATTAATACATTTAAAATTATTGAATATTAAAAAAATTTAAGACATATTTTTGGCTAATTATTATTATTATAAAAATTTATAATTAGTGAAATTTTTTTAAAAAATATACAAACGAATAGCACAAAGTGTGGATTAAAGTCTAGTGTATTAAAAAATTATTAATTTTTAGTTTAGAATTAAAGATAAGAAAATTTAAAATTACAAATTTTAATAACTGAACTAATAAATGTTAACAAATATATTGAATTAAAAAAATATTTTTTTTAGCAGATGAAACTGAAAATGTGCGTTATTATTTTTAGATAAGTGTATCGTTAATATTCAATTAATATATATTGTTTAGAACATGCTGAGTGGGATTTGTTTGTGTTTTGAATCAAAGTAAAATGCTCAATATTAGTCTAATTGACATCATTTGAGGGGAGAATGAATGTGACATTTCCACTGCAAAGTCAGTCTACTGTTTATTTAATTTCAACCCTCTTCTTCTGGTGAATTAATTCAAATCATGAACCTGAACATTTTTCTACTAGAAATTTTCCTTTTCACATTTCACCTGAGCATACATTGCTCATTAAGTTTCATATAGCGCTTTGAATTATGATGATTTCCACTTTGAAATCAAAGTTTAATTAATTAATCAATGTCTTTATAGCGCGTTTGAAAAAATAAAGGAAAATAGAAAAATAAAAATGTTTTTATGTGTCAAGACATCTAATAATAATTATTAAATATATGAAATATAATATAAGTTTTAGTTTTATCATTATTTATCATATAATTATTATTATTAAATTTTTGGTATTTTTAATGTAAGGATATTATGATGAGTAATAGTATTTAGGTTGAACCTATATAGAAATAGCTAACTTAACTATTTTTATTTGAAAAAAAACAAAACAAAACAAAACAAAATAAGCAGGGTTTAGTTGTTACTAATTCCTTCCGAATTGTTTTCGCTCCTCTTTTCCCATGTTCCCTAGCAACTGTCATTTGCCGATTCTTTTCTTTCACTTCCTTCACTTCATCGACTAGTCCACCAGTAAATGGGTAAGTTTTGCTCTCTCCCTTCACTTCAAAAGTGTGCTGAATACTTGGGTACTTGGGTTGATGGTCCACAAGGTTGCCAGTCCTCTAGACTTGGGTCCATAGTGATCGCAACAACATGACAAATTTTCAAGAAAGGATCAGTTCTTTCCAGTTCATATAACTCTAAGCCAAACTTTTTCTTACAAGAAAAAGTGAAACCTTTGGAAAAGTATAACCCCAATATGTATCAAGAGAAAGTTTTAGCAAAACGCCACTTAGGAGATATTGGTATGCATAGTTTAAAGAAATACTAATTTTTCAAATCTTGTCTAATCAAAACCCAAAAATTTCTCACTGATCATTCATTGATTTATTTTGAGAAACTTTAGCAATAAAATGCACATATTATCCAAAGAGAAATGCTATTGGGACAGCCATTTTGTTTGATCTTTTTGTACAATTTGACATATCATTAAAATGATTGTTTTTTTAATTCATGTAAGACCCATGATATTGAATATATCCACTCATTTAATTATACATGAAAGTTGTGTAAAAATGTGAGACAAAAAAATTGTTCCTATAACATCACCCTTATCCAAATACTATGATTAATCATATTATTTACCTTGATTAATCATCCATTTGAGTTTAAGGAAACCTTTCCTCTATTTTATTTCTCCTTAAATTGTGAGCTTTAGGACCTTGATTAGACCAACAACTGATTTTGCACATAAAATTATTGTTGCTTACACCACTCGAAACAGTTTAGAGCCAATTACCCAACTCTATAGCAAGATTTTGAGGGAAAGCAACAGATAACAATTCCTATGGTAGAAATAAGAAATCCTTATAAAATGAATCCAAAGGGAGATTAAGAAGAAATTCTCAATGGTAGAAATCCCCATAGGAAATTGAAGAAGAAATAAAAGAGGAAATTGAAAAGGAAATTGAGGGAGGGAATTACTTGAGACAAAGCATCATTGGTGGAGTAGTCGACAAACTGAAGGAAGTGAGGGAGAAGAAATGCTAGGGAATCTAGGAAGAGAGGAGCGAAAACATTTTGAAAGGAATCAGGAAGGACTAAACCCTTCCTATTTTGTATTTTGATTTTTCTCTAACAAAAAAAGCTAGGTAAGTGAACAGCCACGTTGTTCAACCTCTTATTCGACCCAAATATCATTACCTTGTTACGATTTTTCCTTTTTCCTTTTAAAAAATGGAAAAAAAATATGCAAGCTCAAATTCTTTACGGTAGAAAACATAAAGGTGGGCTATAAATGAGTTTATGTGGTTGGCGTATCCTTAAACTAATCCCTCTAAATAATTTTAATGATACGATAAACTACGAAAGACCAGTTTACGATCAATACATCTAAAGAAATACTCAAATTGAAAGACATAACTTATATAAGATCAAAGAACCGAAAAAATATTGGTGTCTCCAAGCCAGCTGGGGCCAGTGTTTTAAAACTGGGATTAGAATTGGTTAGTCTGATCGGTTCGGTCAAAATTGGTCTTACACTTAAGCCAAGTTACAATATTGACTTGGTAGTAATAAAAAATTGGTCAAACCAAGTCAAATTTGATAAATTACCAGTAAAAATAAGTCCAACCCTATAAAAACTGCTGAAAACTTGAACCGATTCATTTTTTTAATTTTTTACGTTTTTTACTTTTTTACAATTTTAATTTTATATTTATTTTATAAATAATATAATTATAAAATAGTAAAATAAATATAAAGAACAAATTACTACTAATGAATGTAAATTTTAAATTACTTTAAATGTAATTTGATTAAACTTTAAAAATGAAATTAATTTTGAATTAAATTACTATTTCAAATTAGAAAGTGAAATTAATTTCCTCTGATTTGAAATGAAATAAAATCGATTTCATTTTAGAAATAAAAATAAATGACTACTTTAGTCGATAAATGAAATTTAATTTGAAACTGAAACTAATTTTAATCAATTTTGGAAATAAAATCAATAAAACTAAAAAATTATTTTATAATTAATGCTTTAGATAACTAGTAAAGAAAAAGAGGATATTTGTATGAAAAAAAAAAAAAATTAGAGTCACAACTTTAAAACACCACTATCTAATGAATATTTTCAAAAATCAATGATTAGATTTAATGTTTTATTTATGTAGATTATGCATATCAATTTCTAATTAATTGAATACACATATCTAATTTATTGATTATAGAGAATTTATTATCATTAAACATATATTAGAAAATACAAGTTTTTATAGTATTAGATCAACTTAAAAATTAATATACATGATCTATATTAAATGAACATTAAATTTAATGATTGGTTTTTTTAACATATCAAGGTAGTATTTTTGAAGTTAAAACTCTAATTTTTTATGAGACCCCGGACTTATGTGAAATTTTCTTCAAAGTAAAAATTAGGTATTTCAATAAACTTAAGAAATGAAACTAATTTAAAATCAATTAATTTTAAAGATGTAATGAATTTTAGAAATAAAGTCTTAAATTTTCTTCAAAGTAAAAATTAGGTATTTTGATAAATTTAAGAAATGAAATTAATTTAAAATCAATTAATTTTAAAGATGTAATGAATTTTAGAAATAAAGTCTTTGAAATTGAATTTTTTTTTAACATATTACAATTTTGAGGAAGGGGGATTCGAACCCCAATCTTAAGGTTAGGGATACACCTTACAATGAGACATATAATTATCAAGTCACGAAACTCAGTTGCGTCTTTAAAATTAAATATTAGTGTTTATTAGTCACATATATAAAAGGAATTAGATAGAAAAACATTCAAACTTATTTTATTTCAATAAATTATCATTAAAAAGACTAAAATAGTCTCATACATTTTTTAAAAATTAGGATATTTTAGTTTTTTTAATGAAAATTAATTCAAATGATGCAGTTTTGGGGTTTTTTTACTTAATTTTTTGTGGATATGGTTGATAAATATTTTTTTCTTTAAAATCAATAACTACTTTAATCAATGAATGCAAAAATGTTCTTAATCAATTTAAAAATAAAATCAATTAAGGTAAAATTAATTTTATAATTAATAAAATCATTTAAAGAATATTTATTAAATCAATTGATTGGATTGGCCAGTTTGATCGGTTCAATTGGTTAAACTAGATTAAGTGGTCAAAAGGGGTTGGTCAACAAGTTGGTTTTAAAACATTGACTTGGATTTTAGGTTGGATTAAAAGCAACCATCAACGTTGAAATTAAAAAATTTATGAGAAAATGTCTCTTATCAATCTCTTAACTAATTGAATCTTAAATAACAAGGAGAGAATCAAAGCAAATTCTTTTACTTGCTAAGCCACACTCCTTGGGTTAATAAAATATTTAATTTGAAAAAATTAATATTTATTAGTTATATTTCTAAAAAATTATAAAAAAACAATACAAAATTATATTATTTTAATAAAATATTATGAGAAAAAATCAAAAGTCTCATTTTTAATTTAAATATAAGTTATTTTCATATTTTTTTCAATGATAGTTTATTAAAATGAATAATTTTAGAGTATTTTTCCTTTTAATTTTTTAAAATATCTTGCTAATAAACATTTTTTTATAAAATTTTGAATATTATATTTTCATTTTTTATTTCCCTAAATGGGTTAAAAAGAGGTCCAGGGCCAAGCCCAAAGTCATCAAGACACTGAACCAGGAACAAGCCGATCAGAACTAAGAACCGAACCGGATCAAAGAATATCATCGATCCGGCCCGGTTGTCCAGAGTCTAGACTCTAGAGTGACTCCAGTCCCCAGCAGATAATTTCGTCCAGTACTTCCATTTTCTCTCAACCTCCGATCGTAACCTCTCGATTTTGTGGTCGGAAGCTCTTCAATGGCCACTCAAGGTCAGGTCATCACTTGCAAAGGTAATCTTCTCTTCTCCACTCTCTTTTACTCGTTGGTGCAAGCGATCGTGATTGTGACGGTTGATCTGTGTGTCGGTGGAAATGGAAATGCGAAGCTGCGGTGGCTTGGGAACCGAACAAGCCGCTGGTCATACAGGACGTTCAGGTGGCTCCGCCTCAGGCCGGCGAGGTGCGAGTCAAGATTCTCTTCACTGCTCTGTGCCATACTGATGCCTACACTTGGAGCGGCAAGGTATATACATTTCGTTGTGCATTTGAATCATTCGGAATATTCTTTGTGCAGGAATATTCTTTGTGCAATTTATTAGGATCCTGTGCTTTTTTTGAGCCTTTTTCTGCTTTTTCTGCTAATGCATTTTGTAGGTGTGTGTTCCGCTCTTGGTTTAATGAAGAAGAAGGTTATTAGGATGAATCAATTACTCAACTGATATGGCTGGCTGCATGTTATCATAGTCTGTTCGACAGATTAACAATATAAAATGCTAAATTTACTTTGTTATCAAATTAAGGCATTTTTGCTGACAAATGATTCTTATCTAAAATCTAAAAGATATTTGCTTGGTATTGATAGAGATATTGGTTGCTTTTCTACATTGAATTTATATGCTGCATTTTTGGAAGTAGAAGTGGGAGCATTCTCTGTGTATAGTTCAAGGTTATAATTTGAGATTTGTGCTTGTCCTCCGTAAAATAATAACAAGGCCTAATTTAATCTGGTTTATGATTTTTGTCTCTGTGCTGGGAAAGACTAAGCTGCTGTTGGATGTTTCTTACATAGTGTTAATTGGCGTGAATCTTTCTTTCAGGATCCTGAGGGTCTCTTCCCATGCATTCTTGGTCATGAAGCAGCTGGGTAGGTTTTATGTAATTCATACATATCTTGTCATTGCTCATAGTTTTTTGTTCTTGTGATTGCTGAAGGGGGAGTCTTGGTTGAACTTTTTGGGCTCAGGATTGTTGAAAGTGTTGGTGAAGGAGTGACTGAAGTTCAACCTGGTGATCATGTTATTCCATGTTACCAGGCAGAATGTAGGGAATGCAAGTTCTGCAAATCAGGAAAGACAAACCTATGTGGCAAAGTTAGAGCGGCTACTGGAGTAGGAATCATGATGAATGATAAGAAGAGCCGTTTCTCAATAAATGGAAAATCAATTTATCATTTCATGGGCACCTCAACATTTAGCCAGTACACAGTTGTACACGATGTTAGTGTTGCAAAGATTGATCCATTAGCTCCCTTGGAGAAAGTATGCCTTCTTGGGTGTGGTGTTCCCACTGGTAAGGGTTCTTTTCACTTTCTCATTATTTCATGCATTTGTAGCTTCATATAATCTCAATGTTAACACGGTACTTTCCTTATCTGTTTGACAGTAAGTATTTGGTATTTTACCTTTTCAATTCATGGAATTACGTGCATTTCAGAGTTAATGGCTGTGTTTTTCTTAAATACTTCTAGCCAACAAATTTATGGTCTTTTTAATTAGACAAAAAGTTTTCATTCTCAACTTGGGTTAAATCTGCTGTGATATTATATGTGTAATGGTTATATAGTTCTATTATTTATTTGATTGACTCTGCCTCTTCTGTAAGCCCTAAGTGCAAGCAATCTTTTTCCTTTCAGTTGATTTTTGGAAAATCTCATGTATAGGTATTCCCTCCTCTGCTTTCCTAAGATTTTTCCTTTCTTCTCTATACTTCAAAAGAAAAATAGTTGGTGCTTACATGCAGAGAGCCAGAGAAAATGCTAGTAGTAGTTTCACTGTTGTTTTCCTTTCCTTTTTTGGAGTGGAAAGAATTATTGAAAGGTTGTAAACCATATTGGTGTCATTAGGTCTTGGAGCAGTCTGGAACACGGCAAAAGTGGAACCTGGTTCTATTGTTGCTGTTTTTGGCCTTGGGACTGTGGGCCTTGCAGTAAGTGTTTAAAATGAATTTCCATTCATTTTACATAGTAATTTATTTAGGCTAGAAATAGCACTTTCCACTCATGCTTACCGCCAATTGTCCAAATTTTTTTCCTCCACTATTATTATCATGCTAACAACTAGGTTGTCATGTTAGTGATTTTAATTTATGTTTTTGACGTGTTAGGTTGCTGAGGGTGCTAAAGCAGCTGGGGCTTCGAGAATAATTGGCATTGATATTGACAGCAAAAAGTTTGACATAGGTACATTTTTATGCTATTATACAAACACTGATATCATGAGATGCAGTTATCTTACGTTTACTTAAAATCAGTCAAAATGTTTGTGATTTTTGAAGTCTCTTACACCTACAAGGGCTGGTAAAACCATCTGAGGCATTTGAAATAGATAGCTTTAGGTGTACTGATCAGTGCTGAAACCATCTGAGGCATCTATGGAAAGCTCCTGTGCTTAATTTTTCAGTTGACTGTAATAACTAATAATAGAAAAATAATTGATGGAGCTACAGTTTTCTCCTTTTTCTTTTTTTTTTCCACCTTGGTGGGCCTGCGCTTAGTGCTGCTCATGGTAGACATGTGATACTTTTTCAACTTTTAGTTATATGTATTTTTGCATATTGCAAATTGCAGCAAAGAATTTTGGAGTTACCGAGTTTGTGAATCCAAAGGACCATGATAAACCAATTCAGCAGGTTATTGTTGACCTCACTGATGGTGGTGTCGATTACAGTTTTGAGTGCATTGGAAATGTCTCAGTTATGAGGGCTGCACTAGAATGCTGTCACAAGGTGAGTATTGTCCAGCTTGTAAATTATTGTGTGAATGGTATAGCTTGCTTCTAACATCCTGAAAACTTTCAGGGCTGGGGAACATCAGTGATTGTTGGTGTTGCAGCATCAGGCCAGGAAATATCCACCCGCCCCTTCCAGCTGGTGACTGGCCGTGTTTGGAAGGGGACTGCTTTTGGTGGTTTCAAGAGTCGTTCACAAGTGCCTTGGCTTGTAGACAAGTACATGAAGAAGGTAAATTAATTTGTACATAAATCTAAAATTTACCTGCTCAGTAGCATAAAACAGTAGTGTATTATAACAAACCCTTCCGTTTGCAATGCAGGAAATTAAGGTTGATGAGTACATTACCCATAATTTGAGTCTTGGGGAGATCAACAAGGCCTTTGACCTGATGCATGAAGGAGGTTGCCTCCGTTGCGTGCTTAACACGCAGTAATGAAGATTATCTTAAGCAAAGGGGTGACCTGTTAAGAACATGTGTGGTCGTCTTGTTAGCCATGTGTGTTATTGCTGCTTTCATGAGTAGAAATGTACTGCCAATACTTGAAACAAGCTACTTATTTCAATGAGCTTATGAAGTTTGGTATCTATTTTACGTCTGGGCTTCTCAACTTTGCAGATGATGCATCATTATTCTCAAATCTGAAGCATATTGGGTCCTCGTTTCTATATGAATAATCAGCACCGAACTATGGAGCTGTCGAATTACAGCAAGGGTATTGAGGCTAGATCATCACTTGCTGTTTTATTGTTGAAAGTCTGTCATGAGTTTGAAATTGTCTTGTGTCAGAATCTTCCTAACAGGTCTCTTCACTCTACAGAATCAAGTCTCCAATGCCATACTAACAGAATAAATCTCAAGGCTAATCCCACAAAATCAAGTCTCTGGGGCCAATGCTTCAGAAATCAAGTCTCAAGGTCAGTCCTGCCGAATCAAGTCCCAAAGCCAATTACGATCATAGTTGGAAATTCCTTGCAACAGAATCAGATCTCGAGGCCATCCATTTTTCGTGCTTCTGTTCCTCCAACATGTCATATGCGTGACACCCCAAATATCATGAGCCAGACTCAACATTTCCGAATATCAGAACCTGTCTCGAACAGGAACAATTTGCGGCCGTGTCAATGTTCATTTTCACAGCATTCACTCGGTCCGGGTAATACTTCCATCCGGAAGGATTGAGGTCATTGGTATTGATATAGGTTCGGAATTTATCTCTTCCAAGGCCATCTAAAAGGGTAAATAGTGGAGTGGCTGCAACAGGGAACCGAATTGCATATGGTTCATCAAAAAACATAACCTCTCATGTAGCACAGCATTCTCATGCGCAAAATTCCGCAGCAGTTTCTGCAACAAACAACATGAATCCCGTTAGATGGCAGAATTTTAAGTTCTGGCAAAAACCAAAGGCCTATATGCTTCAGAGCTCCCCCTAACCAAATATGGGCAGGGTCTACACATATTCACCACCTTCTCTGCCTGAGCCCTGAAGTATTCAGTCAGAATATTCCCCAATCAAAATGGTGACCAAAGTGTCAATCACCGTGGGAGTTACAGCCAACCTATGTCAAACAGCTGTATAGTATTTGACATTGGATTGGTTAATAATATCATCCAACTGGTCATCAACTGCAAACCATAGGGTCCGCAAATGAGCAACCATATCAAGGAGTTAGACGATTGTACTACATTCCGCTTTGAAGACGAACTTCATGCCCTTGGACTTCTCAACCTTTCCAGCTTCACATGAGACTAACATGTTTCTTCCTGAATGCTGGTGGTGAAGTCATGGCGCATGTGTTTTCTACCAGTTTGTAAAGATTTCTTTCATGAAATGGAATTCCTATACTTCTCATTAAAGGAAAAAAAAATAATAATAAAAAGAAGAAGAAAAAAAAAATAAAAACCCCCCTTTCAATAAAATTGGCACTCCATTTTAGGTTGTTTAAATGAATAATAATACATCATACATTTATTTTATTTTTAAAAAGCCATATTAACCCTGCGAGTTGCACCCCCTTCAACTTTTAACTACAGGCAGAGATCCACATAAAATTGATGAAAGGAACCAATGAACCAAGTGTTTTGCACAACCAGAGAGTTGTGAAATTTTTTCGTTACTCGTGGAAAAGAACTGCAACTTGTCAAACATAAAATTCTCACGAACACATACATTATTTTACCCATAATCACCGAAACAATTTTTATTGGATTCATAAAATTTTCAAAACAGAGAAACAGCCTCTCAGCCCTTTACCAATTTGTACATACCCTATAGCCTAAATTATACTGAACTTCTATGATACAGTTAAAACTCAAACAAAAGCAAACCGTCTCTCCCAACAAATAATGTTCTTGTTTGCAAGCCGCAAGAAACAGATTTTCTTCTTTTAAGAATGCACAAGCAACCTAAATCAGCCATGTATGTGTCATGTGAGGCCAAGTGGTTCAAAATCAAATAATCTCATACCAGTATCGAATGATACAGGTTCTGGAGGTTCTGGAGGTATGCAACCATCTTGAACCACTGGAAAGGGTTGGTCCTCAAAATCAAAAAGGAAGTTAAGGTCGTCTTCAAAATGGAATCTAGTACAATTATCAAACTCCTTGATTGATAGTTGCTCATTTGTGGAACCGGTGGTTTGCAACTGAACAATCTCAGTTGGAGGTTGATGGTCACTTTGGCCGCTATTGTTAACCAATCCAAAGTCAAAATCCGGAAAACCCCCACAGAGATTGATGCTTTGGTCACCATTTGATTGAGGAATGGGCTGGCTATACAATGCAGGCTGAGAAGGTGCTGTATTTGTGAAGACACTGCCCATGTTAACCTGTGAGGAGCTCTGAACCATATACATCTCTGGGGTTGTGGCAGAACCTAAATTCTCCCATCCAATGGGATTGCTGTCATTTGTTGTAGCTACTGCAGCTGAATTTGGGGCATGCTGTGCTGCATGAGAAGTAATGCTTTCTGATGAGCCATAAGCAGTTCGGTTCACTGCTGTAGCTGCAGCCACTCCACCATTTACCCTTTTAGGCATTGTATTGGAAGAGAAAAACTGTGAAACCATATCAATACCTTGACCTCGATCTTTTTGGATGGAAGTACTACGCGGACCAAGCAAACGTTGTGAAACTAATCGTGGACATGACTGCAATTTGATCCTTTTAGAGACCAATTCTTGTATTTGTGATTGCCGGCTTCCAGTCTGGCTCATACTATTTCGGGTGTTATCTCTGTTGGGGGAAGAGCAAGCATGAACAGTGGTTGACCTTGATATCTGATTCTGTGGCATGAAGTTTCCAGCAGGGATTGTAATTGGCCTTGAGACTTGATTCTGTGGGGTTGACCATGAGACTCGATTCAGTGGGATTGGCCTTGAGACTTGATCCTGTGCAACTGGGCTTGAGACTTGATTCTGGGAAGTGGAGCGGGGTGCCACATGGGTAACGTCACTAAGTGGAACATCATTAAGATGGGCTGCTTCCATAGGAGGCGTGAGAGGAAAATTTGAAACTGGCATGGGGGCATTTTTCCCGGTCCTGAAGCTTTTCCGCAAAGTGTTCCATCTCTCTTCTTCATCAGTAGCATGGCAATGGTCATTGGTGTTAGAGGTGCCAGAGCCCCAATAGACGCATGGTGCATGTGTGTCACAGACATAACAGTGGCACTGCTTGTCAACAAGAAATCAAGAGTTGCAGAGAATTAATACCCAGTCCCAATTGTTGAATCACAGATTTTCTTAAGGCTGTAATTTAAAACAATCTGCCTAGCAGGTCATTCTCCCAGTTCCAAACGATAATTCTTTGTAAATAAAAAAATAAAAAATTCTTTTACCAGTTCGCAGTGCTTTTCATGCGGAGTGGAACTGAACTTGAATTTAGCACATAAGTGCCGCGAATGGGGTAAATCTCTGCATGCAATCTGAAACCAATGAAAAACCGAAATTAGGGTAGAAGTCATAAATACAATGCCATTCACATACAGTAATGAAAAACTAAAGCATGTAAAGAAGAAGAGATTTAACGAGTATACAGATACAAAAAATTTAGACAAGCAGTACAGAACCAGATATATGCAATGGATGATTCTCAGCCTAACTATTGTTTTCAAAGTGTTGCAAAATTTCTTCCTCTTATTCTATTTCAGATTTAAATTTCACTTGACCCTTGACACAATAAATATACGTATATACCCTTTATTCCTTCCTTTGATGCCTCTTTCTTACAACACAGTTTAAGTTCGTAGTTTCAATACTAACCTTCTAGACCTAGGCGATATCAGTGATTAAAATATCAAACTAAAATGTGCAAGCTCAACCAAATCATTTCATATGCAGGGGCAGGCTAGATTTCCATTGGTACTCTTGTCTCATTGAAAGTTTGAAACTACATTTCCCTGTGAAGAAACAATAAATTGATGGTGTACAAAGCACTCACACAAATATCACTCAATTTTCAAGTATGAAGTTCCCTAGACTGGAAAACAAATAAGAGTGCATGACGGTAAATAACCACACAATATACCGTGTTCAACAAATGCAAACAAAGACAATAATATCAAGTCCTTTAACAAATAATGGAAACTAATAATATTAGTCATGAATTACATTGTCGGTTAAGATAAAGCTAAAATAAGAGTATATTTCATTTGTTTCCAGCAATCAATTAGAACAAAGGGAATTCTTCATCTAATATAAAAGAAAAACCTTGTTTCTCCCTTTCTATTTTGTCAGCACCAAAACATTCACACACATAAAAAAAAAAAAAAACCTAAGCTAAAAGGAAAGCATTAAATAACATAACAAATACAATCAGTACATTAACACTTCAAGAAAACCGCATTAGAGGTTCATTTTCAATTGATTCAAGTGTGAAAATAAAGTAATTTCATTTGCAATATACCTCCCCATTTTGTCCCACGATCTGCAACTCATCTTCGTCCTCTTCCTCTTCATTAGAAACATCCAGAGGTTTACGCGGGTCGCCATTCAGAACAAAACAATCATCGTTGTCATCAAAAACCTGACTTCTTAGTTTCGAGGGTTTCGACTTCTTGCTGGGCTTGACCTCACGAACAAACACGACCTCATCAGGATCGTCGAATCCCATATCAACGGCACCAAGAACTTCCGTAAACCAATTGTCGTCATCGCCGATCATATCCTCCCATGTCGGCGCCTCCTCGTCGGAGCTGATACCGAAAACCAGCTGCTTTGGGTCCATTAAAAAAGAAATCAAAAAATTGGGTTCTAGGAAAAATTAAAAATTTTCAACAGGATCTATTCGAAGTAGTGGGAATGAAGAATCATCGAAAGGGAAGAAGGGGTTTGAATCCATGAGCCAAAAAAAAAAAAAAAGAAGGAACAGAAAAAAGGAAAAATTTATCGATAAGTAAATGGTTTCCCCTTTCCTGATCTAGTTCGAAAATTTCCTGGAAAATTGTAGATTTTCCTAGTAAAATTTTCGAAAGGGAAAGAAGTGAAAATCAGGGCGTATGAAAGGGGAGAGAAATTATTAGGGTTCAGAACGGCGAATTGGGCGAGAAGAGGAAAGGCGTAGGCGGAAGTGGTGTGAAAAATGGTAGAAAAATAAAAGAAAAAAGAAAAAAAATAAATGGAGCAGACAGGGGCATTTCGGGCAATTGAGATTTAGCATATTAGTACAGTGTTTCGCGCGCCTCCGCGCGCGCGGTTGGTTTTGTTTTACGTACGAAACTCCCCACGCGCGTGTATGCGGCAGCACTGACGCAAGAAGGTCATGGGCCGTTACTATAGGGGTGAGCAGAGAAGGTCATGGGCCGTTACTATAGGGGTCAGCAGAGGAGGCATGTATGAGTCTGGAATTTGTTCTTGACGCCAAACCCCAAATCCGCCAAGGTGGTAAGGATAGATTCGTTTTGAAAAAAAATTAGAAATAATAAAAGATCTCAAATTTAATTATTTATCGTGTAATAAGAATCTGGTTGCTAACTAAATTTATTTTAATTAAAAGTTGCCGCGTGTGATGATATTAGTTATTAGATAATAAGTCATTTGTTTTAATTAAAAATTTTAAAAAAGTGATTTACCGTTGGTTTTTTTAAGGCAGATTAGTCCCTATCTTCTATTTGGAGAGTGGACTTGAGGATTCTTGTTCTTACGTGTAATTAACTTAAACAGTAACAAATACAAGATTTATCGTCTTACTTCTAAAAAATTAAAAAGAAAAAACAAAAATTACCTTAATGCATGCTTTAAAAATAAGGTAGTTTAGTCTTTTTTAATAAAAATCTATTGAAACGACGTAATTTTGGGATGATTTTTCTCCTAATCTTTAAGAGGTAAAGCTGATAAGTACTATTTTTTATTTACTTATTCAAACATTAAAAATATATACCTATTACACAATCCATTAGGTATAGCTATATTTACTGGTATAGTTGTATATTTGTTGAATATTTTAGTAAAAAATACATGAGTTGATACTTATGACAAAATAAATAAATTGAAATACAAATCCAAGTTCATGCATCCAAGAAAAATACACAGATACACTCACATATACATAAGTTATATAATAAAATATGTATAATCGAAAATCCATAGGATATTCTTTCAATTGAATTTTCATTGCATAAAGAAAAAAAAAAAAGCATAAACATTCTAGTTTCATGATATTATATTGCAAAATTAAGACTATAAAACTAGAATATGATCATTATGTTGTAAAATTTTAATATAGTTAAGCAATTCACGTGTAAATTGTAATGATATTTCTATATAATTAATGAAACATTTTAGTTTGAGGTTTAAAAGTATACTCACATAGTTGATTATCTTTATAATCAAGATTCAACTGAATCTCTTTCTTCTTAGGATGCAGAACCTATTTTTGTTAGTGAATATAAGAAAACAATTATTAATATATTTAGTGATTCATAAACTTCTCAAAAATATCATTAATGAAAAACAAAATTTATAAGCCTCATATTTCTCCTCTTCTAGCAAAATTTGTTTAGCATTTAATGGAGTCTTATTGGAGACTTATCACTCCTCACCTAATCTTGACCACAAACTAAATCTTCCACAACCGTTGGAGGCAAGCTACTACAACAATGATCAAGCACCTATCCAAAATGTACTAAAAGTTGATTCAGAAGTAAATGTTGACATTGGAATAGCCAAAATATCTCTCTTTACCATTTTAGATAAAATCTGTATTTTGATTGGTTCTTAATCCACCATCCTATAACATCAAAATCAATTTCATAAGGCTTAGTATGGTAAAAAAGATATCTCTCCACTTTACTTTTCTTCTCATTTTCAACTTCATCACCATCTTCTAACTGTCTCAATTCATTATAGAATTTGACTTTTTTACTTTTTTGTTCTGTTGGCTCCCTAATTAAGAACTGGACCACCAGAAACTTGAGTCGAAATGGAAGCATTTGCAGATTCTTTCTCATATCCCTCAAATAAATACTAGAAAATAATCTTTAAACTATCAACCAATTTTTTAATTTCCCATTCATCATTGCCATAAATTTTTTTAAGCAGAGTATGAAAGAACTCAATTTGCAAGATGGATTTAGGAAATCGAAAGCAATACCATCAAGTTAATCTCATCAATTCTACCATAATATTTGTC
>BPVZ01000017.1:1954734-1969148 GCA_020521535.1 Rubroshorea leprosula
TATTTTGCCAGTGGAAGGGAGCAAGCCTATATAATGTTCTTTCCATTTCTTAAATCTTACCCAGAAGTTGACATTGTAAAATAAATGCCGCACGTAATTTCATATATCAAATAAGGGCACTGCAAGCTGCAGTCATCACTGAGTGCAAACGGCCAGTGCTAGCAGTGCCCATCAAATAATCAGCAATCACAATAACAAGATGTAAAAATGTTAAACCTTTAAAGCAATCAGGCGTACACAAAATAAAATGTACTGTATATTTATGATTCTAGTTTGGGGTCTTCTATACAATTAGCAGGAGATGCAGCATAACTTTTGCTAGAGAGATAAAACAGAGCAGAACAGGGGGAAAGATGTGTTTGTGTCTTTGCCTTCTAACAAGTTTTTTTCTCATTTACAGCTCCTCAAAACCTTCTTCATCTCCCTCTTCCTCAACCATTCGAAATGCTCTTCCCCAAGTTTCCATCTGTGAGAAAAGCAAATACATTGGCACATGAGTTCATTTCATGTGTAATGAGCATATCCATTTTAGATGTTCGTCATTCATACAGAAATATTCCCAACAAGAAATAAATAAAATATAGCTAACCTTTTATCATCCTCTATTTATAGACTGGTTAAGTAGAGTAAAAAAATACAAAATTACTAGTGCTCCCTCAATCACCATTTCGAAAAGCAGACTGATTTTAGCATGTAATTAGAATATTTGGTATAGATCGCTCAAATAATTGCATCAAAACCAATATTAAGAACAAGAATGTTATCAAAGGCAAGGTGGCTTGCTCTGCAATCTAGCATCATTCTAGGCAGAGCCAAATGGGCACATAAATTTTGCCTAACCTTCAAAAGCCATAAATTTATAGCTTCAAGTTCTAAGAAGAGAAAAAAAAAAAGAAAAAAAAGGCGTAGGATAAATTGTATTTGTCCTAGCCTTTTCTTCTAAAGTGCAGAAGCAATAATATATCCTTGAACAAATAAGTATGCATGTCTTTTGTGTGCAATTCTATATAAATAGCTCTAAGTACCACAAGCAGAGTAACACAACGTGGTTCTTTTGTCTTTAAAATGAGACCCAGAATCAAAAGTCATACCTGATCATCAGAAAATCGAAGTTCTGCAACAAATAATATGTTCTTATAATATCCTTTGTTTCTATTTCTTTCCCTAAACTTGTAGCAACATCATTGTAGCTAATCACATCCACACAGAAACCATAGCTAGTGAATTCTTTTCAACCCATTTGTTTGTAGTAGACTGCGCCAAACATCAAACAACATTTAACATGTCATTAAAACACACTTTAAGTCAAACTATTAAACGAAGGCCAACTGACCTTGCTTCCAACTTCAGTTTCTGCCAACCATGGTGGCAATTCTCCTAAGAAAAAACTACCATTCATAGCCAAACCACTAACAGCAAATAAAATCTCTTCAAAACTTGCCAAGGTCGTCAAAGGAAGTCCCTAGCATTAAAAAAATAAAATAAAATAAAATTCCATAGGTAAGTTAATGTTCCCCATTATTAAGTTACCACGGACAATGTGTAATTGTCACCTGAATAGCCTATATATTTGGGTGACTACCAAAAATGCCTTTTGTGCACAAATTTGTTGAATGTTAGAAGACTCTTGTGGGATGTAAATAAGAGAACAACCTCCTGGAATCTTTGCCCCTACAGCTAATATTTTCAAGAAAATTTAGTTAGAACATGCCAGATATCTTATCTAAACCCAAAGGAAGCCTTAGGAAAGAAATTTGGGTTGCATAGTTCATTGATATACAGATTATAAAGATTTGGGAAGTCACAAATGATATTTATAACAAAGGGAGGGCCTGGTTACATGTTTATGTGTTTAGCTTTATTAAATATATAACATGGCACTAAGTACATGAAACTGTCAACACCTTTCTGAACTAAAATCAACTCTTTCCTAAAATGCTTGTCATGTGGCCTCCTTCTAGTCTAGAAGTCATAGCTTAAAGAAACAGATTTCATTGGTTCTCAAATTATCAACAATGTTCACCAAAGGCTCAACAATTATGAGATATTCAGCATTGTCAAGATTTACAACTTTCTGTAATTAATACTGGAGGTTTAGATAGACATAAAATTGCATAAAATCAGTCAAATAAGAACAAACCTCTATGTTTTTCAGCAGCCCTTTTGAACACCTGTTCTGGGGAAATATCAAATATAATCGTTGAAGTTGGCCAGTTAAGCCTATATGGCCGAGTATCCATGCCATCTGTTAACAAAACAACCTGTAATATATGGCAATAGTCAAGCTACTTACTTCAACATATCCTTAGCTGATGGCAACAAAAAAGATCCTATATTTATTTTAGTTAAAATACCTGCTTAAGCCCATCAATATGGTTAACTGTACGAAGCAACTTGTCATCAATGAACTTTGTTGCAAGGCACTAATGACTCCGTTTCTTCTTTAAATCCGTTTTGAATGTTGGGATGGACAAAGCAACCAGCATATGGGTCAACAAAAAGCCGTTCTGTGTGTACAAGCATTGATCACATACATTACTGGCATTCGACTAGTAAAAACACACATTGCATATTTTGCATTTTTGAATTAAGCAAATCAAAAAGAAACAATAAAAGTTTTAAAGCTGTAAATTAGGATGCTTGGGATATATGATGAATTGGGAACTGAGAATAAGGACCAAAACAAAGAACAACAATTGAATGCACCACACAATAAGCATTAAAGCTTAAGATGAATACCAAAATAATGCAGAAAGAAAACAGATGGCCGCCAGAGAGTCAAAAATAAAAGTTGCTGCTCTACGAACAGAAAACACAGTAATTGTTCGATAAAATGTCTGAGAGAAAGTAGAAGCCCAATTAGAGACCTTGTCTATGGGTCTCTTGATAACGAAGTGATGCCGCATTCATGGCTGCTTGGAGTAATGGGTCATTTTCATAGCTGAGTTTTGCTCTCAATCCGGCATGTATCTTTACCTTGGAGCTGTACACCAATGGTGGGCGGAACGGAATAGGAATGGGTCCGTATCCCAACAAAATTCCATTGCAGTTTCTCTTGATGGCTTCAAGCCGTCATTGTGTGTCCGGTAGGGTGTCTGCTGAGTCCGGTCTAGAAACTCTGACTCCCATCTCAAAGTCAAAATTTTAGAGCTTCTCAGTGTCATCTCCGACAGTAACACTCCATTCCCATTTAAAAAGAGAATTATTTAGATGTAATTTTTTTTAAAAGATAATTTTTGGAGTAATTTTTTATTTATTTTAAAATTATTTTATATATTATTTAAATAATTAATTTTTTATTTATTTGATTATATATAAAAATTATAATAAAAAAATTATTTTAGATTATTATTGATCTTTTTATATTATCTATCTTTTAATATGATTTTATATATAATTTAAATTATTAATTTTTTTATTTATTTAAAATTTATAATATTGAGTGTATTAATTTACTTCATTATATGTAAAAGTTATTTAAATAATTTATCTTTATACCATTGTCTATATAAAATTGATAAAAATTAAAATATAAAAAAAAACTTGAGAAAAATTTGGTTATATTATTTTTTAATATAATTTTACATATAATTTAAATAATTAATTTTTTAAATTTATCTAAAATTTATAATAGTAAATATATATTTATTTAAAAAAAAAAAAAAATAAAATTAAAAATTATATAAACAAAACTAGCCCTATATTATTACGTAACATAAAATAGGCCAGAAAAAACTTCAAAAGCCCAATCAAACCCGCAGCCCGTTCCCCCGTGTGGCGCCTAAAAACAAAAAGGTCATTATTATTATTTTATTCTTATCCATCCCATCCACCTTCTTCTCAAGATCGGCGGCTGGCTCATCTCTTCCTCTGGACTTCTGTCGTATGTGATGGAAGGATGTTAGACCATTTCACTTTATTCATTTTGCTCTCTCCATTGGCCCCTGAAGACCCTTTTCAGTTTTCGACCTCTTTGTTCCTGGAAAAGCAAAATGTAAGTCCCCAAAAGGTTCTTTAAATTCCCGCCGGACTCTGCTGGCGATTCTTGCATGTTATTTCTATGGTGAATTCTGTGCTTTTCTTTCTTTAGTTTCTTTGTTTCTATTGTTTAATTAGTTTATTTCTGTTTCT
Organism: Rubroshorea leprosula; assembly: GCA_020521535.1. NCBI lineage: Eukaryota > Viridiplantae > Streptophyta > Magnoliopsida > Malvales > Dipterocarpaceae > Rubroshorea > Rubroshorea leprosula. The sequence goes on from BPVZ01000017.1 coordinate 1,958,866, forward strand.
TTGCATTTGATTTGAAATGGTAGGGAGAACAGGATAAACGTGAACTTGAAGCCCATGGATGCAGAACAGCTGAGGGAGAATGCCCACAAGATGGTTGATTTCATTGCTGATTACTACAAAAACATTGAGAATTTCCCAGTTCTCAGCCAAGTTGAGGTCATACAACATCCGAAATCCCATTTCTTGCTTGCATAGTTGATTATTTTCTATTTGCTGACTGCTATCATTGGAAGATTGTTGTAATAATATATAGAGTTGTGTAATCACTCAAGTCTTTGTAGAAAATAAGGAAAATTTTATCTGCTTTTTGTATCCAAATTTGGGGACATTTGGCTTTGGCCAAACCTCCTATTTGCACCCTAAAGATTATTGTTTTTTGTGGTCAACACCGTCCAGAATTTTCGCTCCTAGTCAACACTCTCTATAATTTGAAACCCATAAAAAACCTCAGATTACCAATAAAGTCAGGTGCAAATAACCTTTGGGTTTTTTACAAGTTTCAAATTTTAACGGGAGTGAAAGTTCTAAAGGGTATTGACTGCAGAAAACAATAATATCCAAGGCGTAAATAAGGGGTTTGGCCTTTCACTTTTGTTGTTTCATCATTTTTATCTATATGGCTATTTCTCTTCGTTAGTTACATTTGGTTGTGTTCATTACTTGCAGCCTGGATACCTCCATAAACTTTTACCGGATTCTGCACCTACCAAACCGGAGTCATTGCAACATGTTTTTGACGGTGAAGTTGCTAAACTGGTTTCTCGAAATTATTCAATTGTTAATGAATAATAGAGAAGTATTGTTAAGGGGGATCAATTAGTTGCATTATGTAAATATATTTTTCTTTCCCTTTTTTTTTTCCTTAATTTTTAAAGATCTTTGTTGAAACATGTTTTTGTCATCCAATTTTCTTTTGCTTGCAGATATTCAGGAAAAGATATTACCAGGGGTTACACATTGGCAAAGTCCAAACTATTTTGCGTATTACCCTTCTAATGGTAGCATTGCTGGATTTATGGGAGAAATGCTCAGTGCTGGTCTTAACATTGTTGGTTTCAGTTGGATTACTTCTCCTGCTGCAACAGAGCTTGAAGTCATTGTTCTTGACTGGTTTGCTAAGATGCTTAAGCTGCCCGAAGACTTCCTGTCAGCAGGTAAGAGTTATCTGTACTAGTTTTTGTTTCGCATTCATGTAGGACAGCCAAACAAACACACAATGAAATAGAAGAAAGAAGATAAACAGTACAAGAATTAGTAAGAGAAGAAATGACCCCTCCCTTGAGTATTGTAATTATATGTTTGCAGAAGTTCCTAATTGAATTGTTCGTAGCATCCAAATGGTTCAGCCTTCTTTCTTAAATAAGGAAAAAAATCTGTAAAGTTTGTAGAATTACGTTGGGAATTATGTTGCAGGACAAGGTGGTGGAGTGATACAGGGCACAGCAAGTGAAGCTGTCCTAGTTGTGCTACTGGCTGCTCGTGATAGACTTTCACGGAGGACAGGAAAAACTGCACTTGAAAAGCTTGTTGCCTATGCTTCTGATCAAACACATTCCTCCCTGCAAAAAGCCTGCCAGGTTATTTCTCATCTCTAAGCACATTATCATCATTCCCGTCAGAAGCTTTCCTTCTTCTTTTCACTTGTGTGATTAACAAAAATCTCAGACAAAATGGATACTTACATGATCAGTTCATTGTCATATGAATCTGTTAATGGCACTAGTCATTTAGTTTTATCTTTTCATTTCTTCCCAAAAATAACAGAGGATCCTTTTGTACGGTTAACAAATGCTCTCAATCCAACTGAGAATGTGATTCTATTGTAGTGGTTTCTCGACATATTTGAGGAATAAGTCTTGAGCAGTAGTTGAAGATTTTTGAACTGTAATTTCCTACTGCATTGTGAAAATTATGTCATGGATTCATGTATATTTGGAAATCCATTTTCCAAAAGATGCATGCATTATTTAATCCATGTATATTGTGTAGCTACCATGTTTTTGGTTCATTTTGTAATATATATGCATGCTGATTGAGTTATGATGTTGCTCAATGCCAGATAGCAGGGATCCATTCTGAAAATTGCAGGGTGCTAAAAACAGACTCCTCTACTAATTATGCACTTTCACCGGAGTTACTTGATGAAGCAATTTCTCATGACCTTGCTGCTGGATTGATTCCCTTCTTTTTGTGTGCTACTGTAAGAAGTAAAAATGTTTTGATGTTAGCTTCTTTCATCTTTCCATCTTTTGCTCTATGCCTCTTATCATATTTAATTTTTATTTTCTCCTCTTCCACTATAATAATTGATAGAGATGCTATAAGAGACTCATCTTCATAGCATTTTGTTTGTTATTTCATTATGCTTCATTAACAGTTTAATGTCTCAGTCCAATAATGATTCTAGCAGGCTTTTCAAGTACATATGATACTGAATCTGCCATCATTCATCAGTTTAATTTGATCTAGTCTTCTTCCTGTTAATAAAATGCATCTTCCAAATATAAGTTTAGAGCATATTTTTTTAGGATTTGCATAGATGTTTGTATGGAAGAAAATGCATATCACATGTGCATAACTTGATGACATTAAGTTGTTGATAATGAAACTTGAATTAATCAGTGGGAAGCATTTTTTCTATCTTCAAATAGTGATAAGTTCTGTGATTGCATTGCCCACTAAAATTTTGGTAAGCTAAAGAGGGTTGCACATGAACTTGCAGGTTGGCACCACTTCTTCAACAGCTGTTGATCCTTTGCCTGCCCTTGGGGAGATTTCTAAGGTGGCATATAAGTGAATTGCAATATACTTGTCTGGTTGATAAGTAGACTTTACATCTAATTTTTGTTGAAAGTTTTGGTGAACAATTCTATAATATGAGTAAGATAGAAATTTCTTTTCATCTCATCTTTATAAATTCTATGAAATTTGAGACAAGCAGTCAAAATTAAGTTATATGACAGATGGCTAATTTTGGATTATTGAACTTTCATATGAAATGAACTTAACAAGACTAATAATGTTAGACAATTTATTAATCGTCTGCATGCTTGGCATCCTGACAGAGGAATGGAATGTGGTTCCATGTTGATGCTGCATATGCTGGAAGTGCCTGTATATGTCCTGAATTCCGTCATTACATTGATGGTGTTGAAGATGCTGACTCTTTCAACATGAATGCACATAAATGGTTCTTAACAAACTTTGATTGCTCATTGCTTTGGGTGAAGGTATGCCATTACATAAGAGTCTGCATGTTGCAATAGAAAAATAAGGTCAATAAGTATTATGTGTGTTTGTGTTTTCACACACAAGAGTTTGGGGAACATTTTGTATTTTGATTTTTAATAACCTGAAGAGTTCTTATTTTGTAATGATTTTAAAAGTTTTTTAATTGTTATTTTACAGGATAGAAATGCCTTGGTTCAGGCCCTCTCTACAAATCCGGAGTATCTGAAAAATAAAGTTAAGTTTTGTTATATTCATTTATTTTTATACAATATCATGGTAAAGAAAACTTAATATTAAAGCTAAGCAGTGCATCTTTTGGTATTTTTATTGACATAAAGCAATATAACTATGGGATAATAAAGTTGCCAATGCAATAATGATCATGCTGATAGCACCTGAGTTAATGTTTTTGATGTGGTTCATTGGGGTAAAATGAAAGATCAAATGATGCAATAGAGGATACATGTAAGGCTGATGGAATATGAAGTTAATAATTTTCAGAATTAACCCTATTTGTGAAGTTAACAATAAATCTCGATTATTGTCCGTCCAACCTTGCATTTGCATGCTGATGATATATTATAGATTACAAGATATCTTGAACATAACTGTGGCAACTTCATTCCATCTATAACTGGCCCAGCATTTTTGGTTAATCAAATTGGCATCATCTGGGATGTTGACAACCTAGTGTAATATGGAGTTGTATATCTTAATTATGTTACACCAAAGATTATCAGATGTGCCATATTACCTAGGCTAGTTCTCATGATTTAGAAATATTCCATGATTTAGAAATATCGTATGTTTGTTTTAAGAAAATTGACTATGTTTTGATTATTTTCCCTGCATTTATGAAGTTTAGCTTAAATAACCTAAGCGAGAAGCTGAGCCATTGCTTCATTGTTTGGTATCAACATGTTTCTCTACATGTTGATCTTTATTTCCTTCCTGTATTTATTATATCAACTCACCTTATAATCTGGTTCTTTATGTCTTGAAATTATCAATTCACTTTGGCATTTGGAAAATGGTTATGACCTCAGACTTTACCAAATGAGAAGAAAATTTCAAAATATAATATATTGCTGAAGTTTATATAATCAGGTTCTCACCATTGTTTTATTCAAATATTTAAAGTTGCCAGCACATTCACTTATATGTATTCTAATGTGACTAACATTTTCAGGCCTCCCAAGCAAACTTGGTTGTTGATTACAAAGATTGGCAAATTCCTCTTGGACGTCGATTTAGGTGTGAATCTCAATATTATGCCTCAAAAATACCTATTCCTCTAGTGGCCAATCAACATGAACAGTTATCTTAAGATTGCAAGTATGAATATACATGTATGTGCATTGAAGTACACAATCAATTAAAGAAAAGAGTTAAATTTTGAATTTTTTTGAAATTCCTTCCTCAGAGTAACTATAAAAAGGTTGAAGTATGTATTTTCTCCAACTCACCTTCATTATTTTCTTCTTCTTTTTATCACCTTCTTCTTTTTCTTCTTTTTTTTTTCTTTTCTTTTTTTCTTTTTCTGACAGACCTGTTAAATTGAAAATATAATGAGAAAAAAGAGCAATGCCATTTATAATCAACTAGAATATTGCCTTACTAATGCAGCGCTGGTTTTCAGATCATTGAAACTTTGGATGGTGTTAAGACTGTATGGTTTGGAAAACCTACAGGATTATATAAGAAACCATGTCAAGTTGGCTGCACATTTTGAAAGCCTGGTTGCTCAAGATCCAAGATTTGAGGTAGTTATTGCTCTCTACCATAGAATGTTCTTAGAACACAAGTCATAAAAGCATGTTTCTCCATTTTCACCCCTGCATCTGTGGAGTCACTTTTTCAGTGATAGAGATTTTTCATTGTGTGATTTCATTGCAGAACTGCATATAATTTATACACCCTTTTTTTTTATATTTGTGAAATATCCAACTGTACCTGATGTCTCTAAGAACCTTCAGAGGGGAACTGGTTATTTATTTGTTAATATTTATGGTATTATAGAGCTTGATGTCTGTCTTGTATCCAGTACCAGAAGTGAACAGATAGGCACTTTGACTGAAAAAAATCAGAGACCACCATATTGAGAATTGAGATGGACTAATTGAACAATCTTTTTCTGGTTTCTTTTTGGTTGATTATGCAACATCCTGTTAAAAATATCAATCAGTCTCTAAACATTGTTCTGTATAGCTTTTCCTAAGACAGGATTGAAATATCTATATTTAACCTGACCAATGATCCTGCCCTAAGCATCTCTAGATGCTGTGACTTATGTGGTAACTGCTTGTTATGCATGTACCCACCTCCTGACCTATGATCCCAGCCAACCAGATAAAGTGCCCTGTTGTCATAGAAAGAATAGACTAGAGCAGTGGACATTCAGAAGTTTCTTTCTTATCGTTTGATGGTAAAATTTTAATCTATTCATTCTCTCATTCTCATTGATATTGGGCTTATCCATGTAAGTGTAGATATCTAAGTCTTCCAATTTGATTGGGCGTGACATGTAAGATAGTTTGTCACCTCCTGTAAAGTAGGAAGGTAACATCAAAACCGGCATTGTTGTTTCATTTTTAATCTTAGTATGATCACTTTCTCGTCTCCTTAATTTTCATATGATGTCTAACATATAAAAGATCAAGATAGGAGGAGGGCTAAGTTGTCTTGTGAAAGTAGGCCAGAATTCTTTTCTTCTTGTTAGAGATCATATCATGCATATTTATAGTTAATCATACATATAACATATATATATGTATATAATGCAGTCTTAATAATGAATTATTCATTATATTTCATTTGAACAGGTTGTCACCCCTCGAATATTTTCATTAGTTTGTTTCTGTCTTTTGCCTCCCCAAAATGATGAGCATTGTTGTAATAAATTGAACCGAGGCCTTTTAGATGCGGTGAACTCAACTGGGAATATCTTCATATCTCACACGGTAAGCTGTCTCCATGCCTTGTACATTCCTTCATGTAATTCTTATACTTTGATATTTGGCTTTTGTCCTTTTATTACAACAAAGAAGAAAAATATATGCAATTAATGAGCTAAAAGTGTTTGTTCTATTGAATTTATGCAGGTTTTATCAGGTACATACATACTACGTTTTGCTGTTGGTGCTCCATTGACAGAAGAGAGACATGTGAATGCTGCATGGAAAGTTTTGCAAGAAAAGGCGACTTCCTTGCTAGGGAGCCTCTAGGTAATTTCGTTTTTGTTCTATGGTGACAGAAATACTTTTTCGTTTGATTCAAAGTGGTCAATTAATTGATAATCTATAACTCAAAAACTTCGGCTCATTCAAGCCCCAACAAAGCATTATCTGTAGTATTCTATTCTGCCTACTGCAAAGGAATTGTTCTTTACAATATGACTCTGCCTTCATTGATGAAGCAGATGGGGTTTATTGACTGGGTGAAGGGTGCAAGACAATCCTCGGACAATTCCTAAAACTTGCTTTGCATGTACCTTAAAAGGACAAATTGGTTCTGATCAGTTTAAAAGAAAGGGCAAGAAAGACATAGAATGCTAGAACAAGATTGAGTTTTGGCATCTAATCAATATCAAAATGTGAAATATCCTCGGAAAGTTTGATATATAAGGACAAATTGATTCGTCTTGAATCTTTTAGAGGAAAGAATTTGAATCTGATTCTAAAATTTATTCTTAGAGAGCCGATATTTTGCCATCAATCATGGATAAAGGTTACGTGAATAGTTGCACATGTAGTGTAGAATTTGGAATCTGAAAACAAGTGCTTGAAAAATTGACTACCAATGTATCTGTGCCAGAATATTCAGAAACACAGAAGAAAAGCATGTTATTATTTGCAACAAAGCATGCCTTTATAAGATTTTTAACAACTTTTTCCATGAACTTTTATTTATTTTTCCTCTTTCGAAGAATTTGATTCTCTTGGAGGGTGTTTTAACTAGTGAAAAGGGAGTTAAAAGAGTTGCTTTATTCCAACCATATTTTCTAGGTAGATTGCAGCCAATTTGTTCAAGAGAAAAAAAAAGGCTTTGATGACATAAAATGTTCTTTTGTGTCACTCAGAAAGGGGAAAATCCCTCATAGAAATGTGGACAAGCAATGGTGCATAAGATATGCCACAAGACCAAAGGATATACTGTCCCTCACCCTGCATTCTTACAGAACAAAAAGGAAATAATCCACTTGTTGAGTGAATTTTTTTGTGGAATGAGATACCACTTCTATTAGACAGGCCATTTGGCGGAGCTTATTCTTCAACTTGTTTATAAACACAAAAACTGCTGCCAAAAAGCAACTTTTTCCTCTCAAAAATTTTGCAAATTCGAGGGAGAATAGTGCTTATAGGCTACCAAACACGGTATATTATCTAGCTTCTACTGGTACCTCATTCCCTTAATTACTCTTCCTCCAGGATCAAAGAATCTTGTAGCATACCTGAAAGCTTCGCTCTCTTTTTTTTTTTTTGTAAAAATATCGTATTTTGTAATTTAAGCTGAAAAATTAGAATTGTTAAATAAAAAAAAATGTTCCTAATATTAGGGGTTGGTCTAATTCAAAAAATGTATACATTTTTTGTTTTTGTGGTTGTAGAGGATAGATGAAATAAAAAATCTTATGCATGCTAAGTTATATGGATGAGAAACATTCCATTTTGTGTGCTCTCTGACATTTCATGGAGCAATAGTCAGCCAGCAATTGCTACACCTAACAACCGACCAAAAGCAGAAAGAAAATGTGGTCCTCAGAATCCTTAGTAAGGTTCCTACAGCACACGCAAGACAAGCAACGTGTTTATTGCATGGAACTAGTTGTCCTTGGCCCCCATGAGTCTATGCCAATATGCCTAGCTTAGGTAGTTAGGATGGTCATGGCGGCACGAGTGTCTGTTTTTCACAGGGGGAAAAACAAAGCGAACCAAGCATAGCTTGAGAGGTTTGGCTTTGGCCGTCCCATGTTCTACTAAAAATTTGAAAATTGTGGTTTCCATTCCAACATCATTGAAAATTTTGGACATTTTGTCTTTTTAAAGTTATAAATAAAGATAACGTCTTTCAAAACATTTATAGTGAAGTATATTACATTTTTTTCCTCATTAATTAATGCTACCATCCTTCAAAAGTCTAATGAAGTATATGACTTTTGTGGTTTATTAAAGAAAAATTAAATGAATGTGTATGATTATACTTTTTATTAAAAATTTTTTGAAAAGTAATAATTTTAATTAATAAAAATAAAAGGTTATATGCTTTATTAAAAAAGTTTTGAAAATTTTATTAATATTTATACAAAGTCTCATTAAAAAAGTGGTCACAAATTTTGTTTGATTTATTTATTTGAAAACAGTTGATATTGATATTGATAACTTGTTTTAAAGACTAACAATAGTCAAATGATAATTATTCTTAATTAGACCAAATAGAATTTTAGGCTCTCGAGAATGCTATGCTAACCAAGACCAACCGATTCAGCCTACGAAAAGTTGAAAGAGGAAAAGCGAAAGGGCACAATTCACGTACACAAAGAATGACTTTTTTGGATGCCATCATACCAACATTAATGCAAAGGATTCCATCAAAATTCGACTGTTAAGTGTAAGTTAGAATAGTATAAAGATGAGTAACTTCTTGAAAAGTTCTCGTGTGTTGCATCCCTCATTTTCTCTGCATACCAAAAAGAGAATGACATTTTTCTTTTCTTTTCTTTGGTTACCCAAAAACTGAACTTTTCTTTCCTCAACAATGCTGATTTTCTTCACAAAGCTTCTTTTATATGCAAGAATATTTTTTAATTATGTCACACCTAATATCAATCTCGACGTAGCTCTCTCTTTTGCCTCCTTTTTTCAGAACCACTACATTTTACGAATATTTGCTCAGGTTTTTGATGATCCATATATTCACTATCTCTTTTCTTTTTACTAAGCTAAATCCAAACCAACATTGTTATTTTTTTCTCCTCTCTTAAAAGGCAGAATATATACCATATATGGAACTATCATCCATCAATCAAACTTTAAGTTTCTTTGAATGGTTGTTCTACCTATATTATTCATTTTAGCTTGAGAGATTATTCTTCGGCATATCCGACATCCAAATTGTTTAACGACATACGATGAATTGGTGAAAGTGTGAGGTGTTAAAGGTATAAACATAAATATATATTGAAGATACTATACTTATAATACTATATGGTATTATAAGTTTATAATATGAGATATAATTATATAATTAATTCTTTTCCTTTAAAGATCCGTTCATTAAATTATATATATTCACTTATTTAATATCATGTCATACTTATTTAATATCATATCAGAATTATAAATTTATAATTTTATATAACATTATAACTATAGTATTATTATATCTGTATCTATTTGATTTTAAGTTACACAATAAAAAACAATTCTTTTTTATTTTTGATTTATTCTACTTGCATATAATATTATTGAAACCAAGGTTTGTAAAACTGAACCGATCATTGAACCATTTTTGGGTCTGGTTCTTGGTTTGACCAGTTCAACCGATTGAACCGGTGAATCGACCGGTCCAATTAACAAGGGAAATCTGATGAGAGGGGCAGGTAATTTTGTAATTTTATTAAAATTAAAGGTTAAAATCGGTATAAGAAAGGAAAGGTGAGGGTGAAATTGGAAAAAATAAAAAGAAAATTGCATGAGAAATTGAACCGGTGATTTTTTTGGTTCTATCGGTTTCATCGATTTTGACCGGTTTTGACCGGTTCTTGACCAATTTTGACCGCAAACGGTTTTTTTGTAAATCAAACCATTTTCATTATCGGGTATCGATCCGACCGGTTTAACTGACCAATCCGGTCTGATTTTAAAAACCTTGATTGAAACTTATATTCTCTTATTTTCATTGAAAGAAGATTATTATTAAATTAATTACATTGTGAACTTCTTACTTTAATCTTATTTGTACCTCTTAAGTTTAATTCCTTGTTTTGTTACTAAAATCTTCTTTTCATCCTCAGCTTTTTTTTTTTTACCCTGAAATGAAGTCATATATATTGA
>BPVZ01000017.1:1970435-1989019 GCA_020521535.1 Rubroshorea leprosula
TTTTTTTATAAAAAGAAGGTTATGCAATTTGCGTGGCCATTGCCACGTCCTTGCGCAATGAAGTTTGTGCTTTTTGTGGAAATTAAATAGTCTTACTAAATGTTCACCTGTGGTGGTTTAATAGTCACCCGTTTAAATGTATAAGTTAGGAGAGTATGTGTTGGGTTCTAAATTTAAGATTTGCTTTCCCTCCTCAAATTAATTTTCTAATGTTTAAAAAAAAAAAAAATTCTTACCAAACACTGTACTCAATGTTGTTTATTTTTGATAAATGCATTTTAAAAGTGTTGCTGATGGCCAAAGTCTGCATTTAAACTTAAGTAAAATTTATTTATTTGTATTTTTAAAAAAAGTTATTCAACATCTACATAAATAATAAAGTCTCATTTTATACGTAACGACACCTTATTATTATAAAAAAAAGTTTATTTGTCATATTTTTAAAAACTTAAAAAAAACCTTAATTTATATTTTAATAAATTTTTATTAAAATATAAAAACAATTTTTTTAAAGTCAAAATGAGACTATTTTGATTTTTTTCTTATATTACTTTACTAAAATAATATAATGTTAAAATATTTTTCTCTTAATTTTTTTTAAAAATCAAGGTAATAAAGCTTATCTCCATAAGTATAAATAATATATTTAAGCATCAATCTCGTTTGTGTTCTTTTTCTATTTTTTTAACACAAATGTCCTTATGTTTGGACCATGCTGGAGAAATAGACTTTAATTTGTTTCAGGGAAAGTAATGGTCTGAGGGTCAACAGGAGAGCACAAATTTACGTGGAATAGGGGGAGAACTTGGATCCCCTTAGCCGACAACAGATGCTTATTTTCTGAGAAACCAAACAAAAACTTGCTCGTCATTTTTATCTTTTTCTTCACATGAAATGACAGGGAGTGGGGACAAATGAGTATATATATCTGACATAAAACCAATGTAAATCAAAACTTTTCTGGTTTTGCCTTTTTTGAAGCATGACACTGCTAAATTTCTGCTCCATGGAAAGAAAAGGCAGGGACATTAATTATACGTGAAAAAAAAATTAATTATTTTAAATTATAAAATATTAAATATATTAAATTACACATATTAATTATTAAATTAAAAAAATCTTTCAATAAAAAATACCATTTCATTTGATAACTAGTGTTTTATTGTATGTACTAAACCTTTAAATTATACATGTTCCACATTAAACATGGATTTCTTTTAGTTGTTATTAGGTTACATTTTCTTTGCCTAGGTCCTAAAGTTCAATGGAATTTTCGCAAGGACGACCGACAAAAATGGACTTTTCACAATGTTGCATGTGGCAAAGACCAAAGAGACTGCAAACTTGCCCACAAAGTCTAGGATTACACAACATCCTTGACCCGACTCCTAGAGCTTTCGTCGAACGCTTGGCTACTGACAAAGGACACCCCATTATCCCTTGATGGGAAGCAAATGACAAGATTGCAATTTTGGAAATTTCATCAAGCCATTCTATCATTATTGAGTGATGGATGATGCACATTATTTTTTTTTAAAAAAAATTGTGAATTATATAATGAAAACAACTTAACTTCTTCCATTTTATAACACACCACTTAACTTATCTCAATTACATGCCATTTGATTTGAACAAGAATCTCTTATTTCATTTAAAAAAGAGATTATTATTGGATCAATTAAAATCATTGGCAATGATGTATATTAATTAAAATTATATAAAAAAGTATACAATCTTTGTTTAAATTTTGTTGTATTGCTTATTAAGTAGAGGTATTCTAAATTCATTGTTTCATTTTTTATTTGAAAAATACATTAAATGTTTCTGTTCCAATTTGATCCATGGGGCTATATAACCCGAGACGTTTTCCCAACATTTTTCATAGACCTCTGTAAGATAAATAAATTTTTCTGTGCAATTCCAATTGCGAAATTAATCTTCCATTATATAACACCTCACTTAATTTATCTCAATTGCATGTCATTTGATTTGAATAAAAATCTCTTATTTCATTTAAAAGAGATTATTACTGGACCAATTAGAGTCATTGACAATGATAGATATTAATTAAAATTATATAAAAAAGTATACCATCTTTGTTTAAATTTTGTTGTATTGCTTATTAAGTAGAGGTATTCTAAATTCATTGTTTCATTTTTTATTTTAAAAATACATTAAATGTTTCTGTTCCAATTTGATCCATGGGGCTATATAACCCGAGACGTTTTCCCAACAATTTTCATAGACCTCTGTAAGATAAATAAATTTTTCTGTGCAATTCCAATTGCGAAATTAGTCTTCTTATCTTATTGGTGAAATTGACTATTTGAAATTCAATGGACCCTCTGTTTTCTTTGTTTTTCTCTTGAAAAATAACTGAAATGAAGGAATTTTTTTTCATAAAACAAAATCTTCTTCCCCCTCCTCACTCCCTTTTTTATGTGAATTTTGTTAATCAGTAATAATAATAAGAGCATTTTGATATATACAAAACCTTAAATTTGTTATGAACCTTTTCAATTTATCCAAAAAAAAAAAAAATGAAATCAATTTGTTTTTCTATTTGATTCATACTGGGCTATGAAGAAATTGTCTATTTTGGCAAAAGAGAAAGTTTTAGGGTTAAATAAAAACAATAAGGAAAGTCTAATGATTCATTCATAAATCCAATTGATATATCTGTCATTAAATTAATATCATATATCAAAATAAAATGCAAGAAAATTTTAGGTCCACCTATTTTTTTTTCATATTTTTGATATAGTAAATATATGAAAAAATAGATGTACTATTAACACATTTTTAATTACAGATTCATATGTACTCGTAACATACTGAAACAACTGTTGTCATTACTCATTAGTATTAAACCAATACCGAGTCATACGAGCTAAATCCTCTAATTAATAATTGGGCAGAGCTACCAATGCTCTGTTGGTCTAAATGGAAGGAGAATCGACTGTTGGTCCGAATGGAAAAAATTCGATTCTCCTTAAGTAAGATGTTGAGTTTAAGTTTCATGAATGAAGAAACAAGTGTTGGAAGAACTTTCTCCCAAATGGGGTCCGTCGTGACTCAATTCTGAATTAATCAGAATCCAGTGTGATTATCAAATACCGAGAGATTAGTATTAAAAAAAATAATTGAGCAGAACTTGAGTGTTTTTTTAATTTTTTTTTTTTACCGCTAGCAAGACAGTTACTCTTATTCACAACTTGCCCACACTTTTTTACATCATTGCAAAATATTGGACTTCTATCCATACTATTTCTTCTTTTTTTTTTTAATAATTTGTAATTATTAACAATGTTAATTGGAGGAGGGAGGAAAGGGATTCCGTGAGACTCGAACGTGCAACCCATCGAAGATGAACAGTCCTAACCCAGGGTTCAATGCCAATGGACTGGAGCGCGCCATTCCTATCCATACTATTTCTACCCCTTGAATTGAAACAAATTAGAATTCACAATTCTCTACGAACTTTGGAGGAATAAAATAGTTTCAGGAACCAACAAACCTACTAAACACTCCATACTAAACATTCCATTTGAAAAAGATCTAATTGTGATTAAAGGCAAATGTGAGATTTTTGTTGTAAGTTGATTTCTATTACTAAATAATTACTTTCTCTCTATTCAATTTAAATAGATTTAGTTTTTTTGTCCAATAAAATATAAAGATGTGATAATTTAAAAAAATAATTGATATGCTTTTCAGTTAAATATACTCATATTTACTTAATTTAGTTATTGAAATATAATATAAAAAAATAAAACTGATTCATTTTAGGAGGAGGTTGTGCATGGTCCTTTGTTTTAGTCTTTTTCATGGGCTGTAAAGAGCTAGGTTGTAGTTTTGAAGATTATTGAAGACTATTATTTTGTTATGGTGTATATCTTATACTCCTTAGCAATATAAATTCATTTGCATTTGCTGATAAAAAAAGTAAAATTGATTCAGTTAGTTCCTACATATTAATATTAATATATGGCTGAATCATTAAATTTATTTATCTTTAATTTCATATTAAAAAATAATAAAATTTTAAGAAATATGTTATGTAGTAAGTTGAATGAAGGGTGTACCAATTAATGTCTAATAATTTATTGATAAATTTCATATTTATTCTTATAAAAAGCTTTTTATTTAATATATGTTGTAATTAATTTTTTAAAATAAATGAAAAATATGAATAAATGTATTAAATTATATCTTAAAAAGAAAAAATTGACAATTAAATTTAAATGCCCTAAATTAAAAATTAAGTTTACTAAAATTAAAAGATAGAAGTATTAGAAAACAAAATCTCTTTTGTTATTATCAGTTGTCATTACACACAATTTCATATACATTTTTATGAGTCCAAGGCGTACACATGCTACATATTATACTTTTATTTGATTTAATTATTTTGTAACAATTATTAGTTATTAATCCTAATGTATCGAATAATAGTGTTTGCTTTTTAAACAATAACAACTATTAAGTGTCAAATATTGATTATCAGTTATAAAACGAAACAGACCTTATAACCATTGTGCATAATTTCATAAATACATTAATAATGAAACATTTTCTTTTAAAAAAATCCATATTCTAAATACATACATACATTATTCTAAGTAATAGGCTTTCGAAAATTAACCAAAAAATCAAATAAATAACCACTTTGTTCAAATTAATAAATATCCAATAAGATGTTTTTATTTTTATAAAGTATCCTATGAATTTTTAAAAATATAAAAGGTTTTGTTATTATACTTTACTTTAAACTCTTTTAACTCTATAGTATTCATAGTGGACCCACTAATTAGGACAAGATTTTTTTTTTCTTTATAATGTTGACATCTTTCAATAACCGTATAGCATTGGAGGGACTGACAAAAGGAAACAAATTTAAGTTCATCAATGACATTATGTTCTACTTAATTTAGTTCAAACTCTTTAATCTTCGTGGGGAACTTTCTAAGATCCTAGATTTTGTCTTTAAATTAAATGAAACATTATCTCATTAAATAGAATTAGGGTTTTTAATTGTTCCCTATATACACATATGTAGGTTTAGGGGTGTTCGTGATGTGGTTTGGTTCGGATTTATTATTTTTTAAAGCAATCTAATTTAATCGGTTAATAAAATTTTTAAATTAATCCAATCCATTATTATGTGATAACCAAACCAATCTAATTTAAATTGGATCGGTGTGGTTCGGTCGGATTGATCGGTTTTTAACATTATTAAATATATAAGATAACGTAAAAATATTTTAATATCAAATAGAAAGTATAACTATAAAATATATTAACATTTAAATTAGTAAAAAATTAAAAATATCATAAAAGATAAAAATTATAAACGAATTCTTATATTCATTTGCATTTGTAAAAACTGAAAAGCTCTGAAAATTCTTCTTGGTCATATTATTAGAGGCACCAAAAACAATAAAAAATAACTTCAAATTTTTAGTACAACGTAAATAATTCTTGAAGGTTAAAATTAATTTTTTTTCTTAATACATTAATAATTTAATCTCATTTTTTAAATCCTATTAAAAGTGAATAACATTTAACATGAATATTACTAAAATTGATTAGAAGCATTCAAAATCAAAATTTAAAACTTCTAAACCAAATATCTAAGAATAGTTGAATATGAAGACTAATTTTATTATATAGTTTTGAAACTTTTAGAATGATACTTATTTAAAACTTAGTTAGAAAAATTATAAAATTATTTTAAAAAGAAATTATAAATTTAGGGTTCTAAGAGTAAAAGCGCAAACCAGTTTTAAGAAGATAGAGTTGTAAGTAAATTAAAAATTTAGAATTAATGTTAGAGTGCATGATTAAAATGAAAAAATAACTTAGGGAATATGGAGATGTTTTATTTTTATTTTTTTAATTAAGTTAATGGAGTTATAATCTTGTAAAATAAGAAAAAAAATTAAAATACTACAAAAAAAGTTATATTATTCAATTAAATTATTTTTTAATCAGATTTTATTTTGTAATTGGACAGTTTGGGCAATTTGAAGGTAAAACCACGAACCAAACCAATTATATCGGTTTTAAAATTTTAAAATCCAAACTAACCCAATTTTATGTTGATTTGGATCGGTTTTTTATTGAATCAAATCAGTTTAGGTCGAATTAATCGGATTGGATCGGATATAAACACCCTTACGTAGGTTAGCAGATGGCAAGTACACAAAAATAGGAAAAACCAAAAAAAAAAAGGAGAGAGGAGAGAACCAACCAAAAGAAAAGAAGATCGTCCATGCTCAGGTTTGTGCTCTTTTCATCAATGTATCCATAGCTTTTCGTTATTCTGCAGCTTAATTAATCCTTCTAAGATTTGTTTGCTTTCTTCTATTTAGTTACATTGAGGCCAAGCAAGTTCACCATTGGGGCTGAATTGGCAAATAAAAAGGAAATTAATCGGTAATTTACTTTAGTCAAAAAATATATTAATTTCTTTTAAACTATATTTTCTCAATACAAAAACTATTATGTAATTTTTTGTATTCTGTTGTGTCGACTCTTTTGTAGTTTAAATTATAAAATAAGATTCTTTTTTCAATAAATATTGCAACTTATATTTAATAAATATTGTAACTTATATTTAGGGTATGTTTAATTTGAAAGGAATAGAGTGGAGGAATGAATTTTTATAAATTTTTTTTCAATTAAATTATATTATTTATTAATATTATAATTTGATTAATTAAAAAAAATCACTTTTTCCCCTTCCCTCATTTCTTTCAAATCAAACATATACTCAAATTTCGAATAGAATTCAAGTATTTATGAAGTTAATTTTCATGGAATTATTTATCATGATCCTCTCTATTTTGAAGACGAAGTATATTATTTAAAAAAGAACAACAATTACAAATTGTATCACAGTTTATTAGGCGATCAAATAAGCACACACATTTTTACTGGTACAAGTTGTATTGATTTTTAGCTCAAGATTCCTAATTCCCATTTGTTTTTGTTGTAAATGGACACGAATCTTCTAAGTAAGTTTTTCTTGTTTTCCTTCAGTTTTGTTTTAAAATGTGAATTTAATTAAGTTTTCAGCTTACCTAAATGTTAAAATCACTAAACTTGGCAAAACAAATTTCACTAAAATTTCCCTAATATATTCTTTTATGAGAAATACAGATGTCTATTGGTAAAAATATATGAATCCTATTGAAACTATAACCTATAGCATTAATAATAGAAATGATAGACTTTAATTCGAACCTTTTAATACTTACATTAGTAGTAATGATTAAAAATATTAATTTTCATTGATTAAAAACGTTAATTTAGAGTTAAAATCAAGATTAAAACCTTATAATGCCAAAGAAACTCACTTAGAATACTTCAAAAAAAAGTTCAAGTTTACAATTACTATAAGAAAAATAAAACTCACTCCAGTAAAAATAAAACCAATAATCATCTTCCCCAAATAAACCCCCTCTAAATCATTAATCAGAGTGCATTATAATAGTCATATTCAAAAGCTTACCATCATGAGAATTGCATCACAGTCGTGTTCTTGTTTGGAATCCACCACACCAAAAAGCACCAACATCTTTCGACAAAAACTGTAAAGTGGAAACAGACAAATCGCCATTTCTCTCTCTCTAGCACACTCAACAAATGGACATATTTCCACCTAAAATAAATTAAATCTAACCCAATCTTTCTTTGTTAAAAACATTCTCAGATCCTTATCATGATCTTGTCACATTAAAAATTTTAATTTATAAAGATTCACTCAAGCTGAGCACACACTCCACAACACTTGTAAATAATATTCCATGATTACCACATTATACTATTAATATTCTTTCCACCACCTTCGCTCTTTCTTTTCCCTCCCCTGACACACTTATGTATAAATAATGGGCATGATCAGGAACAAGGAATTTGAAGAACCCATATCCCAAATTTGTATCTTGCAGTTGAATTCAATCAATTTAGAAGCATAAACTTGAAAAAGGTACCCACTTTCTGAAAGCTTGGGGTATTGAGTGTATGAAACGCTCAAGTAATCTTTTCGTGGGGTGGATTTTGTGTGGGAGATCGTAATGTTGGGCAGTTAGAGTGCACCTGCTTTTTCTCCTCAATTTCGCAAACTACTAAAGACTACAGTATCCCATCTTTTCAATCTTTTCAAAAGCTTTTTCTTCTCTCTTTTATTATATAATGATGTTCATTCTCTAATCAAAGATCGTTGTTCTGGGAATGGTAGTATAGGTGGTGGTGGCTCTCTCAGCTATCTAAAAAGTGTGGGCGGAGAGCTTGTTGAGAGCTACCGCATCTGATTGATTCACAGGCGGCGACTTGGCCTCGGCAATCATCACCGTGTTGTAGAAACGATTTCCAAGGACAAAACTCCAGGTCAGTTTCTGTGTTGTTTTGGTGTTTTCTGTTATGTGGTTTCATTCCTTCCTTGTTTGTCCCTTTCCGTTCTCTGGCACAACATAGAGAGGGAGAGAGAGAGTCGTGGGTGTTCTTTCATTCTTTGTTTTCAGTGATCATATTAATCTTTTTGTTTTCATGTGCAATGTGTCTGCAGATTTTACCTCCAAATAACCCATTTTATTTTTGCCATGTTAGTTGTTTGCCGCATTGCCCAGATGGTGAGATGCCCGTCTTCGTTTCAATTGATCTCTCTTCCTGCTTAACTCGAGGACGAGGACGACAACAACAAACCTATCAACTCACTTCGTTTCTCTTTATTCTGCTTCTTAACAAACTCTCCTTGTGCGATAATGGGGCTTTTGCTTAATAGAATCTCAGCTTCGTCATCAGCTGCGCAATCCCATTTTGTATTCTGGGCGGCTATTCAAGGTTTGCCTGTCTTTGAGCTAGCTTCAATTTGCGCCAATTTGACACTTTTTCTGGTGTTTCTCTTCATAGTTTCTGCAAGGCGAATATTCGTCTGTGTTGGTCGAATTGGGTTTGTTAAGAATGATTCAATTGCGAATTCAAACACAATTAGGCGCGGTGTTAGTGTTGACGGAGACAATGGTGAGGTTGTAGTTGGTTCTGGGTTTAAATTATCGGTGCTTTGTTGTTTCTATGTGTTGCTTGCTCAAGTTGCGGTGCTTGGGTATGATGGGGTTGGTTTGATAAGAGAGGCTGTTGATGGGAAGATTGTGGATTGCTCTGCTATCTTCTTACCCGCTGCACAAGGTTTAGCTTGGTTTCTATTGAGCTTTTCAGCTCTTCATTGCAAATTTAAGGTGTCTGAGAAATTCCCATTGTTGTTGAGGATATGGTGGGTCATTTCCTTTGTCATTTGTTTGTGTGCATTGTATGTGGATGGGAGAGCATTGATGGTGGAAGGTTCAAACCGCTTGTCTTCTCATGTTGTGGTTAATTTTGCTGTAACCCCAGCTCTGGTATTTCTTTGCTTTGTTGCAGTTAGAGGTGTTACTGGCATTCAAGTCTGTAGAAACTCTGATCTCCAGGAGCCATTGCTTCTTGAGGAAGAGGCAGCATGTCTTAAGGTTACACCTTATAGTGATGCTGGGCTCTTTACCTTGGCCACTCTTTCCTGGCTAAATCCACTTCTTTCTGTTGGCACAAAGAAACCGCTTGAGCTTAAGGACATTCCTCTTCTTGCACCAAAAGATCGAGCTAAGACCAATTATAAGGTTCTGAATTCAAACTGGGAAAAATTGAAGACAGAAAACCCTTCAAAGCAGCCATCTTTAGCTTGGGCGATTCTGAAATCATTTTGGAAGGAAGCAGCTTGTAATGCTGTCTTTGCTGGGTCGAACACACTTGTTTCATATGTGGGTCCGTACATGATTAGTTACTTTGTTGATTATTTAGGAGGGACAGAGACTTTCCCTAATGAAGGGTATGTTCTTGCTGGAATTTTTTTCACATCAAAGGTTGTGGAGACCTTAACAACCCGACAATGGTATCTTGGGGTTGACATTTTGGGTATGAATGTGAGATCAGCATTAACAGCTATGGTGTACCGAAAGGGACTTAAGCTTTCAAGCTTGGCCAAACAAAGTCACACCAGCGGAGAAATTGTTAATTACATGGCAGTCGATGTCCAGAGGGTAGGAGACTACTCTTGGTATCTTCATGACATATGGATGCTTCCTCTGCAAATAATTCTTGCCCTTGCAATCTTGTATAAGAATGTCGGAGTTGCTTCTATTGCCACGTTTTTTGCAACCATTGTATCCATTGTTGTTACTGTACCTTTGGCAAAGGTCCAAGAAGATTATCAAGATAAGTTAATGGCTGCCAAGGATGAGAGAATGAGAAAAACTTCTGAATGTTTGAGGAACATGAGGATTTTAAAGTTACAAGCTTGGGAGGACAGATATCGATTGATATTGGAGGAGATGCGTGGTGTAGAGTTCAAGTGGCTTTGTAAAGCCCTATATTCTCAGGCATTTATTACATTCATCTTCTGGGGCTCCCCTATATTTGTTGCTGCTGTCACATTTGGAACCTCTATACTGTTGGGAGGTCAGCTTACAGCAGGCAGTGTTCTTTCTGCTCTGGCTACTTTCCGCATCCTTCAAGAACCACTCAGGAATTTTCCTGATCTGGTGTCTATGATGGCTCAGACAAAGGTTTCTCTTGATCGAATTTCTGGATTCCTGCAGGAGGAAGAACTGCAGGGAGATGCCACCATTGTTCTGCCACGAGGCATGTCAAATGTGGCTATAGAAATTAAGGACGGTGTGTTCTGCTGGGACCCCTCTTCTTCTAGGCCTGCATTGTCTGGAATACAAGTGAAAGTAGAAAAGGGGATGCGTGTGGCAGTTTGTGGAATGGTTGGTTCTGGAAAATCAAGCTTTCTATCTTGCATCCTTGGGGAGATTCCTAAAATCTCTGGTGAAGTAAGTTCATGGAACTTTTATTCTTTTTCTTCTGTATATTGAATTTTATTCTATTTTATCTAGCTTTATGTTTTTTCTCCTTGTTGGTAAGACTTGAAAACTTCTGATTCTTTACTTCGATGTTGAATAGGTACGGGTATGTGGTACTGCAGCATATGTATCCCAGTCAGCTTGGATACAGTCTGGAAATATTGAAGAGAATATTCTTTTTGGCAGTCCCATGGATAAACCAAAATACAAGACTGTTATCCATGCTTGTTCTCTGAAGAAGGATTTGGAACTCTTTTCACATGGAGATCAGACAATCATTGGAGATAGGGGTATAAATCTGAGTGGTGGTCAAAAACAACGTGTTCAGCTTGCAAGGGCTCTTTATCAAGATGCTGACATTTATTTACTTGATGATCCATTCAGTGCAGTTGATGCACACACTGGCTCAGAACTGTTCAAGGTTAGATTTTGATCAAATGTATTAAATGTATTGTCATTCATTTGGTTACAGTTTGATTACTTATTTTGTTTGGAATTGTAGGAATACATAATGACAGCACTAGCGAGCAAGACTGTTATTTTTGTGACTCATCAAGTTGAGTTTCTGCCCACTGCTGATTTGATACTGGTATGATATAATTTCTAAATTTTGTTCCTTATTGTACTCCAGTGTGCAATTAGTGTAATCATTCTCTTCCTATGTGAATAAATTTGTAACAACTATTATAAGTATAGTGTATAGACCATATTTCCTATGCTCAGCCCACACTTCAGCAAGGCCGGAATTTATATTGTTGCCTGTTAAATTTGTTATCATCTTCATACAGAAATTTTTCAGAATTTTAGGATAGGGGAAATAGTGAGATGTCAGTTTTTAACAACATAAATTGACTTTTGTGCTCAAAATTATCCTAAACTACAGAAGTTTTAAGTTGGATTATTTAAATAATTGAGATGTACTCTTAACTCCTGTTTTTTCATCTTTCTTTCTTTCTTTCTTTCTTTTTTCCCTTTTTCTTTTTTCCTTTTGTTTGTATACTAGTTCTCCTATGCCACCTTGACTCCAGTGTATGTATTAAATCTGAGTTTGAATGCTTATTTGTAGTTCTTTTAAAACAATTCAATTAGTTTTCTCTTTGAAGTGCTACATCAGATGCTTCATGAAATAATGACACACCTTGATCTAACCTAGGGCACAAATTTGTTTCTTTAGTAGCTGAATATTGAAATAGAAACAGGGGAAAGAACAGCATTGGAGACTAGTTGCTGTTGAAAGATAGCTCAGATGTGAAACTTGTGAAAAATGAAGCATTAAGTGGCCAAGAAGTTGGATGTTTATCACTCACTTCTTGTTGATATAACAGTGAATTTTCTTTGAAACTCTACTTAAAATACCAGTGGTTGGCATCATGGCTTTGTGGGACCTTTGTTGGGGTTTTAATATTTTAAGCTTGAAAATATCAGATATATTTATTTACTATATGGTTGGGGAAAATTATTCTCAAATATTAACCTCTTCTCTCTACAGGTTCTTAGGGAAGGCTGCATCATACAGGCAGGAAAATATGATGATCTTTTACAAGCAGGGACTGACTTTAAAACTTTGGTATCAGCTCACCATGAAGCAATTGAAGCAATGGACATTCCAAATCACTCATCAGAAGACTCAGATGAAAATTTGAACCTTGATGGGGCAATTATACTAAATAAAAAATGTGATACAGCTGGCAATGACATTGCTAGTTTGACAAAGGAAGTGCAAGATGGTGCCTCAGCTTCAGAGCAGAAAGCAATTAAAGAGAAAAAGAAAATTAAGCGTTCCAGGAAAAAACAGCTTGTTCAAGAAGAGGAAAGGGTAAAAGGAAGAGTAAGCATGAAGGTTTACTTGTCCTACATGGCCGCAGCATATAAAGGCCTTTTGATACCTCTCATAGTCCTTGCACAGGCATTATTTCAGTTTCTTCAAATAGCTAGTAATTGGTGGATGGCTTGGGCAAACCCCCAAACTGAAGGGGACCAAGCCAAAGTCAGCCCTATGGTTCTCCTTCTTGTATATATGGCTCTTGCGTTTGGTAGCTCCTGGTTTGTCTTTGTTAGAGCTGTTCTGGTTGCCACATTTGGTCTAGCAGCTGCTCAAAAGTTGTTTCTAGAGATGCTTAGAAGTGTGTTTCAAGCACCAATGTCATTTTTTGATTCAACCCCAGCTGGGCGAATCTTGAATCGTGTAAGTGCTTGTTTCCTGTGGAAAAAATAACAATGATGTTTCTCATAATCTGTCTATCTTCCCCCCAATCTACTTTTCTCCTTCGTTCACCTTATAAAGTAACAATCATTGATGACCTTACAGGTGTCTATTGATCAAAGTGTTGTGGATCTTGATATTCCTTTCAGACTTGGTGGCTTTGCTTCAACGACAATCCAACTTCTTGGAATTGTTGCTGTAATGACCAAAGTTACCTGGCAAGTTCTACTTCTTGTGATTCCGATGGCTGTTGCTTGCTTGTGGATGCAGGTGATTTTTTTGGCTTGAACTTCTAGTCTCAAGCTTCATTGTTTTATGGAGAATGAGGTGAACAAAAGCCTCTCAATATTAGCTTTCTTTTAGAAGCTCTCATTCTTTTCTTTTTGGGACGAAAAGAAAGAGTACCCAGCCATCAGATAGTAATATCATAGATCCAATTTTGCTTCAACCCCATTTCAATAGTTAATGAAAAAAGGGTCAAGTTTTACTTAATCATTAGGGAAGCCTTAACTTAAATAGTTTGAGGGAGCTGTTCAAATCATTACTTACAGTGGCTCTAATTTCTAATTTAATTCAAGATCTTTATTTTATGTTATTTTGGTGAAGATATTGAGACATGTATTGCTTAATTTATGTATTTTTCGTTGCAGAAATACTATATGGCCTCATCAAGGGAGCTGGTCCGCATTGTTAGCATCCAGAAATCTCCCATCATTCATCTTTTTGGGGAGTCGATTGCAGGAGCAGCCACAATAAGAGGCTTTGGGCAAGAAAAACGCTTCATGAAGAGGAACCTTTATCTTCTTGATTGTTTTGCTCGCCCATTCTTTTGCAGTCTTGCAGCCATTGAATGGCTCTGCCTACGCATGGAGTTATTGTCAACATTTGTTTTTGCTTTTTGCATGATGTTACTTGTGAGTTTCCCACGTGGAAGTATTGATCCAAGTAAGTAAATCATTTCTTTCTTTCCTTCATTCATCTGTTTTTTCTTGAGAGAAATCGTGGGCTGTTAGAGAGTCATTAGTGATGTGAAACATAAGGTAAATCTTATTCCATACAATTAATGAGCTATGTATAAATTTGTTCTATCAAAATTTTGAACATTCTTCTTTTCATCTGAAAATCTTGGCTTTTTCTTGTTTAACTTCCATTTTTTCTTGGGAATTGTGTTATTGGAAAATGATCCTTTCAAAGAAAATTATTTTTACCGTGACTTTCAAGTTGAGCATAAGCCTGATTAGAACCCTTTTAACTTTAGATGAGCATTGTTAGTTAATTTTCCATGCTGTGCCTTTAAAAGGGAAAAAATGGTGCTGCATGTGGTGAGGTAGCTGATCTTGACAAGTTTTGATTAGTCTGGTTTCATGCATCTCAGTATTCTAGTTCAATGTACCATACAAGGTGTAAAAATATCTAATGTAGAAATATAATGGTCTCTTGACAGTATTGTATTGGTGCTAACAAGTTAAAAATTTTGTTTTGGATCATTGTTATAATTTTGCCGATGACAATCATGGTTGCTTTTTCTATTTAGGCATGGCTGGTCTTGCTGTGACATATGGTCTAAATTTAAATGCACGTCTATCGCGGTGGATTCTTAGCTTTTGCAAACTTGAGAATAAAATTATTTCAATAGAAAGGATTTATCAGTACAGCCAAATTCCAGCTGAATCTCTACCATTTATAGAGGGCTCTCGTCCTCCATCCTCCTGGCCAGAAAAGGGAACTATTGAATTGATTGATTTAAAGGTAAGCTTAGTTTCACATGCCATTATCTATCTCTAGGGTAAACTACAATTCTCAAAATAACAATCCCATTTTTGAAGTGTCCTCTAAAGTTTAAAGCAATGTTAGAAGGGTCACTTTACAAAGTCCAAACTTATATTTTAGTTAGTAATTCCATGTGAGCATCATGTGGGGACTGGGAAATGAATTGTCTTCAAGAAGTCCATATGTTTATCACGTGCACATGGTAATGATTCTCACCCAATTAAGTTCATATGACACCATATGGAATGGAAGTGATTCGTACTTGAATCGGTTTCCATTCTTTTTATTAAGTTCTTCACTTAAATGCTGTTAAGGGCATTTTTTTTTCTTTTGGCTCCATCTGTTCAAAAGTTGTTGTAAATGAGAAAGTTAAAAATATAGAAAGAGTTGACAGCTAAAAAACTAATTTTTCTCATCCTATATTCTGTTAATACCCATTTTGTTGCACATCAGACACATTGCTGAATCTTCCTCCTTTTTTATGTTTACTTAAGGTTCGCTATGCTGAGAATCTTCCTGTAGTGCTTCATGGAATAACCTGTGCATTTCCTGGTGGAAAGAAGATAGGAATTGTTGGGCGTACTGGAAGTGGTAAATCTACTTTGATCCAGGCATTGTTCCGATTGATTGAACCATCTGATGGAAGGATCATTATAGACAACATTGACATTTCAAAAATTGGTCTCCATGACCTTCGCAGCCGTCTTAGTATCATACCGCAGGATCCTACATTATTTCAAGGAACCATTAGAGGCAATCTTGACCCTCTTGAAGAGCATGCAGATAATGAGATTTGGCAGGTAAATTTTTACTTGTGTTACTTATTCTCCTTAGACTGCAACCATTCCCTTAGATTTTTTTTTTTTTTTTTCGAAATTAGTGCCATGCCTTTTGATTAATATTTGGATTCTGTGCGTTAAACAAATACAGCTCTTCATTCATTTTTGTCTTTTTCAGCAATTCTTTTATCATGGTTTTGAAATTTGTGGCATATCCTTGGATCTTGAAATGATTTTTATTATCATGTCATTTGATGGACCCTCAATTCAATTTGGACTTTTATTTTTTCACAGGCACTTGATAAGTCTCAGCTTGTAGATATAGTCCGCCGAAAAGATCGAAAGCTTGATACACCTGGTTCGTACCATACCTCCTGAATGCCATTATTGTTAAATATTGCTTGCATACCTGCTGTACACACACATGCACATTTATAGAGTTTGCTGATTGTTATTTGTGTGCTTAAATTTAAAACTTACAGTGTTGGAAAATGGAGATAACTGGAGTGTGGGGCAACGGCAACTTGTTTCCTTGGGCCGGGCTTTGCTTAAACAGGCAAGAATATTGGTGTTGGATGAAGCAACAGCATCTGTTGATACGGCAACTGACAATCTCATACAGAAAATCATCCGAACAGAGTTTAAGGACTGCACAGTGTGCACTATTGCTCATCGTATTCCAACTGTTATTGACAGTGATCTAGTTTTGGTGCTAAGTGATGGTATGCAGCTGATCTTTTCCTACAAAATTAGAGGCACTCGTTTCTTTTGGTTTGTTTGGTGCTTTGAGACACCTGTTTCCCTGTTATGGATAAAATGATCTGTCCCTTTCCCTTTTCTATTTAATTTGTTTTGTCCAATGTCCAGGCTGTGCTTATCAGACTTCTTTTCCTTATCTTTCAGGTCGAGTTGCAGAGTTTGATACTCCGGCACGTCTCTTAGAGGATAAATCATCCATTTTCCTGAAGTTGGTCACGGAGTATTCATCAAGATCAAGTGGCATACCAGATTCTTGAAAAATGGCATGCCCAAAGTTCATTTAGTCTGAGGCTGCAGGAGCAACAGGACTAATCCCAGAATGAAGTGGCCACTGATGCTTCTCTTTTGCTGCCTTCGACAAACTCAAAGACAAATGGGAGGATAAAGGGTGCTGTCATGCCATGAATCCAAACCCTCAAGTGGAAGCAACTTCAGTTGCTTGCTTACTTAGGTGATTTGCATTAAGCATTAAAGGAATCGATGCATGCTCGGCAACTTGGCATACATTGCAACGGCAAATTAAGTCATATAGGGTAGAGATCAGTAATAATTACACGGAAAATGGGCGTATATTTGTTGAATGATGTGCGATGAAGTAGTGCTTAGATGAAGAAGCAGGCGAATGGGATGTACTTAGGAAAATTGCAGAAGTGAACTAGTCAGGTGTAGACTATTGACATTATAAACTTGCGTTTCATTTTTGTATGGTAAGTTCAGTTATAGTCGAATCTTGTATCCTTTAATGATAAATCTTGCTTCATTTCAAGTCTCCCCTCCTTACGGATTTTTTTTTCTTTTTCTTTTTCTTTTTTTGGGATAAATAACCCCTTCTTACTGTTGCAAGGAACGATAGAATGGAAGTTGTCCCTTTTTTCTTTTTTCTCTTTTTTTTGAAGGTGTTATGCTCTTTTCAATGGAATTCATGGGAGGGAATTTGCAAAGATAAATGGAAAAAAAATGTGTTAAAATAAAATTCATTACTATGTGTAGTTTTTAGATTTTTGAATAGTGAATCATTAATAATAGATTTGGTTGATAGAATTTGCTGAGATAGATGGAAAATTTTGGAAAGGGAAATGATATGTTTACCATGCTAACCGATACTCTTAGTTGCACACATTCGGTTTAATAAATAAAATATGATTTAAATGGATTTTTTTGACGTTAAAGGTTTATACCTCATTTATCTGGGTTATCGTTTGGCATCCATTTGCTCCTTCAAAATTTCTTGTTTGTGGCTATTGTTTGGAACCCAATTGATCCATCCAAATTCTATAAATTCCAACATGAACTCATCCCAATTTGATGAGACCATGTCAATCGTTCTTCCCCAACCTTCGTTTCTCCAAAGCAACTGTAGCAAGATCGAAACAGTGCCAATTGCTAGTGATTTGCTAGAAATGGAAAGGAACTATCACCAACCTTGTTTTCATCTTTCATTCCGTTCTCACCCATGTTGGAAAAGCTAGGGTTCCAATTTTATAGCTATTCTTGGGTTTTGAGTTGTTGCGCATTCAACTTGCAATGGAAATCCACAAAGGCTAAGGTTTCTTGGAAATGCTGTGGGCCCTTGGTTCAAAAGTGATCTTGGTGCACCTACCCTATCTTGTTGTTTATCAAATCCATGGATGATGTAGAAGAACGCCCACAAGCGTCACATGGATATTAGCAAACTCCTTTGTTCTTGTTTTTAGCTTTTGTTATTGTTTTTAGTGGAAAAAGTTATGGCTCTTCAGGGCTTTAAAGCTCCTAAGTAAGATGTTTCCACCTTGAGTATTAGTAAACAAAGTGTTTTGCAAAGGTTTTACCTTGGGCTTCAAAGTTTGACTAACCATAGTGAAGTTTTTTTTGCAAAGTAGAATAATATTGGGGTTGCTGTTGGCTTATCATTTAATTTCTAAACTTTGAAACCATAAATTGTTAAGTGATATATAGCCTTACTATATTGGGTAAGAGCTAAGAACAAGCAACATTATGGATGTTCTAACAATCTTAGGCTTTAGAATAGTTATTTATCTTCTTTTCAACATTTTCCTTCTAAGTAGAATACTCTATATTTTCCTTATCTATTGATCTTATGGAGGTCATAGAAAAAAAGTGACCTCACTAGAATCTATTTAGGTTGAGAAACCAAATTTCATGTGTCATTTAAACAAAATCATGTTTGTCACG
>BPVZ01000017.1:2025572-2040518 GCA_020521535.1 Rubroshorea leprosula
GATTACCAGTATTTTTATTTTTGCCATCAAATGAAATTTCATTGAATCCATAAAATAGCGTTGCCTCAGTGGTCTCATAGGAGGCTTATCCAGGACCAGAAAACAGAACAGTACTACTTGAAAAGAGGTCAGTAGCTAAAATGTGGGCAAGAGAGGGAGGTGACGTTTGCACCTAATGGCTGATTCTCATCATCTTTCTCGTCTTCTTATGATTATTGCAACCCAGTTAGCTGCCTCATTGTCTAGCCTGGAGATTGCCTCAATCTGCTGCAAGTCTTAGGCCTTCCCTGACTGCAGTTGCTTCAGCATGTAATACCAAATAACTATGATGTGATCCCCTTGATCCCACAACAACCTCTCGAAATCCATTTCCGATGATTAGAGTTCCAAAAACTGCTTCCCCAGAGTTTGGATATATTCATAGGAAGCATCACAGTTTTATCTTGAATGTGCCAACATCCAGTGGCTTCCATATTGCAGGGATATGATCCTGTTCTTCCTTCTCTGTTTGGGCCTTTCCTGGTTGCTTTTGACTTGTACGAACTCTTGGAAGGCAAGTCGAGTGGGCCAGATTCCTTGTATTCATAGACAAGTTCACATCCGTATTTCCAGATACCCCACCAGATGGAAGCAATCAGAGTGAGGAGTTGCTGGGAGCTTCTTTGTCAAACAATTTTCCAATGCCATCAAATGCTGAGATGCTAGTTTTGTTTAGGTGTGCTGATACTAAGTCTCTCACCCCCTTTTTTTTTTTTTTTTTTTAATGAGAAAATTTTTTATAATTCTGACCATTTCGAACCGTAAAACACTAAGTTGACGTTTGAGTTGATAAAAATGGAGTGAAGAGGAAGGGGAAGGAGAGAAATTAATGCCTGGACATCTTGATCTTCTATTTTTTTCAAATCTAAAACTAAAACACGTCTTCATCTAAGCAACAAAATTTTATTGAGTCGAACAAGCATTTTCTCTTAGGAGACCATTCAATTGAATCATTAGCCTTTTTCGCATCAAGCTTCATTAAACAACACTTATATTTAATTTTCTAGATAATTTCCGACCATAATAATTGATAATATCTAAGACATTGAAAAATGATTAAGAGACAATATATTTTTGTACAATTTTTTTTACATAACTTTATATATTATTTAATAATTATTGCTTTTTAATCTATTAATACCCATGATGATACGCATAATTATGATATTCATAGTGATTATATTATATCCATCCACTAATTTAATAATATATAAAAATTACATAGGGAAACTTTATAAAAATTGTCTACATATCCTAAGGTTTAATTTCCTACCTCATTATAGAAATCTTTGGATTGTTATTTTTGTTTTTCTTTTTTATTTTCTCGTTATTTAAATTATATATGAATATTGATATTGTTAATAGATGATACTTTGACTTAACAGTAGAAGATTACTTCCTAAATTTATCTCTAGATTTGTTAATCCTCCTAAATGGAGATTTGGTGTAAATAATCATGTAACTTTTTAAATATTTTCTAATTAAGGATATGACATTTTTTGTTATTAATTGAAATTATCACCTTTCAAAAGTTTTTAGTTAAGGATATGAATCTTGCAATTTTTTTAATAGAGAATTAAGTAGATATGTAAGGTCATATTATTGATTATAAATTTTTTAAAAAGTGATACCTTTGATTAGTAAAATTGTAAATATCATATCCTTTATTAGAAACTTTTGAATGGTAATAATTTTAATTAATAAAGAAAAAATGTCAGAAAATTTTGAAAGGTTGTATCTTTATCTATGCTAAATCTCTCATCTTTTTCATTAGTTTGCATTTCTAAAATTTTTGTTGATTTTTATATGGGACCTTGCTGGAACTCCATCTTATTCTCAATTTTTGTATGAATTTTTCCTCTTCTTGATTTATGATTTTTATTTTAAGGTGGTATTTCACCTGGAGGTATTGTCAGATCTTTGTTCTTTTATTTTATTTTTTTCCAAATCGTAAATAGTTTATCGAAGCTAATTTAATGATTTATTGATTTGTTTTTTAAAAGATTTGTCTTTTTAGAAATGGTCATTTATAGATTAATGACTAATCTATAGAAAATGGAAATGAAAAGGCAAGAGCACTAATTTGGAAGGATTATCTACAATCAAGAATGATTGAGCATCAAATTGGAAGGATTATTTACAATCAAGAAAGATTACTTATAGGGAGGTTGCAGGAAGTAACTTTTTACTTTTTTTAGAAAGGTTTTGCTTTATATTTTCTCAATTAATTAAGTCTACATTTGGACTACATTAATTCGTTAATTTCAATGGGGACAACATGACTAAATTGAATCATTATTTGTGGAAAATTATTCGCAATTTTGGTGACTCAATGAGTTTTTCATCTTTTAACTTCCTCTTTTTTAAGGGAATCCCTGTCTTGTCTTGATTGTTTGTATCATTTTGAAACAAAGTATCTCTGATACTTTGTTCTCTCCCTCCCTTTCTTCTTCTTCCAATTTCCTCGATTATGTTTTAGGGTTTAGCGATCGCAGTTCACAGCAACACCTCTAATCCCTCCAAAATCACATCTCTGGTAGTTTGTGTTCTCACGTCAGAGGACAGTTAAGAAAAGGCGAGGAAGTGAATTGGAGGAAAGAAATTAAGAGAAGATTAAGGTGTGTTGATGATCATCCTTTTCTCTTTACCGAGAGGGGACAGAGCTAACATAACCTCCCAAGTTTTCTATTAATTCTGGGGAGGTAAAGATATTAAATTGGATATAAAATTTTTAAAAAAGGGAGAACGTAAGTTACCAAATGTAGGCTCTGCATTAAAGTTTCTTTATAAATTTCCTGATAATTTCTTTGAATTATTGTTATGTCATTGAACTTCCATTTTGGAGACCCTTTGAATATATTGTCATTTAAATATCTGACATAATATAGCTAAAATGAAAAAAAAAAAAACATGCACAAATTCACTCTGAGAAGGAGATAGAGTTAATTTTATGGAGGAAGGAAGAAACCATTGTTGCTAACGAATACAATTTGCGTAATGCATGGTACATGCAGACATTTGCAACCTCATAAGGAGAAAATTTGCGAAATGAATTCAGATTCTTGGTGCCAAAAATCCCAGTTATAAGAAAGCTTCAAAACACTACCTTTCAAGGAGGAAAAGCTCACCTTTTATCAGCTCTTGACTTTAGAAGTTGCTAACAGCAGAAGTAGGAGAAGAAGAACCATTGCCATGGACTTTATCTTCCCTAAACAGCCTTAAAATGGTTATGATTTCAAGGCCTATAAAGATCTGAGAGATGTAAAAGGGAACAATGAGAAAAGCAAGTGGGGCAGAGGACGAGGAAGAAAATACAGAGAAGCTATGACTTGCAATAGAGATAGACAGACAAAGCATTGAGATAATATACATAATTATATATGACCATTTGATTCTCAACAAAAATTGTTCTGGAATTATGCATCTGGTTTGAGTTTATATCCTAGGAATAAGATGGAGAGGATTTTTTGAGGTGGAGAGAAATCCCCAGTACGTTAAAGCCCAATGGATTGATTCATTCCAATGGTAATTCCTTCCAACTCACTCACCAGCAGCATACAAACCAAAATTAGTGAAAAAGAACCAAACAAATACAAGGCTGAGAAGTCGAGAAAAAGAAAGAAAACACATATGAGGAGAAGTGTCTTGGAAATTTTTGTTAAAGGGTAGTGATATGGAAATGATCTTTTTGTACCATTATTCTATACAATTTTTACTAGTTATTAAATAAGTAGATGCATACTATATTACGGACAAACTCCTAAATGAAAACACATAGGGTGGTACAAAAAACTTATCTCTAAATCATTTCTCTTTTGTCAAATACCTTGTGTGGAATAAAGAGGACCTGTTCTCATCAAAGCATCATTAAGGTATATTTGTGGGTCCTCAAACCTAGTGAGAAGCCAATTAAGTCCGTTTACAATACAGTGGTAGAAATTAGAATATTAACAACACATTTTACCTTTTTAGGAGAACCTAATAAAAGTATTCTACAATTAAGTTTGACATATACAGAGGTTCCTATTGAACAACGAATAAACCAATTGAGAAAGAATGATATTTACAATTAATATGGTTATTTGTGCTCAAAATCCAAGTATTGACAACGTGTTTAACTTAATTTCTTAACTAACATGATTGGATTCTTCTCCTCATTCCTTTGTTCTATTACTAGGATTATTTAACAAACATTATCCTAGCATCTTTCTCAAACTGTGACGTTTATAACTAATGAAACCAGCAACACTTACGATATACATAGAAAAGAACTGTTTATTAAGACATTATCCAACCCATAGAAAATAACTGATCCCTCTACCCTAGAAACTAGCAAAATGAAGAGGAAAGGGCATCTTCCTATAGTTCTCCTGTACAAAATCATCTCTAAGGTCTTGTGGAGGAATACTAGTTATGAAGAAAGTTCTTTTTTTTTTTTTCTTTTTTTAAAGAATAAGATTGGTTTTTAGTGTCCATGGTAAGGGAATGACTAGAACAGTACTAAAATACAAAGTTTTAACAACATGGATCTATCTTGCTAAAAGACTCTTGTATGTGGGTAAAAGTGCTTCTATATTGCAAGGCTTGTGGGTGAAGGTCTTGTGGCAGTTGGGTCCCTCAATAACAAAATTAGCGAGGTGGATTGCATTTGATTTGTGGGTGAATATTTCACTTTCACCCACATAGTATATAAGGTTATTTAATGAGCGCTATAGCGCACTTGGCCGGAGTCTTCAAACATAAACAACAAGGTAAACCACGTGAGTGAACCTTCTCTTTCACCCACGTGGACTTTATTATTATCTGAAGGTGCGTGAATGGCTCCATCTGACTTTGACTGACATTGTACATGATATTGTACTTGATATTACAACTAGTTTTATGTGGGTAAATCTTATATTTTACTCATGTAGATTTTATTCCTACATAAAGGTGTGTGAGAGTGTTCTAGAGTCTGTATATTTTATTACCCACAAGGGATACAATGCTACACCAACATTTATCAAAATGTTGAGAATCTGTTATGGGAAAAAAAAAACAACATTTACCCATGTGAGCCAAAATGCTAAATATCTATTCTAAAAAATATATATATATTCATAAGCCACATTTGACATCAATTTAGATCACCAAAATAGGTTGCAAATAAGATGAATGACATATAATAAATATGTTTATTGAATAGCTCAATATTTTCATATATAAGCAATTGTAAAACAAAATTAATCCATTTTACATATAATGCGATTGAAAGAATAATCAACAAGTAAATGAATTAAAAACTAAATGTAAAAAGTCAATCAAATTCGTAAAATTCAACAACATACCTTTCCAAAATTATTAGCACCCACATAAAACTATGTACAACAAATGTAGGAAATCAAATTATGGCTTGCATTTGTTCGAAATGATGCGTAGACTTGATGTGGTTTCTTAGACAACTCTTATATTGACTTATGTTCAATTGAGACTAAAAGAAAATGACAAAAGGGCATTTCAACGGATGCGAGAATCAGGTGTGCGTCCTAACGAGTTCACCTTTGCAGTAGTTATCTCTAGCTGTGTAGGTATCATGAAAATTGATTGGGGTGAGCAATTACATGCCCACGCCCATGTTTTATGCTTGGGTCTTTTTGATTCTTTTTCAGTGGCCAATTCCATCATGGACATGTACTCCAAATGTGGGCAGTTAACTTTGGCTGCAATGGTGTTTCATGGAATGAAAAGAAGAGATATCATATCTTGGAGCATGCTATGATGAAGAGGCTTTTCAGTATATATCATGGATGAGAATGGAAGGGCCAAAATCAAATGAATTTGCCTTTGCTAGTTTGCTAAGTGTTTGTGGAAACATGGCTATTCGTGAGCAAGATAGGCAGCTTCATGCTCATGTCCTCTCAATTGGGTTCGACAATATAGCAATTGTTTGAAGTGCATTAATTACTATGTACCCAAAATGTGGGAGTATAAAAGAAGCTTTAACAATATTTGATGAGGCTGAGTATGATATTATTGTGTCATGGACGACCATGATTAATGGGCATGCTGAACATGGTTATAGTCATGAAGCCATTGATTTGTTTGAGAATCTTCCTAGGGTTGGTCTGAAAGTAAACTCTATGACCTTCATTGGTGTTCTTACTGCTTGTAGTCATGCTGGACCGATTGATCTTGATTATCACTACTTCAATTTAATGAGCAAAGAGCACCAAATAAATCCTTCAAAGGAACACCATGGTTGTATGATTGACCTCATGTGCCGAGCAGGAATATTAAATTAAGTAAAGGATATGATATAGCGTATGCCACTTCAAAGGGATGATGTTATTTGGTCAACAGTTCTTAGAGCATGTAGGGTTCATGGTGATGTTAAATGTGCAAGACATAGTGCAAAAAAGATACTAGAATTAGACTCAAATTGTGCTGGGACCCACATTATCTTGGTTGGCATTTATGCCACTAAGGGGAGGTGAGGAAAAGCAACAGATACTAAGAAGTAGATGAAATCCAAAGGGGTTATCAAAGGAGCTAGAGGATGGTCCTAGATTAAGGTAAAGGATAAGGTTACTGCATTTGTTGCTGGTGATAAATCTCTTCCTAAGGGTGAAGATATATACAGCATTTTGGATTTACTAACTTCAAGGGTAGGAGTCCCCCCTCAGGATCTGGGTTCTTTTCTAAATGATGCAAAGGAGAGTGTGTTAATGACAATATAAATAGGTTAAAGCAAATATGGGCATTATGAAAGTGTCAATCCTCACTTTCAAAATCAAATATGTGAGGGGCTTGATATTGATATTGAGATGAGTAAAGATTTGTTCATCTATTTTTGATTCAAGGAGCATTGATGATTTGTTAACCATGTATCTATTTTTCATGTGAAATTTCTACAGAAATGCACCTTGCAAATGCCAAGCGAACTAAGGCTGAAGATGCTGCTGAAGATGCTGCTGATGATGATACCCCTAATATCTCTGGCCAACAATTTGCATACTCTCATGTTTCTCAGGTTTTGCTGTTTAACTTTACTTTATATCTAGGTATTGGTTTATTTGTTTATGTTTTAATTTGAGGTGTTGATTTTTCTCTTTACCTCCTCAATTTAATGACATGTTTAGCGTTTTGGCCAATCTCCCCTCCCCACTTTTGAACCAGCTTCTAACTGGGAAAATGAGAGGTCAATGATATTTGGCTAGAGGACCCCAGTGGCCCCTGTGGTACACCATGGCAGGTATAGAATGTTACTGCTTAATTACTAAAATTACTAGTATTTCCCAACCCACTTTGGGGGTTGTTGGGATGTATTTTCAAAAAATTTGTTGTTAGAAACAAATAATAAAAGTGTTTTTTTTTGAGAAAATTGGAACTATATTTGTTCATTGTTTTGCAATTTAAACTATACCAAAATAAAGATCTTTGGATGAGGGAAGACCCTTAATATTACCGGTCTATCCTTCATTATAGGATTCATATTTTGCTATTTAGTATAGTTTGAATTGTAAAACACTCTTTTAATAATAAAATACCAAAACAATATTTTACCTTTAATAATCTACATTAAATAATGAGAATATCATTAAGTAATTTGTGGACTATACACTACCCTCTTTATTATTCTTAAGATATTACTTTAGATATCACATAAATTTATATAGCTAAAATAGAGTAAATCCCTATTTTACTGCATTTTTTTAAATACAATCAAAATCTATTGTATTTAAAAATAAAAAAAAACTTATTCATGCTAACATGTACTTTTTTTTTTTTTGTAAACAATAAGAATAAAAAAAAGTTGTTATATAAAGTAATATTACACTTAAATACAAATGAAAAGGAACATTTAGCTAGATCACAATAAGTGATTTGTGAAACAACAGTGAGGGGCTAAAAATGAAACTTTGATGGTGGGGTTGGAGTGATATGATAGGTGAAAGATTATAATGATTAAAAAATACATCAACTAAGAAAAAAAGTGAAGGGCATTGAGGTATCCAATTTCGATAGATTGTTAAAAGATAAAAATAGATTTCATAATTTTTTTTATGTTGAACTCTACTTTAAAAAATCAAAAATAAAGACAAAAAAATAATGAACCTTTAATGGAACTTGTGACTTATGAGACACTCAAATAAGAGATACAAAATAAAAAAGTGAATGATAAGAGAGTTAGAAGAGAGGGACCAAATAAGAGAGAGATGAAAAGAAATAAAGTAGGTGTTGTGAGAGAGAGAGAGGTGGACTCAAGTATTTTATTTTTAAATGTTGAGATTAATTAGTTTGTTTTGGATCAATATCTCACTCAGTATGATATCTTGTCTGTTGGGATGGGTGGCCTCAGTGGTTTGAAGATCTCTGTGAAAGTTCTGTCCCTTTCATTTCAAGCCGGAATTGTTGGTTACTGTTCTTTCCCTGTTATCCACAAGCTGCTATAGCTTTGTAATGTTAGGATACTGCTTTATTTCATTATTTTTTGCAGTTATAAGATTTTTGACCTAGTTCCCTCTATTTTTCTCAGAGACATTCTATGGTACAATTTGCTTGTACAATAGGGAAAGAAGAGAAAAATTGTCAGAAGATTTCCATTTTAGTGTTCTACCAAGTGAAATGCTGGATGTAAGCCCTAAAACTAATTTAGCTTTAAATTCTCTAGTCTTTAAATTCTATGGTGCCTTGGTTTTTCCTATTGATGACTTAAAAATTCACTTTTTCTCATTTATCTGGATACACTAAAGTACCTTCAGAACCTCATGGACTTTTTCTTTTCAGATGCTCCGTCGGCTTCTGTATGTCTACTAATCCAATTAGAGAAGCTTGCAACAGAAGAAGGGGGGATGACTCCTTCTGTTTATTCACGTAATGGACCTGAACTTATGTTTTAATCTCGTTCATCTTCATTCCAACCTCTGGTTAAATGTGACAAAATTTCAATTTTGTTGGCTTGTTTGTTATCTGTCAGCAAGAATTTAAACTATCGGCCCTCATTATCTGCTTTTCAATTGGTTTTTAGCGTAGTTCTTACTGTGGAAAATAATGGCTCTGCATGCAATTAATGCTTGGTATTGTAGTTTTTGGGCCAGGGTAATTAAGTATTAGCTGAGGGCGTGAACAATTTGGTCTCTTCTTTGCTTTTTTTTTTTTTTTTTTTTTTCATCAAGATAATTGTGAAAGTAGTAATTCTACAATGGAGTTTCATCCATTTTCATTCATCTATGGTCCTTCTTCTGCACATTAGCATGCTTTCTTTAATCTATCATTCTTAACAAACGATAATGACTTCTAGTTTGCTCGCATTAATCCTTTTGTTACTCTAATGTTTTGTGTCAAATGATTATGAATTTGTTACTCATAGGTGATTAGAATTCAAGATTTGGGTACCTCTAGCTTTGGTAGGAAGGGATATTTATTTCTCAGAAATAGGCGTTGGGGGAGCTTCCTCCTAATGGGGTCCAATGCAGCTAGATTCCTGATTAATTAGGATTTAATGTGGTTACTGGATATCGGGTGTTAATATCGAAAAAAAGAAATATTAATCCACCAGAGTTACGTGAACAATGACAAATTGGAGCTGGTTGGTATAGTGGTTTGAAACTGGTAGTTAGTGGTTTCATCTAATCTAACAATTGATAATTGTTATTATTAATAATTCAAATATTCTTATACATAGAATTAAATGAAACCGTTAACCACTACTTTCAAATTGCTATACCCCCTTTAAGAGAGAAAGAAAACAAAGCAAAAAAAAAAAAAAAAATCTTGGGGATGCAGCTGTTGTGGATGTGATCTTACATTGTTACATTGGATGATAATTAACAAACTCTATAAATAATTGAAACTATGTCAGTTAAGAATTGTTGCATGTGTGAGGCAACATAGTTTTGGCTATTGGAATCTGAGGACGGTAGATCTTAGGCCCCTAATGTTGAACCGAACATCAAGTTTGTTGTAGGACACTCCTAATTTTTTAGAGCAGATGAAAGCTCGAGGAAAATGAATATGATTTTGATTAATTTTGGTAGTTGTATGGTTTTTGACTATTGTTATTATTTAATGATAATCATTTCTAAGGTATTGCACATCTCAGCCTTTGCATTGTCAAATAAATTCCTTCTATTTATTTTTGTTTTCTATCTTCTCCTTAACAGGTGCACTTGATTGAGAGAGAAAGGCAGACTGCAGTTGTGGTCTCGAATTATGCCTTACAGAGAGTCCTTCGCCTGGGCTATTGTTCCTTTATTTGATAATAGCATTGGTGCAGCTTCTGGTGGATCTGCTTCTCCTAGTAGCCCTCTTGCTCCCAGCGTGACTGGGTCAAGTTCCCATGAGGGTGTCCTTGTGCCTGTTGTAAAGATTACATTAGATGGGAAGATGGGTTATTCAAGCGGAAGCTCTTTTGTTGTTGAAATATCTAACTTGCATAAAGTGAAAGAAAGCTATACTAAGGTGTCACTTCAAGTATAATGGACATCTAACCTTGTTTATTTGACATTCTAGTTGGTTTCTGGCTTTTATTCTGTATGGTTTACAAAGATCCATAGAAAACTAGTTGAAGTCCTTCATTTCCTCCATCCCAATATGTATAATTTTGATTTCTTATAAGGTTTAATGGAGTCATTAGATGACAATATAAACTGGCTTCAGGTATGTTAATGGAGTCATCCTGAACCTAAGCCACAAGGAGAGGATGAGGAAGGGGTAGAGGGTAGGTGAAGCAGTGGTAAATGGACTTATTGCATGTCAAATGTAATCATATGTCAATGAGTTAGCTAAACTTCTGTAGGTTTCTGTTCATTTGGGGCTTTACATTTTTGTGAGACAAATAATGATGTAATTGTAGCTTGTGAACCAAAATTTTAGAGTTGGTGCTATCAACTTATGGAATACTTCATCAAACAATAAAACTTTATAACGTTTCTTATCTGCCTTTGTGATTAAGATATCTTGGTTGATAAGATACATGGAGGGGGCCATTTGTGAGGTATTTGCAAGAATGATCCTGTTATGCCACTGCTTTAGCAAATGTGCGTGCATTAGCATGATAAGTGAAAGGGAGCTGGTGACTCTCAATGAGGGTCTACTTGGCAGAGCTTATTCTCCAGTGCCTTTTTCCTTCTTTTTTTTTTCGTTTTTCTCACAAGTTTAAAAAAGTATTGGAGGGAAACACTACTTTTTAGCATTCAAAATGCTCATGACGAAAGCAATTGCTTATTAAAAATCCAAAAAACTGTGC
Source organism: Rubroshorea leprosula (assembly GCA_020521535.1). Lineage (NCBI taxonomy): Eukaryota > Viridiplantae > Streptophyta > Magnoliopsida > Malvales > Dipterocarpaceae > Rubroshorea > Rubroshorea leprosula. Next base: position 2,036,839 of record BPVZ01000017.1, read on the forward strand.
CAAACACCCTCTTAGAAACCTGTTAATTGTAATTAGCTAGAGAGTAGAAGTGTAGAACAGAAATACAGAATGCAGAGAAGAATAAAACAATGAAGAATATTAGGCTAAATGAAGAAGATACAATTAAGGGAGGTCAAAGAAATGCTGATAAAAAAGTAAGGTTGAAGAAATGAAGAATCTGAAATGATCTGTAGATATTTTGTGAGCATGTATCTTTTTTTGAGTATAGAAAGGCACATAGTTACCTCTTTCACTAATTAAAAGCATTTATATATATATATATATATATATGTATGTATGTATATTTTCTAGAGTAACCAGTACAGCATCTTCTGCCCCTGTTTTCTCTTGGTCATCTTTTTTCCTTAATTATACTCTTATCATTTATGCTGCAATGGCTTCTTCTGATTTTCTGCTTCACTCTGTGCTTTTTTTTTTTTCTGTTCTTTTCTTTATTTATTTCTCATAATAAGATCCCAAATGCAAGGTCCATAAACCTGTGAAAGATGTTTTAAGACTTGAAATTGAGAAGCACCAGACATTTAATGCGGAGGTGGAAAATATTTCAGAAAGTGCCAGCATGATTAATGAATCCATGGACCCAGGGGATCAAGTTGCTGATGCAATGTTTATAAAGAGCCCCAGCAATGGTTCTGATGGGCCTCGGCGTAGCAATTCCAAGTGGATTCCTAATGATGAGAAAAATGCATCTGGAAATGGAAACACTCATGGATATCCAGATCTCAATGTTGATGTAAGCAGAATGCCTTTACTTGCCTTCCTTTTATATTTTATTTATGTTTCGGCTGCTTATTTGCATGGCTGATAGGAGACAACCAGAGAATTTTTCTTGTTCTGTAATATGGTTGCCTTAATTTTTGCTTCAATTTTGAATGGATAAATGCCTGAATTAGCTTGGAACAAATTTATCTATCTGCATTGTGATGCTGGCTATAACCTTGTCACCATAAGATATATTAAGTCCATAGACCAGAGAATGAATAATTGAGGTGAGGGGTTTACAACATGAATTATGGAAGCAGTTAATGTTGCTCTTGGCCATGAGTAGTTTAGATCAAATTACTTCTTGAAAAAGAAAAAATTTGTTTCCCACAGGTTTTATTTGATCCCTGTCAATTTTTTTTTTTTTAGTCTTTCTTCTGCTATTATTTTGTTTTGGTTCTTATGGTAGTACTAGCTTTCCATCTTTGGTATAGCTGTTCGAAGTTATATCCAGAGGCTAATTTTTTGTGCTCCAAAGATCAAAGATACCAATTTTCTGGGTTTTGGCGAACCCTTAATTGTCTTTCAAATCATTTCCTGTCATCCCCCTACTTGATGATGCATATGAAAGAGCAGGGGCATTCTTTCTGTCCCTCTTGATTCAATTCCATATGGCAAGGGGCATTTAAATAATGAGAATTGCATTTTAAAGTAAAGTCGATGTACCTGAATTCTATTCAATTAGACATAATTTTCAACTTGCATGAAAATTTAGCTGAGGTTAATTGAGAAATTTGTTTTCCAGCCATATGCTAAACGTGGTGTAATGATCTTTATATGGATGTTGCTTGTCCAAGCAAAAATCCTCTCAAGAAGGGTTAAACGTGTTGCAGCTATTCTTTCTTTGATGTTTGAATTACTTTTACCAATGCAACTTTGCTTTTATTTGTGTGAAACCTGTTTACCCTTAATTAGTTTCTTAATGTTAACCTGCAGTTCCAGGCATTTGACTTTCAGACAACTTAGAGAAATGAACCATTCTTGCAGCTTTTTCATTATCTATATGTATATCCTTTAACTGTGAGTTTGAGTCAGAAAAGGAATCTATTCGTAAGAGTTTTGCTGAGAAAGGATGTTGCAGATGTTCATAGACAACCTTTAGAGGTAAAATTGTTGATTCATATTTTGCACTATGATTTTTAAACTTAAGTCTTGTGGTTCTTTCTGTGCTACTGATATGACGAGGCAATGTATCCAAGGGAACCTGGTTTATCACTACAAAAGTGGGCTCGCATGCAAGTTGCTGTTGGTGCTCAGGTGGCCTGCTACCATGATGAAATTAAAGTCTCTCTCCCGATTGTTTGGACATCATTGCATAACCCTCCATTCACTTTCTTCCATGTTGATCTCCATATGAAACTAGAAGCTCCAAAACCAGAGAGTGCAATATGATGCTGTTTTCTTTTTCCTTACATTTGAAATAATACAAAATCATCTAATCTTCATCTTAGTGGTTGTATACTCAATGTTTAGTGGTTCGGCCTGTTTCGCACTCCACTCATTCTATCTTATATTGTGCTCCTAAGTAGTTCTGTTCTTTTATTTGGCAGGTAGTAATTGGATATGCAGTGCTTCCATCATCCACTCATGCACAGTATGCAACTGCCTTTTTATTTGTCATCTCTTGTTTCGTTTCTCTTTTTGATGATATATTAAACTATTAACTAAAATTAATTGTTCTGCTACTAGAGTGATTGGTATTGCAGTTCATGGTATTGGAAAGAAACTGGGGACAGAAATATAATCACCTGTTCGGTATTTTAGTAGTTTGTTAAGGTTCAGTTAGTTATCATTTCAATTCTCAGGTTACTTTCATGGTTCATATTGTGGGTAATTGGATGATATCAATGTGAGTCTTCATTAACCCTGTGAAATGCTACCCTGTTTATTCAGATAAATTTGAAAAAATTTTGTTAAACTTAAAAACAATAGAAATGGTATCTTGTCTTAGTGTATGAAGTTATCAAACAATAAAAATCATATATCCTTTATACCTAAAGAAATTCAGTATTTTGGTACAAGTCGCACTTGAGTAGGGTCCAGAGAAGGGTCGAATTGGGAACAATTTCATCCTTTAGCATTTTTTCCTAAATCAGTTGCAATTTTGACTTGATAACGAGACTAATAATTATATGCTTCAAATAATGACTTTTATTCCTGATGAAAGTATGATTAACTATTGACATTTATAAAATTATAGGTTTAAGAGTTGTATTTTTTTACAAGTAATTTCATAATTATTCATCTTATTTATATTGTGTAAATTTTTTATAACTGAAGGTTTGATTATAAAATGGAGAAAATTAGAAAAAGGGATTTAAATGAAAAGAGCTAGAAAGATGAGGATCCAAGGATTAAATTTAAAAGTTTGAAGGCTCAAGTGGGATTTTCTCCGTTTTTGATTAAGCGCAGAATTTCGTGAAGTCGGTGACTAGCACAAAAGGAAAAACAGAAGCATGCAGGGTTCCGCACTCTGGATCAGGTTCCAACCCTTGGTCCATGTTGCACAAAAATAGAATTATGTAGGGTTTTGCACCTTGGATCAAGTTCCAACCCTGTTCGATAAGATTGTGTGGGAAGAAAAAGAATATATTTTCTCAAGGATGTTATTCTAGTTATCGAATACTTTTATTTTATTTCCAATATAAATAAAAGTAGTTTAGCATCTAGAGAAGCCATTTTTAGGTACATATTATCTTCTTTTTATTAGTGCCAGAGAGTTTTGTGGAGGTACAGCTAAACTTTCAATAAAATTAGGAAGAATTTTGATTGAGGAGTTTGACTTATTATTTTATTTTGATTTCTTTATAAATTTTATTGTTTCATTTTATTTTTGAGAGATTATTAATTATTTTTGGATTTGAAAACTTTAAAAATTATATTTATCAAATTTTATA
>BPVZ01000017.1:2047627-2062536 GCA_020521535.1 Rubroshorea leprosula
TGGGTTCGCGAGGAACCCAGGAGCCTAGGTTCCTCGCGAACTCGCAATCTGGGTTCCTCGTGGCTACCCAAGAGCCTGGGTTCGCGAGGAACCCAGCTCGCGGGTTCGCGAGGAACCCAGCTCGCGGGTTCGCGATGAACCCAGCTCGCGGGTTCGTGATGAACCTAGGCGAATCCACAACTCCACCGGAGGATTGCAACAGCCTACCGTGCCTGGCCGCGTCACGCGCTCTGAGTTGGCTCAGGTTGAGTTGGTGACTGAGCGGAATCGCTCTCTCAAGCTTAAAGGTCGTCTGAAACTCACCCAAAACCACTGCCACCAACAAAATCAAGGCGGCTAACAGGATTCCGACGCAAAAAGTGACCGTCATTCGACTCATTCTTCCCCTCTAAAAAAATCACTTTACAAAGAAACGAACTTTTTCACCCAAAACAATAACCAAAAAAATAACTATAAAATGAATTGGGTTTCAATTTCTAACAAAATCAGAACACAAGGAAAAGAATCAATAGAGAAAGATTATGGGCGTGAAGAACCCAGGCTCCTGGGTTCCTCGCGAACCCAAGCTCCTGGGGAGCCTGGGTTCGCCTGCGGGGTAAGAGGAAAAAAAAGAAAAAAAAAAAAAAAGGCCGGAGGAAGTGGAGTCCACGTGGAGGGTGACGTGGAGTCTACATGGAGGATGACGTGGAGTCCACGTAAGCATCTTTTACATGTTGGCATATCCACATCAGCTATTTCAGTTAAGTTAACGTGCCACGAGACCAAAAATTAATGGAATGACCAAAAAGGGGCCGGATTTGTGAATAGTAAGGATTAAAAAAGGGATTTTTTCGGTACAGGGACCAAAAAGGGGCTTTTCCCTATAGTAGAGGGATCAAAAAGGGTATTTAACCTATCTATAATTATGGCTGGTGGTGGGAGTGGAGGTGGGGCTTGTTGATATCCCACGCCTTGTCTGTTTCCTGCGTTACGAGATCCCTGTGGCTATGCCCCCTGTTCTCTAATAAACTTCGGTTGCTCGGTTCGCTGGATGTATTCATTTAACATGCCCTTCTGAGCGAGAGTTTCCAGTTCGGACCTTAGACTATTGTACTGCTCTGTTGTATGACCATAAACTTAATGAAAATCACAGTACCTGATATGATCACGTGTAGCGGCGGAGCTTCGCATTGGTCCTAGTCGCCTCAAATCCATCTTGTTCTTAATCTACATGAATATCTGCGACCCTGGCAGATTAAAAGGAGTCCATGTAACTGGTGCATTACTGATATTTTGCTGGGGAGGTACAGAGTTCGGCTTTCCAAACTTAGGTGGGGAGGTCATCATCGAACCTCGGTTATGTACTGTCTTCATTCATTTTTTGCTTTGACCCTCATCTCTCCAATCTGGGTTTTGATTTCTCGGAGGAACTGGTTTCTGGGATAAAGCATATTCCTCAGCAGTGATGAATTTCAATGATCTGTCATTAACCTCGTTGAAAGTAGCAGCAGGATGCTTGATTAAGCTGTCTCTGAATCTTTCATGTTGGAGACCTTGAATTACAACCACAATTCCCACGACTTGGTTAAAGGAGCTGATTGCAATTCCCACGACTTGGTTAAAGGAGCTGACTTCGAGAACTGCATCAGAGAACTGCATCATTGAACTTGCTCATGTAATTCTTCAAGGATTCTCCGTCCCTCTACTTGACTCGCATAAGTTCAGAAGTGGTTTGCCTGATCAACCTTCTGTTGAAAACTTTGTGGCAAAAGCAGATGCCATTTCTGAATAGGAGCTAATAGATCTTGGGGGCAAATTATAGTACCAAATTCGGGCATTACCATGGAGAATGAAGGGAAATATCTTACACATTAACGCATCAGAGGCGTTCTGAGCTTGCATACAGGAATAGAAGGCATGGAGGTGATCATCGGGGTCCTTTGTCCCATCATATGTCTTGAGCTGAGGAATTTTGAAGTCAACAGGATAAGGTTCCAATGTGATGTTAATGTTCAGAGGATGGGGTATGGAGTCAGTATTGTAGTGTGGAGGTGAGGCACCTCATTGTTCAGCTACCAGTTTTTCTAAGCTGTCCAGACGTCGAGTGACATCATCAGGTAGAGGTTGTTGAGCTGGGGCTATGTGAGACTGACCCTGAGACTCATTAAGAGCAGGAGCATGCTGAACTGGTTGAGGGTCTTTCTGTGGAGCTGGGGATTGTGGAGCAGGATTGAGTAAGTTGATGAGGGGATCGCCAGGATTATTCCAAGTTAGGAGCTGAGCTAATACTAATTGAAAGACACCAAACTATTGTTGCATGGCAGCAAGCTGAGCTGTAACTACGTCTTGATTGGCGGTGGAAGCTGAGTTGTGAGGTTGGTTTTCATCTCCTCCTTCTGCATGATCAACAAGAGGGAACATATTTGGGATCTGAGGTGGGAGGTGAGGTGGAAGGTTGTTGGGGAGTTGACCTTGTCCAGGAGGCTGAGATGGATTTCCAGTTCAGACTGATCGAGTGTTAACCATGATGAGAGAGTAACAAAAGAGCTTTCAGTTCGATTCCCACAGATGGCGCCAATGTAATTGCACCAAACCAGAGATCCTTCTTCAATTTGCATCTTCACTTCGAATGAACCTGCAAAGCCCCAAGGTGGGTCCTCGGGGTAGACACTCCGATGTTTAAGTTAGCAATAATCGAGTCTATCTCTGGACTAATGAAAAATGAGCTTTAGGTTGGTTTCAATTACCCTTTTGAGGTGGCCCCTGCGGGGTATTTATAGGCCTTTGTGAGGTATCCACGTGGCTTGCTTAGCAGGATGATCGGAGTGTGACGTGTCCCTTTGGGCTATAAATTCGGGACCGACGGCAAATTCGGGACTAGGGAATTGTGTGATAAATCAGGTGTGGGCATGCCCACTGTATTTACTATGCAGCCACTTGACCAGAAGTGTTGGATTTAACTTCACTTCGACTATTAAGGAATTGTTACAGTACGTCCGAGGTTAAGAACCTCGGACCTATCCTTACACTATCATTCTCAACAAACAATAATGACTTCTACTTTGCTCGCATTAATCCTTTTGTTACTCTAATGTTTTGTGTCAAATGATTATGAATTTGTTACTCATAGATGATTAGAATTCAAGATTTGGGTACCTCTGGTTTTGGTAGGAAGGGATATTTATTTCTCAGAAATATTTCTTAGAAACAAGCACTGGGAGAGCTTCCCCCTAATGGGGTCTAATGTGGCTCGATTTCTTATTAGTCAAAATTCAATGTGGTTACTGGATACCGAGAGGTTAATATCGAAAAAAAAATATATTAATCCACCAGAGTTAGGTGAACAGTGACAAATTGGAGCTGGTTGGTATAGTGGTTTGAAACTGGTAGTTAGTGGTTTCATCTAATCTAACAATGGATAATTGTTATTATTAATAATTCAAATACTCTTATTCATAGGATTAAATGAAACCGTTAACCACTACTTTGAAATTGCTATACCCCCTTTAAGAGAGAAAGAAAACAAAGCCAAAAAAGAAAAAAAATCTTGGGGATGCAGCTGTTGTCGGTGTGATCTTACATTGTTACATTGGATGATAATTAACAAACTCTATAAATAATTGAAACTATGTCAGTTAAGAATTGTTGCATGTGTGAGGCAACATAGTTTTGGCTATTGGAATCTGAGGACGGTAGATCTTAGGCCCCTAATGTTGAACCGAACATCAAGTTTGTTGTAGGACACTCCTAATTTTTTAGAGCAGCTGAAAGCTCGAGGAAAATGAATATGATTTTGATTAATTTTGGTAGTTGTATGGTTTTTGACTATTGTTATTATTTAATGATAATCATTTCTAAGGAATTGCACATCTCAGCCTTTGCATTGTCAAATAAATTCCTTTTATTTATTTTTGTTTTCTATCTTCTCCTTAACAGGTGCACTTGATTGAGAGAGAAAGGCAGACTGCAGTTGTGGTCTCGAATTATGCCTTACAGAGAGTCCTTCGCCTGGGCTATTGTTCCTTTATTTGATAATAGCTTTGGTGCAGCTTCTGGTGGATCTGCTTCTCCTAGTAGCCCTCTTGCTTCCAGCGTGACTGGGTCAAGTTCCCATGAGGGTGTCCTTGAGCCTGTTGTAAAGATTACATTAGATGGGAAGATGGGTTATTCAAGCGGAAGCTCTTTTGTTGTTGAAATATCTAACTTGCATAAAGTGAAAGAAAGCTATACTAAGGAGTCACTTCAAGTATAATGGACATCTAACCTTGTTAATTTGACATTCTAGTTGATTTCTGGCTTTTATTCTGTATGGTTTACAAAGATCCATAGAAAACTAGTTGAAGTCCTTCATTTCCTCCATCCCAATATGTATAATTTTGATTTCTTATAAGGTTTAATGGAGTCATTAGATGACAATATAAACTGGCTTCAGGTATGTTAATGGAGTCATCCTGAACCTAAGCCACAAGGAGAGGATGAGGAAGGGGTAGAGGGTAGGTGAAGCAGTGGTAAATGGACTTATTGCATGTCAAATGTAATCATATGTCAATGAGTTAGCTAAACTTCTGTAGGTTTCTGTTCATTTGGGGCTTTACATTTTTGTGAGACAAATAGTGATGTAATTGTAGCTTGTGAACCAAAATTTTAGAGTTGGTGCTATCAACTTATGGAATACTTCATCAAACAATAAAATTTTATAACGTTTCTTATCTGCCTTTGTGATTAAGATATCTTGGTTGATAAGATACGTGGAGGGGGCCATTTGTGAGGTATTTGCAAGAATGATCCTGTTATGCCACTGCTTTAGCAAATGTGCGTGCATTAGCATGATAAGTGAAAGGGAGCTGGTGACTCTCAATGAGGGTCTACTTGGCAGAGCTTATTCTCCAACTTGCTTATAAGTGCCTTTTTCCTTTTTTTCATTTTTCTCACAAGTTTAAAAAAGTATTGGAGGCAAACACTACTTTTTAGCATTCAAAATGCTCATGACGAAAGCAATTGCTTATTAAAAATCCAAAAAACTGTGCCAAACACCCTCTTAGAAACCTGTTAATTGTAATTAGCTAGAGAGTAGAAGTGTAGAACAGAAATACAGAATGCAGAGAAGAATAAAACAATGAAGAATATTAGGCTAAATGAAGAAGATACAATTAAGAGAGGTCAAAGAACTGCTGATAAAAAAGTAAGGTTGAAGAAATGAAGAATCTGAAATGATCTGTAGATATTTTGTGAGCATGTATCTTTTTTTGAGTATAGAAAGGCACATAGTTACCTCTTTCACTAATTAAAAGCATTTATATATATATATATATATATATGTATGTATGTATATTTTCTAGAGTAACCAGTACAGCATCTTCTGCCCCTGTTTTCTCTTGGTCATCTTTTTTCCTTAATTATACTCTTATCATTTATGCTGCAATGGCTTCTTCTGATTTTCTGCTTCACTCTGTGCTTTTTTTTTTTTCTGTTCTTTTCTTTATTTATTTCTCATAATAAGATCCCAAATGCAAGGTCCATAAACCTGTGAAAGATGTTTTAAGACTTGAAATTGAGAAGCACCAGACATTTAATGCGAAGGTGGAAAATATTTCAGAAAGTGCCAGCATGATTAATGAATCCATGGACCCAGGGGATCAAGTTGCTGATGCAATGTTTATAAAGAGCCCCAGCAATGGTTCTGATGGGCCTCGGCGTAGCAATTCCAAGTGGATTCCTAATGATGAGAAAAATGCATCTGGAAATGGAAACACTCATGGATATCCAGATCTCAATGTTGATGTAAGCAGAATGCCTTTACTTGCCTTCCTTTTATATTTTATTTATGTTTCGGCTGCTTATTTGCATGGCTGATAGGAGACAACCAGAGAATTTTTCTTGTTCTGTAATATGGTTGCCTTAATTTTTGCTTCAATTTTGAATGGATAAATGCCTGAATTAGCTTGGAACAAATTTATCTATCTGCATTGTGATGCTGGCTATAACCTTGTCACCATAAGATATATTAAGTCCATAGACCAGAGAATGAATAATTGAGGTGAGGGGTTTACAACATGAATTATGGAAGCAGTTAATGTTGCTCTTGGCCATGAGTAGTTTAGATCAAATTACTTCTTGAAAAAGAAAAAATTTGTTTCCCACAGGTTTTATTTGATCCCTGTCAATTTTTTTTTTTTTAGTCTTTCTTCTGCTATTATTTTGTTTTGGTTCTTATGGTAGTACTAGCTTTCCATCTTTGGTATAGCTGTTCGAAGTTATATCCAGAGGCTAATTTTTTGTGCTCCAAAGATCAAAGATACCAATTTTCTGGGTTTTGGCGAACCCTTAATTGTCTTTCAAATCATTTCCTGTCATCCCCCTACTTGATGATGCATATGAAAGAGCAGGGGCATTCTTTCTGTCCCTCTTGATTCAATTCCATATGGCAAGGGGCATTTAAATAATGAGAATTGCATTTTAAAGTAAAGTCGATGTACCTGAATTCTATTCAATTAGACATAATTTTCAACTTGCATGAAAATTTAGCTGAGGTTAATTGAGAAATTTGTTTTCCAGCCATATGCTAAATGTGGTGTAATGATCTTTATATGGATGTTGCTTGTCCAAGCAAAAATCCTCTCAAGAAGGGTTAAACGTGTTGCAGCTATTCTTTCTTTGATGTTTGAATTACTTTTACCAATGCAACTTTGCTTTTATTTGTGTGAAACCTGTTTACCCTTAATTAGTTTCTTAATGTTAACCTGCAGTTCCAGGCATTTGACTTTCAGACAACTTAGAGAAATGAACCATTCTTGCTGCTTTTTCATTATCTATATGTATATCCTTTAACTGTGAGTTTGAGTCAGAAAAGGAATCTATTCGTAAGAGTTTTGCTGAGAAAGGATGTTGCAGATGTTCATAGACAACCTTTAGAGGTAAAATTGTTGATTCATATTTTGCACTATGATTTTTAAACTTAAGTCTTGTGGTTCTTTCTGTGCTACTGATATGACTAGGCAATGTATCCAAGGGAACCTGGTTTATCACTACAAAAGTGGGCTCGCATGCAAGTTGCTGTTGGTGCTCAGGTGGCCTGCTACCATGATGAAATTAAAGTCTCTCTCCCGATTGTTTGGACATCATTGCATAACCCTCCATTCACTTTCTTCCATGTTGATCTCCATATGAAACTAGAAGCTCCAAAACCAGAGAGTGCAATATGATGCTGTTTTCTTTTTCCTTACATTTGAAATAATACAAAATCATCTAATCTTCATCTTAGTGGTTGTATACTCAATGTTTAGTGGTTCGGCCTGTTTCGCACTCCACTCATTCTATCTTTTATTGTGCTCCTAAGTAGTTCTGTTCTTTTATTTGGCAGGTAGTAATTGGATATGCAGTGCTTCCATCATCCACTCATGCACAGTATGCAACTGCCTTTTTATTTGTCATCTCTTGTTTCGTTTCTCTTTTTGATGATATATTAAACTATTAACTAAAATTAATTGTTCTGCCACTAGAGTGATTGGTATTGCAGTTCATGGTATTGGAAAGAAACTGGGGACAGAAATATAATCACCTGTTCGGTATTTTAGTAGTTTGTTAAGGTTCAGTTAGTTATCATTTCAATTCTCAGGTTACTTTCATGGTTCATATTGTGGGTAATTGGATGATATCAATGTGAGTCTTCATTAACCCTACTGTGAAATGCTACTCTGTTTATTCAGATAAGTTTGAGAAAATTGTGTTAAACTTAAAAACAATAGAAATGGTATCTTGTCTTAGTGTATGAAGTTATCAAACAATAAAAATCATATGTCCTTGTTTATACCTAAATAAATTCAGTATTTTGGTACAAGTCGCACTTGAGTAGGGTCCAGAGAAGGGTCGAATTGGGAACAATTTCATCCTTTAGCATTTTTTCCTAAATCAATTGCAATTTTGACTTGATAACGAGAGTAATAATTATATGCTTCAAATAATGGTTTTTATTTCTGATGAAAGTATGATTAATTATTGATATTTATAAAATTATAGGTTTAAAAGTTATATTTTTTTACAAGTAATTTCATAAGTATTCATTTTATTTATATTGTGTAAATATTTTATAACTGAAGGTTTGATTATAAAATGGAGAAAATTAGAAAAAGGGACTTAAATGCAAAGAGTTAGAAAGATGAGGATCTAAAGATTAAATTTAAAAGTTTGAAGGCTCAAGTGGGATTTTTTCCATTTTTGATTAAGCGCAGAATTCCATGAAGTCGGTGACTAGCGCAAAAGGAAAAACAGAAGCATGGGTTCCGCACTCTGGATCAGGTTCCAACCCCTGGTCCATGTTGCACAAAAATAGAATTACGTAGGGTTTTGCACTTTGGATCAGGTTCCAACCCCTGTTCGATAAGATTGTGTGGGAAGCAAAAAAATATATTTTCTCAAGGTTGTTATTCTAGTTATCAAATACTTTTATTTTATTTCCAATATAAATAGAAGTAGTTTAGCATCTAGAGAAGCCATTCTTAGGTACATATTATCTTCTTTTTTTTAGTGTTATAGAGTTTTGTCGAGATGCAGCTAAAGTGCTAAACTTTCAATAAAATTAGGGAGAATTTTGATTGAAGAATTTGATTTGTTATTTTATTTTGATTTTTTTATAAATTTTATTGTTTCATTTTATTTTTGAGAGATTATTAATTATTTTTGGATTTGAAAACTTTAAAAATTATATTTATCAAATTTTATAGAAGATTAGTCATGCTCTTTTCTTGTGTAATTTGTTAGAATATAATTGATTAGTATATTTGTTTTATGGATTGATCCTTTACTGCAGTATTATTGATTAGATATATGAAGACTACTAGGGTTCGAGGGAAGGATGCGGCGGCCAAAGAGGACAGTGACTTCCGACGGCAACAAGGGCTTAGGAGGCGAATTCCAGGGTTCAGTAATCAGTTGTCAGGACAGGCTCGGACGTTCTTTTTCTACAATTTTCCTGAGAATTTGAGGGCAAAGGATCTGTGGTATTGTTTTCAAGGGTATGGAAAGGTAGTTGATGTATTTGTGCCGAACAAGAGAGATAAATGGGGGAAAAGATTTGGTTTTGTTCGTATGGTAGGGGTGATGAACGAGTATAGAATGGAGAAGAGGCTTAATGAGATTTGGTTCGGGTTTTATAAGTTACGGGTGAGGATCGCTGATCACCCATTGAAGCAGAGTGCAGGGCAGGAAAAGATGACAAGGAGCAATGCGAATAGATTGGTTCAACCTGGGCAGTCTTATGCACAGGCGGTTGTGGGGAACAATCAGAGGTATGTCAAGAAACAGGATAACGAAAAGGGAGTACCTGAAAAGGAGAAAGGTAAGGTTCAGGTGGAAATGGTCCCAGTGCAGACAGTACAGCTTGATAAGAATGAGCAGGTTGACTCAAGTGATACGATGCAGGGGCAGATGGGGACGGTGGGGAGTGTAGGGGATCAAGCCCAAGCGGCAACCATTGATTTTTCTCCGATGGAGGAGGAGCTACATTGGCTGGAGGGGGGTATGGTGGCATTATTAAAGTCATTAAGGTCAATTACGAGCATACAGGATATTATCGATGTGGATGGAGGGTTGATTTCAGTATCACCTTTAGGGGGCAGATCAGTGTTGTTAACTAAAAAAGTGAAAGGTTACCTGGGTGAGTTCATGGAGCAGAATAAAGAATTGTTTGACACATGGTTTGAATCCATAAGGCCATGGGCAATGGCAACTTCGTTGAGAAGTAGACTAGTTTGGTTGCGAGTTTCAGGCATCCCGTTAAAAGCATGGTCTGATAGGTGTTTTTCATTGATCGGAGGAACAGTGGGTGAGGTGGTGATGGTGCATGATGATACCAGAAATAAATTGTTTATGTGTGAAGGAAGGGTTTTAGTTCTTTGTAGTGAGGAATTCAAAATTGCCAAGAATGTACAATTGAAGATTGAGGGCCAGTCATATGAGGTGGGGGTTGTGGAGGAAGAATGGAGGTCAGATCCCGACTGGTGGGTAATGGATGGTGAGCGGCGGAGCTATTCAGGAGCTTCATCGGAATATTCCTCACAAAACGGTGATGAAGATCCATAAATTAGTATTGACGAGATTAGCGCCGAGGATGATGATAGCATTGATTTGGAGCAGTTTCAGAAGGAAGGAGTTTTGAATTCAAATAATAAGGAATTAACGGGTCAGGAGGAAGCAGGCATGAGTGGCGGGATTGAACAATATGGGAGGATAGAGGACTTGCATGGGCTGGTAAAGGATAATGGGTTGATAGATGTTATTGGGCCGAGAGTTAGTCTTAATGGGATGGTTGAAAATTGTAATAGCATAAGGCCCAATGACATAGTTCTAGAAGGGTCCGCACATGACAAAGTCGGTAAAGAAGGGATGGGTAAAAAGATGAGACAAATTGCAGATTGCTATCCATAAGAGGGGAGAGAAAATCGAGAAGATCAAGCAGATTGGGTGACTGGGCGGACGAAGTAAAGGCGCGCAAGGAGGGTGAAGGCGCAACAGTTGCCAGCAGAATCGGGAAAGACGCAGCAGATGCTAGCAGAATTGGGAAGGAAACATCAAGAAGGAAGATGTGCCTCTATCTCAGATGGGTGTATTGCTCACCGGAACCGTGTGATTCAACAGGATCTAAGTCTGCAAGAGGTAAGAAGATTGATTACAGCTGGGCGACGGTTGGGCATGCAGTTCCAAGGAAGTGAAGAGGAGGTGGAATCTCGGTTTTTAGAGCTGGAGCAGAGGGATGAGGTCCGGGGGAGAAATAGCTAAGCTCTGGGTCTGTTGGGAGGTAGAGTGGCTGTGGGTTTGTTGTTGAAATGAAATTTGTTTCCTTTAATGTCAGAGGGTTGAGGGGTACGGTGAAGAGGAGGGAACTGGGTAACTTAGTAAGGGTAGAGAAACCAGATTTTTTATTTGTACAGGAGACAAAATTAGAAGAGGTAGAGGAAGGATTGTGTAAAATGTTGTGGTATTCCGATGAGTTTGGTTGGAGTATGAAGAGCTCGGTTGGAGCATCTGGAGGGTTGTTGTGTGTGTGGAACAGGACAGTTTTTGTCAAATTGGAGGAATTTACAGGGGATGGGTACTTGGGTATAAAAGGGGTTTGGGGTTCAAAAGAGGAGCCGTGTGTTTTTGTGAACGTATATGCTTCGAGTGATAAAAGGAGCAAGGCTGCGTTATGGGATGAGCTGAGCCAGAAAATTACAAAAGAGGGTGGGAGATGGTTGCTGGCAGGGGACTACAATGTTGTTCGGTGTCTTGAAGAAAAAAGGGGAAGGACAGGTATGAGTGTTGATATGTCGGAGTTTGATGCTTTCATAGAGACAACAGGATTGGTTGATATTAAGTTGCCCAATCGGAAGTTTACATGGTATAGACCGGATGGTACATCCATGAGCAGATTGGATAGGATACTGATGACTGTGGAGATGAGCAGTATGGGTGAGGATTGGGTGCAGTAGGGGTTGCGGAGGAATATATCCGATCACTGTGCTATTATTTTGAAAACAAGAGTCGCGGATTGGGGGTCTAAACCTTTTTGGGTGTTGGACGTTTGGCAACAACATCCAGAATTTAAGACAGTAGTTGAAGGAAAATGGAATGAGATGGTGGTTGATGGGTTTGCAAGTTTTCGATGCTTACAGAAATTAAAGATGCTGAAGAAATTTTTGAAATGGTGGAATAAGGAAGTGTTTGGGGATATAGAAGTTCAATTTCAAGCTACTATGGATAAAGTTGCGCAGATGGATATGAAGAATGAAGAGGCTGATTTAGAAGGGGAAGAGTTGGCTGAAAGACAAGAAGGCTTTCATGAAATGTGGGAAATTATGAAGAAAAGGGAGATTTTATGGAAGCAGAAATCAAGATGTAGCTGGGCAAAATTAGGGGATGCTAATACGAGGTTTTTTCACAAAGTTGCAAATGGTAGAAAGGTTCATAATAACATTAATGGGTTTGCATGTGAAGGCAAGTGGGTGGAGGAGCCAAAGGAGGTGAAGAAAGAGGTTGTCAGGCACTTTAGTAAGATGTTTGCTGGAGAATCATGGCAACATCCCAAGCCTGTCGGAATCAATTTTAATCAGATCTCCAAAGAGAAGAAAGCGGAATTAGAAAGGCCCTTTTCTGTAGAGGAGATTGAGGAAGGATTGAAGAGCTGTGAGGGAACAAAAGCTCTCGGGCCGGACGGATTCAATTTTAATTTTCTCAAATGTGTGTGGAACTGTTTGAAGGAGGATTTTATGAGCTTTTTTGAGGAATTCCATCAGAACGGCAGGTTAGTAAGAGGATTAAATTCTTCTTTCATATCATTAATCCCTAAGAAGTTGAATCCTTTAGAATTAAAGGATTTTAGACCTATTAGTTTGATTGGATGTCTGTATAAGTTATTGGCTAAGGTGCTGGCTAATAGGCTAAAGGGCGTAATGTCGGGGTTAATTAGTGACACGCAATCTGCTTTTCTGGGGGGTCGTCAATTGGTTGATAGTGTTCTAGTGCTAAATGAGGTGGTCGATGAGGTTAAATTGAAGAAACAAAAGGCCTTCGTTTTTAAAGCTGATTTTGAAAAGGCTTATGACTGTGTAGATTGGGCATACTTGGATTGGATGCTGTGCAGGATGGGCTTTGAAATGAAATGGCGCGGGTGGATTAGAGAATGTCTTTCAACAGCAAGGATTTCGGTATTAGTTAATGGGAGTCCGACGGAGGAGTTTGTGATGGGAAGAGGTTTAAGGCAAGGTGACTCGTTATCTCTGTTTCTTTTTCTGATAGTTGCTGAGGGGTTAAATGGGTTAGTTAGGAGAGCTGAAATTGAAGGAATGTTACATAGCCCAGTAGTGGGTAATACGGGGTTAACTGTTTCTTTGCTTCAATTTGCTGATGATACGGTGATTTTGGGGGATGCTGACAGCGAAAATATATTTGCGGTGAAGACCATTTTAAGATGTTTCGAGTTGATGTCTGGATTAAGGATTAATTTTTCCAAGAGTAGTGTGGTCGGGTATAATGTGTCAGAAAGGTGGATTAAAGGGGCAGCAAGTGTCTTACATTGTGGTGTTGGGGAAACTTCTTTTATGTACTTGGGGTTGCCGGTTGGTGGGAAGATCAGTTGTAAGAAGATGTGGGAACCGGTTCTGAAAAAATTTCGAGCCAAGCTTGCCGTCTGGAAGTCTTCTACGTTGTCCTTTGGTGGCCACATCACTCTACTCAACTCGGTACTCTCTGCTATCCCTATCTTTTATATGTCATTATTCTTAATGCCGAATTGTGTGGTTTCGGAGTTGATTAGTATTCAACGGGCTTTCTTGTGGGGTGGGGTGGAGTTAAAGCGGTGAATTCCTTGGGTTAAATGGGATTATATTT
This sequence comes from Rubroshorea leprosula, assembly GCA_020521535.1. Classification (NCBI taxonomy): domain Eukaryota; kingdom Viridiplantae; phylum Streptophyta; class Magnoliopsida; order Malvales; family Dipterocarpaceae; genus Rubroshorea; species Rubroshorea leprosula. Next base: position 2,060,969 of record BPVZ01000017.1, read on the forward strand.
GTCTCAGTAAGAGGAAGGGAGGCTTAGGAGTGTTAGATATACGTAGGAAAAACTGGGCGTTATTAGGAAAATGGTGGTTCAGATTAGGGGATGGGGTGGAGGGTTTGTGGAAGAAGGTGATGTGGGAGAAATATTATGGGGGCAGGGAAGAAGTAGATATTACGGCTTTGGAGAGTGTGAGGGTATCTCGGATTTGGAGGGATATTATCAGTATAGGTCAACAATCTGGAAGGTTACAGGATATGTTGGTCAAGGGGTTCAAATGGGGGGGTCGGGGAGGGTTGTCGAGTGGGGTTCTGGAGGTCGGTGTGGGTGGGGGAGAAAGCTTTATGAGAATTGTGTCCTAGATTGTTTCAGTTGGCTGTAAATAAGGAGGGTTTAGTAAGTGAGATGGGGGGTTGGGAGGCGGGTAGTTGGAGGTGGAATATAATTTGGAGGAGAGGGAGGTTTGGAAGGGAGAAGGATGAGGAGTTGAGGTTGTGGGAGGTGTTGAATACAGTTGGTCTTAAGGTGGGAGTTGAAGATTATTGGCAGTGGATTCATGTTTCAGATGGGAAGTACGTGGTGAAACAAGTTTATGAGTTTTTGGAATCGACGGAATCTATCCTTAATGATTGGTTGTGTAAGTTAATTTGGTGTCGCTTAGTACCCTCTAAAGTAAGTTTCTTTGGGTGGAGATTATGCCTTCAGAGACTTCCAACAAAATGGAATTTGCAAAAGAGAGGAGTGGTGTTAGAGGGGGGCTTAATGTGTGGGATGTGTAATGAGGAGGTGGAAGATATTAATCATGTGTTTTGTACTTGTAAGGAAGTTTGGTTAATTTGGGTTATGGTTTTGTCTTGGTGGGGTTTTGAGGGTGTGTTGCCGAGTATTTTGGAGGGGGTAGCAGAAATTTTCTGGTTTGGGTTGGGTAAGGTGGTAGGGAAGGAGTTGGGAGCAAGCCTTTTTCTTGTCACATCATGGTATATATGGTATTGGAGGAATTGTAGAGTATTCAAGGGAGATGTGGCTCTTCGGGAGGGGTTGTTGGCTATGATACAGGAAAAGACTTTCTTCTGGTGTAAGAATAAAGTGCAGGGATGTGTATTTTCGGTTAGTGATTGGAAGTTAAATCCGCATGGGTGTGCTGCAGCTATGAGAAATCATAAGAGGAGGCAAAAGGAGTTCCGTCTAAACCAAACAGGAAGGGTATAGAAGTAGCAGTAGCCAGATGATTCCTTATATTTTGGTTTTCATTGGGTATAATTTAATTTTGTATATGGGTTAGAGTACCCCTTGTACTCCGCAATATAAAGTTGATTTTTGCTGATAAAAAAAAAAATTATTGATTAGATATATTGTCACTCTTTGATAGCTCGTAAGGATAGATCAATTTGTTTTTCATTGAAATTAATTTACCTTAAAATAAATACATTAGTTATTATTTTTGGTTTTCAAAGTTAAATCTTTCGATTGTTTGTTTGAGATGTGAAATATGCAATTGAGTAATAAATAAGAATCAAAATTTATAACAGTTGAATAAATTAATTAAGTAATCCTTGAAATCTTATTTCTCATAATATTGTTTT
>BPVZ01000017.1:2069005-2087778 GCA_020521535.1 Rubroshorea leprosula
GTATCATTTCAATAAAGTACCACAAGACCCAAAAAAAAAAAAAAACTAAAAATAATCTAATTCATATTTTAGAAATAAGGTATTTTAGTTTTTTCAATACAAATTTATTAAAATAATGTAATTTTAGAGTGATTTTTCATCTAATTTTCAAAAGATAAGGTGATAGGCACAATTCCTAATCGTAATTGCATTGTTAGAAGAAGGCAAACATTATAGAAGAATGAGTACCAACAAATTTAGGGACAAAGAAAAACAAATCCTTGGGATATGTTAATGTCTATGTCTGTGTCAGATTTATTATGTCCTAAGGACAAAGTATAAGCTCCTCCATTGAAGGGAAGGAGAGGAGTATTTAATGCCAACCCATTAATGCCTCCTTTTCCCATTCCATTTCTCACAAAATTCTCACCCCAGAAAAACCATCTGATGAGAATCTTAGTTGATGCAGAAGAGCTTCAACAGATTCACAGATTTTGAACCCAACGGCTATATATAATGTATTAAAACTATGCATAATATCTCGTGAAACCAAGAGCTCTTCAAGAAACCCAAAATCCCCTTCTACCTCTTCACTCTCTGCCATAACCGAAGGATCCTCGTGATGAAGAGCTCTTGTACTTCACGAGTTTCATATTCCCTCTCAGACCACAAATCCGTCTCCAGCCATTTTTCGATTCTCTTCTCCTCCTTCAAATACCCGATTCCTCAGCAGAATCATGCATCAGTGTCCAAGCATCGTCTTCTTCTATACCGGTCTTCCATGGCTGCCAAAGCACAGCTTCTCTGCTTAACCCTTTTTCTCCTTTTGGCTTCCCTTCATGGAGACACTCTCCAAACCTATATAGTTCAGTTGCATCCACAGGGGAAAACAAATTCATTGTATCCCACCAGGCTTCACTGGCATCTCTCCTTTCTCCAGCAAACTGTTTCTGCCGAAGAAGATGCTTTTTCTCGTCTTCTTTACTCTTACCATTCTGCCATAGAAGGATTTGCAGCTCAGCTCAGTGAAACAGAGTTGCAATCCTTGCGAAGTTTGCCGGATGTCATTGCAATTAGGCCTGACCGACAGCTTCAGGTTCATACTACTTACTCCTATAAGTTCTTGGGACTTGGGTCTGCTGGAGATGGTGCTTGGAAGCAGGCTGGTTTTGGGCGGGGAACAATTATTGGGGTTCTTGACACTGGAATTTGGCCAGAGAGTCCGAGCTTTGATGACCAGGGAATGCCTCCGGTTCCCAAGAAGTGGAAAGGGATTTGCCAAGAAGGACAGAATTTCAGCTCTTTGAACTGTAACCGGAAACTGATTGGTGCCAGGTTCTTTATAAAAGGCCATCGTGTGGCTTCAGTCTCTCCATCAGCAAACATGATTCAGGAATATGTATCATCTAGAGACTCCTCTGGACATGGAACCCACACATCGTCAACAGCTGGAGGAGTTTCTGTTCCTATGGCAAGTGTGCTTGGCAATGGGGCTGGCGAGGCTCGAGGAATGGCTCCGGCTGCACATATTGCAGTGTACAAAGTTTGTTGGTTCAATGGCTGTTACAGCTCTGATATCCTTGCTGCAATGGACGTTGCAATCAGAGATGGAGTTGACGTCCTTTCACTCTCCCTAGGTGGCTTTCCTTTACCACTCTCTGATGATAGCATTGCCATAGGCAGTTTCAGAGCAATACAGCATGGAATATCGGTCATTTGTGCTGCAGGTAACAATGGCCCAATTCAAAGCTCTGTAGCCAATATTGCTCCCTGGATTGCCACCGTTGGAGCAAGCACACTTGACCGGAGATTTCCAGCTGTTGTTAGAATTGGTACTGGAGAACTCCTTTATGGAGAATCAATGTTCCCAGGAAACCTGATTCCAGGTTCTGGAGAGGAACTCAAACTTGTTTATGTTACTGCTGGGAACAGGGGAAGTGAACTTTGCTTGAAAGGGTCCCTCCAAAGATCAGAAGTTCGAGGAAAGATGGTGGTTTGTGATCGAGGTGTAAATGGGAGGGCAGAGAAGGGTGAAGTAGTGAAGGAAGCTGGTGGTGCTGGAATGATACTGGCAAACACAGAGATAAACTTAGAAGAAGACTCTGTGGATGCTCATGTCTTGCCAGCAACTTTGATTGGCTATGCAGAGGCAGTGCGTCTGAAGGCATATATAAAGTCCACCAGGAGTCCCAGAGCTCGAATCATCTTCGGAGGAACAGAGATAGGAAGATCAAGAGCACCAGCAGTAGCACAATTTTCAGCCAGGGGTCCGAACTTATATGACCCTTCAATCCTCAAACCAGATGTGATTGCTCCTGGAGTTAATATCATCGCTGCCTGGCCTCAAAATCTGGGGCCGACCAGCCTTCCAGAAGATTCTAGAAGGGTAAACTTCAATGTCATGTCAGGGACTTCCATGGCTTGTCCCCATGTCAGCGGAATTGCAGCTCTGATACATTCTGCACACCCCGAATGGTCCCCAGCAGCTATAAAATCTGCATTAATGACAACTGCGAATGCAAATGATCATATGGGGAAACCAATAATGGATGGAAATAAGTTGGCAAGTAGTTTTGCCATTGGAGCTGGACATGTGAACGCACAAAGGGCAATCAATCCAGGACTGGTATATGACATAAGGCCAGATGAGTATATCACTCATCTCTGCACTCTTGGCTACACAAGATCAGAAATTTTCACAATCACACACAGTAATGTGAGCTGCCATGAGATTCTGCTCGTGAACAAGGGTTTCAGCCTCAATTACCCCTCTATTTCTGTACTCCTCAAGCAAGGAACAAGAAGGAAGATGATCACAAGGCGACTGACAAACGTAGGGAGTCCTAATTCCGTCTACTCAGTAGAAGTGAAGGCCCCTGAGGGTTTAAAAGTGATGGTCAAACCTCAGAGGCTAGTATTCAAGCAGATAAACCAAAGTTTGAGTTACCAAATATGGTTTATATCGAGGATGAGATCAGGAACAAAGAAGACAAATTTTGCAGAAGGGCATTTGACATGGGTGCACTCTCAAAATAACTTCTACAGGGTTAGAAGTCCTGTTTCAGTCACTTGGAAGTAGTTAGCTGCTTAGCTGATAGTTGAAGTATATTTTAATTTAATTATCTATTTTCTCAGCTAGAGAGGATTGAGGCCTATGAACATTTAGGGGGTAAAGTTAGTATGCTTAATTTCAGTATGGAGAAACTCTAAAAATATTGGAAACGAAAGCCTCTTATTAATCAAAATAAAGAGAAGTTGGAGCATTAACAGTACAACCCATTCTACAACATGCAATAGGATTTTTAATAATGAGAAGTGACATAAATAAAATTGCATGCATGAAGTTTGCAAAATCAAAACGGAAAAAATCCTTGATATTTGAATTTTCCATTCAGCAGAAAGAAAATGAATCCCATTTCATGGCAAGCAGAAGAAGTTTTGGATACAGATGTTTAATTCCAGGAATCAAGGTCTAGATGATAAAAATGTTCACAGGAAATGCCCCTACCAAGCAGCTTGATCTGCAAGTTTTCTATGTAAACACATATATCACAGAATCTTAGCATCTTTCTTTGATCTCATTATCTCAATTTTCATTATAAGGTAGTTTACCCAAAGAAAAGCTGCTAGTTCTAAGCCCCCTACATCCATAACTATATGTGGGAAGGAGAATCGAACATTGTAAGATACCAAGAAAGAATGTAGAGGAGAAAGAAGCAATATGGCATTTTAGATCAAACCATTTGATTAAACTCAGGACTTCAGCCTTCTAACTTCACTTGAAAAAATTATACAAAAACAGATTAGTTAATGGATGAAAGCAAAAGATAAAGACACAAGAAAAGAAGGCACTTTGGCTCATTTTTTGATGAATTTCAAGCCATTCTCATTAGAGTATCGCTCCATGAATCTCATGAATCTATCCCACTCTCGGGGAGATCGCATTACATACCTTGCTTCAATTTGAGAAGGCTTTCCATTGATGAATTTAGCACTCACATCAACTGACTGAAGAATCCCTTCCTCATCAATCATGTAAAATCCAGTGATTTCACCAACTTCACCAGATGAGTCGAAAACAGATGGTTGATCAAAAGTGAATATGGCGACACCATTGGTACCATCTTTTGACTTGGTTAGCCTCACATCTGGTATTGTCTGTTCATCAGTTCCTTGGATGAACTGAATTGTTGGTTTGACCATCATTATTATTGGTCTGGATGCCTGAGAGCTCCGCCTTACTGGAGCAAACCGCAGATGAGCCACATGAAAAGATTGTCCATTGAATAGTGAATTTGCACTTCCATAAACAGCCCAAGATGCCAATCCTGCAAAGTGAGAAAGACATTTTAACCCAGCTTGAAAACCTAGCTAAATTGCAATAAATTCAAAAAATAGTTTAGACCACTTCTTCTTAGCAGTTACCTGTTAGTACTGTAAAGTATATAGAAGAAAAATCTCCAATACAAAAAGAAATGCAGAAAGCAGAAAACTCTCCATTAAAGCAGAAAAATACAGTAAGAAAAATCTCCATTAAACATATAAGAAATGCAGAAAGCATTGGTTATACATTAATTATTGTCCAGGTAACCCACAAGCTAAAACATTAACAACAAAGATTTGTTCAAACTACTCATCTCATCATACTAACAAGTTAATTTCTAACCCTTTTACTGTTTATCAACAACGTTCATCAACAAACATATTAAAAACAAAATCTGCAGATTATTATTGAACTGAAGAATGTATCAGATTTAGAGTTCGGTCATAGAAACTTCAGTTCATCCAAATGACAATATCTTCAACCAGTAATCCACCCTTCACATCAATCCTAAAATATCACAAAATACAATCAAATCACACAAAGAACAATTTTTTATAAGCATTCAAGAACTTTTAAATTAGGAAAGGCGCACATGGGAAAAAAAATGGAGACGGGTACCTGAGATAGAGCGTGGTGGGGGCTGAAAGGAGCGAGAGGTAGGAGTAGGGGATGAAAGAACTGCTAAAGAGTGAAGAGTTGCCATTGTAGAGGAAGAGGGAAAAGGAAACGACTTTAGAGGATGAGGTGTTTAAAAAGAGCGTTGGTGTGGTGATTCTGACGATGGAGAGGATGGTGTGTAAGAGTAAGAACCACTCACCGGATTGGTGGCAGAGAGATAGGCATTGCCTTTTCTCTGGTCCCAGGTGGGTGGGTTGGTCTTGGGCCATATAAGATGTGCACCATTCACAGCAACAGATGAAATGAAAATCAGACCACGGACCCTACAATTGGGTGTCTAGGATACACTATCATTTTCTTTGGGTCTTGGCCCATAAGAAGAATGGGCTAGTCTTTCGGCTTAGGCATTATGGTGAGCATTGGTTATTGGTATATTCATTAGTAGCAAGTACCTTATTCCTTTAGACAAATATTATACTTGATAATTATAGTAAAAACAGGTAAATAATAGAAATATAAATAATATATTTATAAATATTAAGTTAAGTAATAATAAATATAAAAGTTTAGAACTTTTATTTGATTTGTTTAAATGATTTATTTAATTAAATTGTAACCCATATTTGTATAATTAAAAGTTTATATGTACTTAATATATTTAATATTTATATAATAATAATAATTTTTAAACATAAAAATAATAAAATAAAAAATAGAAATAAAAGTTAAGTAAGATTTATAAGCCAAACAAATCACATACATTAATAATAACTCATATAAATAATAAACCATAAGTCAAGCAGACAACAAATCTAATAATAACATGTTATATTAGATCTTTTGTTTTTCCTAAGCTAAGTACTAAGTATATACCTATAATTTATCCAATATATGTTGGATAAAGTAACAAGTATAGATCTTTGAGTATCAAGATAGATATCAAATCTAACAAGTAGTACTTGAAAATTTGTAAATCAAGTACTAAATATAATCTCTACATATCCTATACCCAAAAATACTCATCCCTATTAGGCAGTCTGCCTCCATTTTAATGATATTTATTCAAATTTTTAATTATTAAAAAGATAACATCTGGCTTGTTGTGATTCATAGTATACATTTTAGTTAGTTAAATGAGGAGAAATTTGTTCATATATAAATTTTACATATTATACTTATATAAAATTTCAATCATTCATCACATTATTTTTAATAATTGAGATTTATTATAATTTTTTAAATTAACAAAACAATTATTTTTAATAAATGTTAATCAATTTTAACTATTAAAAGTGAAGAGATGAATAGTTAAAATTTTGTGTAAATATGATATGTAACTTTAATATAAAGTAAATTCTTTCTTTATTTAAATATATAATATATAACAATATTATTTATAAATAATTTAATTTAATTTTTTTTTTTAGAAATTGGCAACCAATTTCTTTGAAACTAAAAATCATATGTACATTTACACCCGAGCATACCAGGAAAAAAACTCTAACATCAAAACTTTAATCATAAAGTTCAAAATTTCTCTATATATCAAGGTATAAGACCTCCTTTTCCCCTGAAAAATTTGATAATTCTTCTCCTAACAGATAAAATAAATAGTGGCAGCAAGTGCAGCTCTTACCTTCCTCTTACTCTCTCTTCTTCCCTTGCAAGCTCGCTTAATCCATCTCCATTCATGAGTCCAAGCACAAGGGTTTCGGTGAATGCCAAAAAAACCTGGCACCTCACTTCAAATACTTCGTGGTAAGTCACAATAAAAAAGGAGATGCTCACAGGTTTCATCGTTTGTTTCACAAAAACATCGAATATCTGTTGTGATTTAAGCATATGACAATTTAAGCAATTTAGCAAGGAAATTACAATCCTTTGTGAACTTTTTATAAACCTGGAAAGGCAATGAAATTGCAACATGTTTGCAAGATAAATTCCTACGATGCCCAAAAAGAAAAAAAAGAAAAAAAAGAAAAACCTAAATAAGTTATAATTATATGGAGAAATTTTGAAAAAAAAAAATCAATTATCAATCCAATGAGTATTCTTAAAATATAAAGCCTGCTCAGAAAAAAAACAAAAACAAAAGAATCAATGTAATTAAATAACCTCTTTCAGTCAACAAAAGCATGGACAAAGAAAAAGGAAAATTAATTAGCTCAAAGTCTCAGGGCACAAGAAAGGCAAATGGTAACATTGACATGAACTTTGAGAAAAATAACTCAAATTGCTGAAATTCTTCAAAGGTAGACATCAACTAAGGCCAGATTTCATATTCCCAGTTTCATGCCTCTTTGAAAGCACTCTCATTCACTGAGTTGGAACTCTAAAAGCCAAAGAATTCAAGAAATCAAATTCTCAATGCCAAACTTCAGCAGTCTATTTTCCATTCCTTGTAGAAAAAGAAAATTGATTGATAATAATTTGAAACAAATCTCATAACAAATAAAGTGGTAGAAAAAGTTGGAGAAAAAAATCATATAAACAAACATGAAATGCCCTTAAGGGATTGGTAGTGCTTTATTTGAATTTTTTTTATTGGATAAAATATAAATCTTATTATCCAATATAACTGTCTGTATAATAAAGCAACTAATAAGCTACTACAAAGTAAAAGAAACTATCAAAAAGAATGAAACCGTACAGGCAATACAAAGGTTAATGTTTCACAACTGTTTCAAGATCCATTTGCTTGCAATAGCAATGGGTAGAAGAGAAGAGCTTGGCTGAGCAAAACCCAAAATCCTGCTCCTTACCTCAAATTGAATGTCTTGAACAATCATGCTCTCTACTCTAAAATGTTGTTGGTGAAACCTTCTTTTTCTTTCCAACCATGTGTGGTAGACTATTGCATTCCAAGCTAATTTAACTAGCAAATTGTGTGAAGACTTCCTTTTGAGTTTTTTACCCATCCATTGTAATAACACTTGCCAAGAGTCAACAAATGGGATACCAAGCATGGAGCTAAGCTGTTGCCTTATTCGTCTTGTGTAGCTACACTTAAAAAAGAGGTGCTCATTTGTTTTTGGATTTTGGATTGCCATTGCAAAGGATGCAAGTATTAGAAATTGTGGGGGACCATTGCTTCTACCTTGCCTTTTTGCTTAGTCGATTAAGCACCGCTAGCCAACTAATGAAGCTATGCTTAGGAATAGCTTGGGAAAACCAGACCAATCAATGCCATATTTTCTTGTCTTGTCTCCTTCGTAACCAATGCCAAGTCTGTCCAATCTTAAAGCTACCAGATGTAGAAGGCACCCAAACTATAGTACTCTTTTCTCCTTCTTGAGGATAGATATCAAAGAGATGCATTTGTATTTGTACCAATTGGGGAGACCTAGCAGGAGGCCATTGCCAAAAACTCCCATTGATTACACTAGCCAACTTTGCCTGGTAAGGAAGTCCTGCATCTCGAACAATGGAACTTCCATAGACCTTTATCAATGGACTAGATGGGTGTCAAAAATCGTTCCAGACATATATATCCTTGCCATCTCTTAGGACATGTTGGATAAGCCGCCTATCTAGTTGCCATAGATTTAAAATTTTCCTCCACCCCCAAGATGCATCAGCTAGTAGATTAATAGTCCAGAAACTTCTGCCTTTAAGCAAGTACTCATGAACCCATGCTACCCAAGTAGACCCTACTTTTGAAAACAATAGCCAAATGAATTTGAGAATACATGCTTGGTTCCATTGCACTAGCTTCTTAAGGCCTAGCCCACCCTCCTACTTTGGGGAACAGATTGTATTCCAATTTACTTTAGCCCTTATAGCTATGAAAACAGAATTGTTCCATAGGAAAGCACTCTTCTCCACTTCCTTTATGACTACCTTGTGTAAAATAAAAATAAAGCACTAGAAGTTGGTAATGCCTTGTATAACAAAGCTGATCAATTGCAAGCTCTTAGCAAAAGAAAGGTACTTTGCTACCCAAGAAGTCATTCTTTCTGTTATCTTAGAAACCAAGGGCTTTAAGTCCTTTTGAGTCAATTTTCCTATGATCAAAGGCACACCAAGGTACCTTATTGGTAAGGAACCAGCCTTGAAACCAAAATTTTCAGTTAATTGCTTGATTTGTTCAAGAGATAGCCCACAGCAAAAAAGTTTAGATTTGGCATAATATACTCTCAAGCCTGAAACTTTATAAAACTCCTTCAACACAGCATCAATAGCATCAAAGGAAGTTGATTGACCATTAGTAAAAATTATTAGGTCATCAACAAAACACAAGTGTATTTAGGACTAAGGCACTTTTTTAAATCCCATGATACTGAGTCAAAAGCTTTCATCAAATCTATTTTTAAAGTGCATTTAGGACTAAGGCACTGTTTATGATAGTGCTTGACGATTTCCTAAGCTAAAAGGAATTCTCAACCATAAGTCTCCCTTCCACGAATGCACATTGGTGTCTATTAATGAAGAAAGGTAGACATTTCTTGAACCTGTTAGCTAGGATTTTAGTAATGAACTTATACAATAGATTGTAACAGGCAATAAGTCTATACTTAGTCATTCTTACTAGATTTTGAACCTTTGGAACCAGAGAAATAATGGTTGAATTCATTTCTCTCAAAAGTTTATCAGAAGAAAAGAATTTCTGAATTGCCTTAATCACCAAATCACCAAATCACTTACAACTGGCCAAGCAGCTTTTTAAAATTTAGACGTGTACCCATCTGGACTAGTCGCCTTACTTCTCGGGCTTGAAAAAACTACATCCTTAATTTCTTCAACTGTGACTAGTTGCATGAGAGAATCTACTATAGTAGCAGGTAACTGATATTGGAATAAATCTATAATCCATTCCCCACTAATTTTGGCACAATTTGGGTCAGTTGTACCTAGGAGACCTTAGTAAAATTGAACAGCCTCATTTTCCTTGTCTAATACTCTTGTAAGTTTCCTATCATCACTTGTGTATAGCTCTTTGATTGTATTTTTTCCCTTTCAAATTGTGACCACTTTATGAAAATAAGTGGTATTACCATTTCCTTCTTACAACCATTTAATTCTAGATAGAATGATTCCTTAGCTTGTTGTAAAGCTGCCACCTTTTGAGCTTGGTTATGTTCAGCTTGAATTAGTGCAGCATTTGGACACGCTAAGAGGTCAACTTGTATCATATGTAGCTTGTGTAGCTCTTGTTGTAGCTTGTTTGATAGATCAGCATATTGTTCTGTATTCAGCTTCCTAAGAGCAGGCTTTCAAAGCCTTTAGCTTTTTACAAAGTTGAAATGTGTAGCAACCTTCTACTTTGGTAGAGTCCCATGATTGTTTTACTATCTCATAGAACCTCTCATTCTTAGCCAAAAACTTAAAGAATTTAAAAGGCTTCCTTTTGTTATTAGGAGTAGGCGCCAAGATACTTACACAACCCACATAATGGTGCACCCAGGAGGCAGGAACTCAACAGTTGCATTTGAAAAGGAATTAAACCATCTATCATTTACCATCAGTCTATCAAGCTTCTTGGAATTTTAGCCTTTTGTTTGGATAGATGGCCCTAGTGTACACATTCTTCTCATAAAATATGATTCAAAATTAAGAGTCCTAAGATTCCATGAAAGTTGAGAGATATGAAACTTGGTGCTTTAGCCATGGAATTGGAAATCCATCAAAGTTGGTAAATAAAATTTGAAACCAGAATATGGCTCTGTTAGTAAAGCACATAATGCAGCATATTCATTCAAGTTCAAATCTTCAAGAGAAATTTGATTACCTCAAAAACAACAGTCCCTTTTCACTTGCCATCTTCTGCGATTATGTACTCGTAAGACACTTAGATTCTTAATGCTAGAAATTATGCCAAATTAATTTATTAGGAAGAGATAACACTATATGGATTTACTTTATATAGAAGTGGCCAAAAATATACACCTGATCAATGCATAATCTAATAAAATTTTAAGAAATATCACTTTAGTTAGAAATGAAAATGGGGACACATTATTAGTTAATGCAATTGTTTTGTAGGATGTTCAAATATAGAAATTGAACTTGAAAGCAATATTTAGAGAGTCATTGTAGTTTAAAAATAAAATGTAAGACCACAATAATATGCTAAATAAGTCTCATAAAAGATAGAATGGAGAAAGCTCACCACTGATTTTGGGATGTAGGAAATTTTGGGTTCAAATTTTAAAAAACATCAATGAAATTACTATCATATTGCTGCAACCACCTGATTCAAAGATTCAATCTACTCATTGATTTTCCACATACGAAAATTGAAAACAAACCCACTTTCTATAATTTTTATTGGAAATTAAAGCAAAAGGAAGAGTCTGGGGAAAGAGGGATAAGGTTTGAATCCCTTCATTTGTCCCCTCTTCATTGCTTGATTTTCTCCATTCCTCTTCATTAGGGTTAAGAGGTGCAAGAAGAAATATAAAGACGAGGAAGAAGTTGCATAGGGTAACCACTCTTAAAAGGGCATCGATCCCCACTTTACTCAACTTCTTCATCGGTCAGAGGCTCCTTGGATTGGAGCGGTGAGGTAAGAATGGCTATCTTGGTTCAAGTGTGTATGGCTCTAAGAAGAAGAGAGGAAGGTGAAGGGGAAGGGGAAGGGGAAGGGACAGTAGGTGGCGATAGAGAGAGGAGATCATGAGGTAGAGTGTGGCTGCTAGAGAAAAGCCAAAAGCCCCTTGTTCAGATAATTTCATGAGTAGTTTTCACAATTTCCAGTAGTTGATCAACATTAGACGCATGATATATACATATACCATTCTTATAAACTCCAGAGGTTTTTCCCTTGATTAAACCATAGTAATTAAATTTATTATATTTTTTCAAATATTAGGCTAAGGTTTTTAAATTGTTCTAAAAAAGGTTCAAATTGCCAAAGCTCTCCTGAATGTTATTTAGAAGTTGATCAGCAATTAGATCCAAATTGAGTCCTTTTATACAAGACTTAACTTTAGAGGTGTTGCCTCTATTATTGGTTTTACATCTCATTCTGATCCTACACAAGAGAAGAATGAATATATATGCTTAGCCAATCAGTAAAATAATTATCTTTACTTTGATACGTTCAAACTTTACTTTAAAACCGTTTCCAATTATAATATTTACAAAATTCATCCATCATTTGGAAGAAAGACTTTTTTCATTTTTCTTTAAAAATATTTTACAATTGCCTCACAATCTGTCCTAATTGTAAAAACATCATTTTGTATAAAAAGTCTAAAAGAATTTAAAGCATTTATAACTCCTAATATTTCAAAGTCAAGAGATGTTAAAGAATTTTTACTTTCTCTATACAATCCACTAGAATATCTACAAATTTTCTTCTTTTTGAGATGAAAATTCATTGGGTTTTACTAATAAAATTGCTCTCCATCCTTCACTATTACTATCCATCTCAACTATTTTGTAGTTCGATTCCAATTGTAAAGCTAGAGAGAGTAAATTTTTAATTTCATCTTTTATTCTTTTTATAAGTCTAACGTCCTCACTATTGAAAAACTTTTGTCCTTTGGGACTAAGTTTTGCGTATAATGATCCAATTAGTTTAGATAGATCTTTTATATACATTCAGGCATAATTGAGTATATCCAAGAATTTTTTAAGTTCTTTCGTTTCCTCGATTTTGTCAGGAAATTCAAGGATCTTCTTAACTATGTGATCTTGTAATTGAATTTTCCTTGTCCAATCCTTATTCCTAAAAATTCCATGCACTCCTTGGAGAGTTCCATCTTCTTTTTAGAAATTATAAGGTCATTTTTCAGGAATTTAGTAAAAACAATCTGAAGGTGTTTGATATGTTTAGTTTTAGTTTTGTTGAAGACTAGAATATCATCTATGTATACCAAGACAAAATCAAAATATTTTTTGAATACCTGATCCATCTCTTTTTGGAATATTGAAGGTGCATTTTTTAATCCAAACAGCATGACTTGCCATTTAAGATGTCCTTCGAGACAAGAGAAGGCCGTCCATGGAATGGATTCTTTTTCCATTTTTATCTGCCAAAAACCAGAGTTATAATCGAATTTGTTGAAAATTTTTGAATTTGAATGCAGTTGATTAGTTGGTCTTTATCTAGTATCCTATATGCATCTTCATAAGTGTTATCATTCAGCCTTTTATAATTTATGACCATCCTAGCTTTTCCTGATTTAATTTCTACATGATTTCTTACCATGAAGGCTGTAGAGGAGTGTCTAGATCCGAAATGCTTTATGACTTCTAAGGCTAAAAGTTCTTTTATTTGAACCTCAAATTCTTGTCTATCAAGCGGACTGTGATCCATCTTACCACAAGTAATTATAAGTTCAAGATTTATTATATCTAGTTCTGTTGTACATTTATTTCGATCCCAATATTTGATTGGGTCTTCTCCTAAAACTTGGGTTTCATCAACTATCTTGATTAACTCATCTATTAACTCATCTATATTCATTTTTTGTAATTTTTTTATTTTCTTCTTTTTGCAAATTTGAAAGAGTTTTTTTTTTCTATATTTACATATATTTCTTCTTCATTAGTAGTTAAATCATTAAAAAAACTAATAATCTATAGAATAATCAAATATTTCCAAAATCTCTTTTGAGAGATTCGATATATAATCAGATTCTAATAAATCATCAAAAAACTTTTCATCACTACTTAAATAATTACTATTCTATTCAAAATGTTTATTTAACCTATTTTTGGATTTTTTGGGGTGCTATTTCTTCTGGTTTTGAAAGGTTGATGACATATCTATCTGTTGGGGTATAACTAGTTTATTTTGCAAATTGTACTCAATCAAAAGAAGTTGTCATTTGGCCCAGAAAGTGAGTGATAAAGTTTAAGCCAATTATGAAGGGATAATTATTTTAGATATTATGTACAATTACTTGAGGTAATGTGTACTTTTCTCCAAAGGTTTTTGATCCCCAATCCTATAAAGAAATTTTTGCATCCTTTAAGCATTTATCATATTTGAGTTGAGTTCCATCTGTTTGAGTTCCATAAATAGTTTTCATTAATGAAACTTGAGAACTTGGGATTTCAGCTTTAAGGATGTGAGATTTTAATGCTCCTATATCAATCATTCCTAAAATTTCTTTTATTCCTCAATTTTAAAAGGGGTTGAACACAGTATGCTGAGTAAAGAATTTGGATCTTTGGGATTTGTTGAAGCATTAGCTGATAAAGTAGAGATCTGCTCTTCTTTATCTATTGTCTGTTCATTGACATCTTTTCCTTTGAGAGGAATTTTTGCCAATTGATTCTCCAGTTCTTTTATTCTTTTGTGGAGAAATTCTATTTGTTCTTCTAATTGCAAGATGTACTTATCTTTTTCATTGAGAGTTTCATTCATTGATTTCATTTCTTACAATAGAGACAATTTTTCTATATCTCTGATTAATTGTTCGTCATTTGATTTACAGGTTTTGAAGGTTGTACCTATTTAACCTCTTCGTTTGTCTTTTTGTGACAGAATACACACTATACCTTTGAGCATATTGTACATTTTATTTTTGTAGAAGGTTGGGTGTACCTATGACAATCTAGACATTTTTCCCATTGTGGTGGTTGATTTAATTGCCATAAGTGTTTGCAATTATAATCAATTTTGATCATCATGATTTTTACACTACTTAGTTTTTGATAAAAAGAATCTATAAATTGTTGAAGATTTTGATCCTCAAAATCTATAAAAATATCTTCTAAAATATCTTCAAGCATATCTTTTATAAAAATATCTTCTGAAATGATGTTGTAGACACTTTCAGACTTATATCCACTTATAAAGATGATGTCTCCCTCTTCTTCAAGATTGCCTATATGTGAGATCTTTCTGTTGGTTTGTTTTTGTTTGAGCATCTATTTGCATAATATCCTGCATCTCCACATATATAGCATCTTTTGTCTTTCTTTGGATTTTTGGATTTTTTCACATATTTCTCCATTTTACCAGTTTCTCCTTTTTACTAGTTTTTCTTTTTTTTTTTGGTAGGTTTTACAAGGCCTAAGAGAATTTGTTTTTTTTTTTAGGAATTTTTTGGGTTTGCAAGAAAAACATTCTTTTTGAGATTTTTTGTATTTTTTCCTCCTATTATATGATTCTTTTAAAGAACTATGTCCCTTAATTACAGAATTACAAAAACCAAATTTTTGCTTTTTAAGAGATTTTTGGATTTGGATATCTATGCATTTTCTCTTAATATTTTATATATAAACAAAATCCTAGGGCTTGCTCCCTGTTGAGGTGTAGGGTTAGAAGCTAGCCATTTTTCTTTGATTTGTTTACCAAGGCCGCTTGGTAGTTTTATCAAAGATTCTATTATTTAAGTTGTCATCAAATCCTTGTTCTATTCTACCAACGAGATTAAGAAAATCATTGTAGAATGACTCAATTTGATACTAAGATGTTAACTGAAGGACCTTAAGTTTCTCAATAGCTTTATTCTGTAAAGCTCTTTTCGGAATCAACAGTTATATTAGATCCTAAGAACATCTTTTTGATTAAAGAGGTAAAATTGTATGGATTTTCCCCCAAATCTTGTGTTTCAATAGCTAAGGTTGGGTTTTCTCTTTTAAAGGTATTCTAGTACAATTCTACAATTAGGCCTAGGAGTGTTTCTAGGAATTCAAACATCTCACCATCCATAGATTTATTGATCCATGCTTGGCAAGCATCTCTTTCCCACTAATCAATTATTTTTGCCCAAAGTCATGGATTCCAACATGGTAATTCTAGAATAATGCCTTGCTGTTTTGCAATAGGTAACTAGTTTAGGTCAATCTCCATTTGTGTACCAAATTGTATCCTCTCTTTATTTTCTCCTCTATACTCAAGTGTTGCTTGAGGTATGGGATATCTTCCTCCTAATTGGCGTGTTCTAGAACCAAAGACTCTAGATACTTTAGGTGTTCTAAAATTTTCTTCAATTTCAGATATAGTTAGAGTACTAGGGTTCTAGTTAGGATTTGACCTTTGATTTGGACTTGGATTTTTAGAGGTAACATTCATGAATATTTTCTCCTATTGAGATTCATATTCATGAATAATGTGAAGTATGGGTTTATAATTTTTGAAGTAAGCCTCAACTGGAAGTTCTAGGTCTAGAGTTTGATATTCTATGTCCTCTCCATAATATTTCAAGGTTAAGACATCTTAAGCATTAACTTCTTTTCCTTTTGAGGAAAAATAAATTTCAATAAATTCCTATTCTTCATTATATTTGTCTTTGATTGGTCCCCATTTTGCAAAATGTTCTTCCCTTTTTCTTAAGATTTGAAGCCAAGAAGGTTCACTTTCTTCATTTTCAATTTTTGCAGTGAAGTGTAACATCTTGATTTCAATGGTTTCTTCATTTTCTTCTTGTTCAAGAAGAATATTTCATAATCATTAAAGCTCAAACTCGTTTCTCCCTTATAATTTGATATAAGGTATTTCAAGTGGGTACCATTATGCGTTTAGTTAGGAATTTGGTTATGTTCCATTCAGTTCCATTTAGATAGGTTGAATCTAAATATTTAGCTTGAACAGCCTTAATTCCCTTTGTCTCACATATTTCACATATTTCTTCACTAGTTACTCTATAATTGGTGGTGCCATTACGAGTTATTTGGCCAGTGAATCCTATGCAAACTAGAAGATTCTTTCTCCCTCAGCCATGGAATAGCCTTTAGTCATGATTCCTACTTTTATAAATTGTTTAAAGGCTTTTACATCCATTTGGAAATTGGGAGTGAAATAAGCAAATACCCTTTGTTTTAATAGGTCTATTTCGATAGATCCTATAAGGGCTTGAATCATTTCCTAATGTCTTGTGTCCAAAAGAGTTAAGAGGCATTTTGTACCTAAACCCTTTCTATGAAGTGCTTTGACACCTATAGTAATCAACCTTATGTGGAGTAAAGAATACTTCATTCTTTCAAGATTAAAATATTCATTTTCACTTAATAGTCTTAGGGTGACACTATTACTGTCTTTGACACAGAATAGTTGAGCTTATTGATAATACTGAAAGATTGATCCAGCATTAAACAAGGAATTGGCATAGACACTTGGGTTTGACCAAGTCAAATTTATGAGTTTTAAATCTTTTAATTTGTTCTTCAAGGTCTATTAAAGTTTTGACTTTTATAGATTCTTGAATTTGTTTTCCTTTAGAAAACATCCTAATCAAAGGGTTGCCTGTGATTTTAGATGATTCCATATTTTTTGATTTTAAGGTAAAAAAATGTCATTTCTTGAGACTTTTAAGTTCTTTAGCCTTTATTTTGGATAAAGATGAAAGATTATATTTTATTTGTTTAAGATCTTCTTTTATGCTAATGGTTCTTTTTAGATCTATTTTCTCACTTGCTTCTTGAAGAAGATCTTGTCTCCTAGTCTCTTGACATATTTCTATGGTTCTTGAATGAGTGTCTTTTAAAAGATCTTTTATGTTTTTTATTTTACTTTAGATTTCTTCTTGATTTTCAAGGATTCGTAGTAACAAAATAATTTAGGTATTTTGCTGTCCTACTAGTACCTGATCTTGGATTGCTAAGGGTTGAAAATTGGTTAATTTGTAGGGATTTCCTAATTTTCCTACTTCTTTTAAAGCTTCTCTATACTTTGAATTTTGAGTGAAAGGGATATCACCCATTCAAACCAAGAATTAAATTTTGAAATTTTTGGACTTGTTTTAACAACTCTTCTTGATTTTTGGATCAACATAGTTGTTTGATGACAGAAGTTCTAAACAAAAGGGTCTAATCCCTTGTTACTCAAAATTTGAGAATTAACTAAATTGACTTTGTTTTTTACTATGTTTTTGACTAATTCAATTTGTTGTTCTAGGTAATCTCGATTCTCTATTATCTCACAATATTTTTGTTGTAATGCTTTTCAAAGTTTTGGAACATTTCGAGCACTACTTTTTTTTTTCTTTTTCTTTTTCTTTTTTATAATTTTTTGAAAAATTTATAATTAAGTCTACAATACTATTTAACTAACTATTATCTGAATATAAATTATAACTAAAACCCGAAAAACTATGCACTATATTATGATTACCTAAGGTTATTTTTGGTCTTTTATATGAATGTGAAATAGTTAAGTCTAAATAATCTAAACCCATATATATTTTTATAAAGACAAAATTTTTGACAAAGTCAAATTATAGTAACAGATAAGAATATCAACAGTAATAATAAACAGTATTTGATAGAGTTATAAATATAAATAGTAATAAATATTGACAGAAGATAATAAGATATTATAACATTAATAAATAAATAAATAACATACAAGGAAGTAAATACAAGATAGAACAAAAAAGCCAAATATTAACAAAAGATAAAATAGTAAACTATTTTTGACCAAATTAGTCAACAAGAAGGCAAAGCTTCGTAAATGGGAAAAGATAACAATTTAGAAATTCTTGACCTTTAACACAACTATATTAATGTAGTTTGACACTTAGTAGAAAAAAAAAAAAAATCAAAACTTTTACAAAGACAAGCTTGACGGGAAATTACAAATTAATGCACTTGACTTTTTAATACAAGGCAAGTAAATTTTTAAGTAACTAAAAGCAGACTTTTAGAACTAAAACTTTAATGCAGTAAACAAAAATATAAGATAATTAGTTCTTTGACAAAGATTTTCGTCTATAGATTAAAAATTTTCTATTTTTTATACCACATATAAATATATAAATGAAATAACTCTCATATCATTAATATATATTTAATTAAATGAAAAAAAAAATTTGTGAGACTTGAATACAAGTTATAGGAAGTGATATGTAATAATTTAAGGTCTAAACTACTAAGAGCCTAGGGATCATATACGCAAGATATTTGAACTCTCGTTAGAAAAAGTAAAAATAAAGATTTTAATTTTTTATTTTTT
>BPVZ01000017.1:2090858-2101734 GCA_020521535.1 Rubroshorea leprosula
TCCTGACTTCATTCCTCCCCCCTACCTCGTGCAGAGATTGAGAAAATGTCTTCAGAAGAAACAGTAAGTGTAGTAGGGAGTGAGGTGATGCCCCTGGAGTATGGTAGCATGGACTCGGAGAGTAGTCCGTCTCCATCGAGCTCGGAGAGGATGGTGGAAGGGGTGGGAGGAGGTGAAGGAGTGAGAGGAAGGGAGATAGTTGGTAGTGGAGAAGATGGTGTACCCATCACTGTGGTAAAAGTGGAGGGTAGGAGAGAGAGGGGTTATGATATAGATGCAAACATAGTGGAGGAGGTGAAGCAGTATAGGTCTGAACTCGAGACCAAGGATAGCCTGGGTCATTTAGTGGAGAATTATGAAATCTCTTCCCGAGTGTTAGTTAGGCCAATTGGGGTAGAGGAGAGGGCGTGCTCTGCTCCTCGGGATCATTGGATGCCCGTATGTGCCCACTATTTGTTAGCTGGGCTTAGGTTTCCAATTCCTGAGTTGCTAGTAGGTTTGTTGTTAGATTATAGTATAGGGTTGACGCAGTTAATCCCCAATGCTATGAGGGTAATAATAGGGTTTTTAGTTTATTGCCGAGCTCAGGGGATTAATGTGCCAATCGTGAATATGTTTAAGTATTTTTTTGTTTTAAAGGGGGGGTAGTAGGAAAGATAAGGGGTGGTACTACTTCACCCCTAGGGTAGCAAATAGGGAGAGTAGGGCTTTATTTACTACGGGTCCTTCATCCATTAAAGGATGGAAGGAAAAATTCCTTTTTGTAGATGATACGAAATGGGAGAGGGGGGATACCGAGGTGGAGGAGTTAGCATCCTAGAAGCCTAAAAGAGCCAACCAGAATAAGTTTAGCTTAAATGAGGATAAGGAGGAGGAAGTGGGGAAGTTGGTGAAGAAGGGGGGAATTTACTGAACATCATGGACCTCACCAACGCAGAATGCATAGAAGCTGCTGAGCTCTATGGGCCAAGCGCTTTAAGTGAAGGTTTGTTTAATATGCATTGTAGTGTTTAATGTATAGTATATGGTTGTATAATTAATACTGTATGTTCCTGTTTTGTAGCTGAAATGGACAAATTTTTGAACACTGCTGGAGGAGTGGCCATTCCCAAGAAGCCAAGGAAGAAGTCAAAGACTTCAACCAAACAAGTGGATGAGGGAGGAGTTGGGAAGGAGATAGTGCCCAGCACTGCAGCCGGAGTGGAGGAAGAGGAGCCAGAGCTGTAGTTGAAGAGAAAAGTAGGGAGGAGAGAGGGGCACTACAGAAGAAGAAGAAGGTGGTGGAGGAGGAGGAGAGGGGGAACGAGGTTCCCCAGTTCGTGCCTCGGCCTCCTCCTGTTGAGCTCGACCCTGAGCTCAGGGAGTCTGAGGAGAAGGCCGAGGTATGGGCTCCTGGCAAGGGAAAGGGTCATATTCCCCCATTTTCCTTTTAGAGCAGCTTGTTCGAGGCGAAGAACATGACGAGGGTGAGGAGGTTTATCAACACCACCTTCCCCGAAATGGACAAGTGTCAAGCACGGGACGGCTCTGAGGTATTGTGGGGCTTCAGTGGTGAAACATGTTTTGGAGGTATGTTAAGTTAATTTACGTGTAGTGGTGTTGTTTGTTTGTTTAATCTCCTTCTTCTTCTCTTTTCTCTCTCTCTCTCTTTTTTTAAACTTCTGCTTGGAATTGCAGAGCGCGAGCTGGGTGAATGGTCTAGCCCAGGAGTTCTGGATAGTGTGAAGGAGCGCTCCCTCTTGCAGAAGCAGTGTGACCAGCTGCAAAAAGAGAAGGAGGAGCTGGAGAAAAAGAATAAGGAATTGCAAGAGGCGCTGAACGAGGTGGTTCCAACTGTGAAACAACTGGAGCAGGAGAGGGCTTCCCTGAGCACCAAGCTCGTCTTTGAGGAGAGCAAATGAAGGATCTCTAAAAGCGAGCGTGAGGCTCAAGCGAAGGAAATAATGCTGATGAAGGAAGGTTTCGTGGAGCTGAAGGAGAATGTGCAGATGTTGGTGCACAATGGGATGAAGGAGCACATCAACAACTTCATCAGCTCCAGTTCGTTTGACAACATCGTCAACTTGTACCGGCTGCCAACTGCCATCATTGCTTTCACGGACTGCAGAAAGAAGGTGAAGGCTGAATATCCCGAAGTGGATATTACAAAGATCACCTTCGGCGAGCAAGAAAAATGAGTGGAGGAGAACGATGAGAGCATGTCAGCAGACTTCCGTCCTCAGATCAAACTGAGGTGGGATCATGATGCAAACGGACGTGTTGTTTTCCCTCCAAAGTTCGACTTTGAGTTCGTTGTAGTGAAGGAAGAAGGGGCAGCGGTAGAGGAAGACGAAGTGGAGGCAGGAGTGGAAGGAACTAAAGTGGATGAAAGCCAACCAATTCCAGAAGTGGAGATTCATCCAGTTCCTTCTGACGATGAGCAGCCTTTTCTGCCAGATGAGCAGCAGCCAACACAGCCACCTCTTCTAGCTAAGCAGGAGCCAGTTTAGCCACCTCTTCTAGTGGAGGAATAATTTCTATTTTTTGTTTTTCCTTTGATGTTTTTATTGTAACAACAGTAAAACAATCTGTTGTAATACTGTTTACTTTGAATGAAAATTCAGTTTTAACATTACATGTTGTGTTTGCTTTATGTTTTTGTTATTTTATATTAATAAAAGAACTGAAATTACTTTGGATATGTTTTCAAGTTTATCATTTCAGAGGTGAAATAAAAAGAAGTTAATTACTTCGGAAATGAACTAAGGGGGAGTAAACCACTTCAAACGAATTAAGAAGAAGTATATCACTTCAAATGAATTGAAAGGAAATAAAGCACTTCATATGTGAAGTGGTATTCATTAATAGGAGTGAAATTCAAGGAATGAATGAACTGATTGACCTCGGATACATAGAATAAGAGATGAAATGAATCTCAATGATCACGAAGTAAGTAATGTAAAGAATTAGTAAGACATAGATCACTTGAAAGAATTTTATTATGGATAAAATTTCTTTAAGTTATTGATATTCCAGACTCTAGGAACTCTCTTCCCCTCAGCATCTTGGAGGACATAGGCACCAGGATGTGGCACTTCGGCCACCGTATAAGGGCCTTTCCAGTTCGGGGCCAGTTTGCCAAAACGAGTTTCAAACCCTGTTAGGCCAGCCTTTCTGAGAACGAGGTCTCCTACTTTAAATGTTCAAGGACGGACTCGTTTATTGTAGAAGTTGGCTATTTTCTGCTTATAAACTAGAGTTCGAAGCCGTGCTTCTTCTCTGACTTCATCAAGCAGATCAAGGTTCTCCCGAAGCAACTGTCCATTTCATCCTTCATCAAAATGGGTGACCCGGAAGCTTAGGACTCTTATTTCAATAGGAATAACGGCTTCGGTGCCAAAGGCCAAGTGGTAGGGTGTTTCACCTATTTTATGAAATTATATTCTTTAGAATATGCTTTACATATTATGCATATTTGATCTAAGGTAGAGTCACAAGTGAGGAAGTAACATAGAATAAAAATAAAACGATAGGAACTTGGTTTGCAAATAGTACCTGTGGCAGTTCTGCTCGTTGTTCTGTATGCCCATAGGACGTTGTTGAGCTCGTCTACCCACCTGGCCTTGTGTTGTTCCAACCTTGGCTTTATTCCTTCTAAAATGCATTTATTGACAGATTCTACCATACCATTTGACTCCGGATGGTAAACCGAGGTGAACTGCAATTTGATCCCGTAGCTGGAACAAAAATCTCAGAAAGAAGTGCAGTTGAATTGTGTTCCAATATCAGCCACAATCTGATTTGGGATCCCATATCTGCAAATGATCAAGCTGAAAACAAAGTCTTCGACCTTCTTGGAGGTAAGACTGGATAATGGCCGAGCTTCAGCCCATTTTGTGAAATAATCCACACCGACAATCAAATGGGTTACGCCACCAACCCCTTTCATGAATGGGCCCAGAAGATCCAGTCCCCACTGAGCAAATGGCCATGGTGCTATCAAGTTCGTGAGCTCTTCTGCTAGTTGGTGAGTAAGATGTGCAAAGAATTGGCATTTTGGGCATCTCTGAACGAAGTGAGTGGCATCTTTGTACATGTTTGGCTAGTAATATCCCTGCCTTAAGACTTTGTGAGCCAGAGTTCTGGCACCAACGTGGCTCCCGCAGACACCCTCATATACCTCCCGAAGTGCATACTCAGCTTCGTAGGGATTTAAGCACCGTAGAAGAGGGAGTGAGAAAGATCTCTTATAAAGGACCCCATCAATGAGTGTGTACCGAAATGCTTTCTTCCTCAACTTCAGTGCGTCCTGCTTGCCCTCAGGTACTATCCCGTCTCGTAAGAAGGAGATAATTGAGTTAGTCCAACTCGGCATATCTGGGTTTGTGCTGATCTCCATCATCCGTGGTTTAAAGAAGCTTGGTTCATCTAAGACCTCCACAAGAACTGATCTGGAACTTAAAGAGTTATCAGAGGCAAACTTTGAGAGTGAATCTGCCTGTTCATTCTCAGTTTGGGGGATTTTGTTTAGACAGAATTTCTGGAATTTACACTTCAGCTCAGCCACCAGGGCTACATATTTCACCATCACAGGATCAACGACTTCGCAGATTGAGTTGATTTGGTTCACCACCAGCTGGGATTCACTATATACCTGGATCGCGTTGATTTTCAACTCCAATGCTAGTTGTAGACCAAGTAGCAGAGCTTCGTACTCAACCATGTTGTTTGTTGCATTGAAGTTAAATGTTAGGGCATGTTCACTTTGGTATCCATCTAGGCCAATTAAGAGAGCACCAGCTCCTAAACCCTTGCTATTAGATGCCCTGTCAACATGTAAAGTCTAGTCGTTGGGCTCCGGATCAGAGGTTGAAGGACATGGGGTGCATTCTACGATAAAATCTGCCAGTGCTTGAGCTTGGATTGCAGATCTCTGCTGAAATGTTATCTCGAATTCCCCCAGTTCTACTGCCCATTTAATTAATCTTCTAGAGCACTCTAGTTTCTGTAGAATCTGTCGAAGAGGTTGGTTTGTAAGTACAATGATTGGGTGTGACTGGAAATATGGCCTCAGCTTCCTGGCCGAAGTAACAACTGCTAATGCTGCTTTCTCAGCAATAGGATATCTCAATTCTGCACCATGCAGTACGCTGCTGATATAATAGATTGGTTTTTGCTGCTTGGCTTCTTCTCTCACCAAAACCGAACTAATGGCTTGATCTGAAATTCCCAGATACAAATAGAGAATCTCCCCATCTATGGCCTTAGTCAGTAGGGGTGGCGAGCTAAGATAAGACTTCAGCTCTTCAAATGCGGCTTGGCATTCCTGATTCCATTCAAATTTCTTTTGTCTTCCTAATTCATCTTTCTAGGCGGCTGACTGCATAATTTTGAAAAATGGCAGGCACTTATCTGCTGACTTCGATATGAATCGATGAAGAGCTGCCACCCTTCCCGTCAATCTCTGTATCTCTTTCACTGACTTCAGCGGTTCCATCTCGGCAATTGCTCTGATCTTTTCTGGGTTGACCTCAATCCCTCTTCTGGACACCATGAAACCCAGAAACTTTCCAGACTCCACGCCAAAGATGCATTTGGCTGGGTTTAACCGCATTCTGTTCTTTCGGAGGTTGTTGAAAGTTTCGCCAAGATCAGCTAGGTGGTCTTCTGCTTTCAAGCTCTTTACTACAATGTCATCAACATAAACTTCCAGATTCCAACCAATCTGAGCTCGGAAAACAATGGTCACCATCTTCTGATAAGTAGCGCCTACGTTCTTTAAGCTAAATGGCATCATTACATAGCAATAGATTTCGTCACCAGCATAGAACGACATTTTCTCTTCATCTTCTGGAGCCATCGGCACTTGGTGATACCCAGAATATGCATCCAAGAGACTTAACCTCTCATTACCTGAAGCCGTTTCAACCAATTTGTCAATGCTCGGCATCGGATAGCAATCCTTGGGGCAGGCTTGGTTAAGATTTGTGTAATCGATGCACATCTACCATTTACCATTTGCCTTCTTCACCAGGACAGGGTTAGCCACCTATTCGCAATAATCAACTTTTCTGACGAAACCAGCTTGTAGAAGTTTCTCTACCTCTTCTTTTATAGCCTGAAGCCTCTCCCCCCCAAAGAGACGTCGCTTCTGGGCCATTGGTTTCTTCAATGGATTGGTACTGAGCTTATGTTGAGACACCGAATTTGGGATTCCTGGCATGTCTGCCGAAGTCCACGCAAAGACATCATTGTTAGCTCAGAGAAAAGCTATTAGCTCTACTCTTTCCTCCAGGCTCAATCTAGTTCCAATTTGCGTCTTTCGACTCAGATTTCTATCATCAATGGGCACTTCTTCAACATCTTCGACTGGAGCAGCTCTGGTTTCATCTTTTGGTCGGTTATCTATTATTTCAACACCCATAACTTGTTGATTATCAGGAATCTGTTTGGGATTAGCCTCGGGTGTTTGATCTTTGCCCTTCTAAGGTTGTGTGACCGAGGTGATATAGCAATGTCCAGTCACCTCCTAGTTGCCTCGCAGCGTTGCTATTCCCATAGGAGTTGGGAACTTCATGCATAGGTGAGACTAGGAGACCACAGCTCGAATTTCAGTAAGTGTGGGTCGGCCAATGACAACGTTGAAAGAGGACACCATCTTGACTACTAGAAACCTAACCGAATGGGTCACATAATTTCGGCCACTTCCAAATGCAACATTCATGGTTAGGACTCATTCAACCAGAATTGGTTAGTTGTTGAATCTGTAGATGGGACCATCATACCACTGCAACAAAGTTGGATCCAAGCCAAGACTCTCAAAGTAATGGAAGTACATGATGTCTGGTGCACTCCCTGTGTCAACAAGGACACGCTGCACCTCACAATTGTTAATTATAACAGAAGTGACTAGAGGGTCATTATGAGGTGTGATGACTGTATCGAGATCAGCAGATGTGAAAGTAATGGGTTGATTCTTCCACTCAGCATCGTCAAACTTCCGTTTCTGAGCTCGATTCTGATGCTTAACCTCTCTAACATACAACTTTTGCTATTTATAGCTCAATCCACCCGCTTCCAGGCCTCCCGTGATCATGTGTATGATTCTAGCTAGTGGTGGGAACGGAGGTGGGGTTTGCTGATATCCCACACCTTGCCGGTTTGGTGGGTTATGAACTCCTTGAGGCTGTGGCCCTTGTTCTCTGACAAACCTTGGCTGTTCAGCGCTCTGAATGTACTCATTCAATAGTACCTTCTAGGCAAGACTTTCCAGCTCGGAACTCAAGCTGTTGCATTGCTTTGTTGTATGACCGTGATCTTGATGAAAATCACAATATCTAATATGATCTCGGCTAGCAACAGCAGTTCTCATTGGGCTAAGACGCCGTAAATCCATCTTATTCTTGATCTGCATGAAGATTTGTGACCTCGGCAAATTAAAAGGAGTCCAATTAACTGGAGGCTTACCTTTAGACTGTTGTGGGGGTGTAGAGTTCGGCCTTCCGAATCTCGGTACAGAGGTCGACATCGGACCTCGGTTCTGTGCTATCCTCATCCGTTTCCTGCTTGGATTCTCATCTCTCCAGTATGGGTTTTAGTTCTTAGGGGGGGCTAGTTTCTGCGACAAGGCGTATTCCTCAATAGTTATGAATTTCAATGATCTATCATTTACCTCACTGAAGGTGGTGGCAGGATGTTTGAGCAGACTATCTCTGAATCTTTCATGGCTAAGACCTAAGATCACAGCTATAATTCCCACAGCTTGGTCGAAAGAGCTAACCTCCAGTACTGCATCATTGAATCTGCTCATAAAATTCTTCAAAGACTCTCCATCCCTCTGCCTAACTCGCATTAGCTCAGAAGTGGTTTTCCTGATCAACCTTCTACTGGAAAACTTTGTGGCAAAAGCAAATGTCATTTCTGTATAAGAGCTGATTGACCTAGGAGGTAGACTGTAATACCAGGTTCGAGCATTACCTCGGAGAGTAGAGGGAAAGATTTTGCACATCAACGCATCAGAGGTGTTCTAGGCTTGCATGCAAGAGTAGAAAGCATGCAGGTGATCATCGGGATCCTTCGTCCCATCATAAGTCTCAAGTTGAGGTATTCTGAAGCCAGCAGGGTAGGTTTTTAATGTGATGTTGGTGTTTAGAGGGTGAGGTATGGAGTCCGCGGCATGACGTGGAGGTGGGGCACCCCTCTGCTCAACTACTAGCTTTTCTAGGCTGTCTAGACGTCGAGTGACATCATCAGGGAGGGGTTGCTGAGCTGGTGCGATGTGAGATTGGCATTAAGATTCACTAAGAGCAAGAACATGCTGAACTGGTTCAGGGTTTTGTTGTGGGGGCGGGGGTTGTGGAGCAAGATTAAGTAGGTTGATGAGTGGATCACCAGGATTATTCTGGGCTAATAGTTGAGCCAGCACTAGCTGAAAGATGCTAAACTGTTGTTGCATGGCAGCAAGCTGAGCTGCAACTACGTCTTGGTTGGCAGTAGAGGCTGAGTTATAAGCCGAATTGTGTGGTTGATTTTCATCTCCTCCTTCTGCATGATCAACATGAGGGAATGTATTCGGGATCAGAGGTGGGAGGTGAGGTGGAAGGTTACTAGGGACCTGGCCTCGTCCAAGAGGCTGAGATGAGTTTCCAGCTCAGACTGATCGAGTGTTAACCATGATGAGAGAGCAACAAGGGAGCTTTTAGTTCGTTTCCCACAGAAGGCGCCAATGTAATTGCACCAAACCAGAAGTCCTTCTTCAGTCCGTATCTGCACTCCAATTTGACCTGCAAAGCCCCGAGGTGGGTCCTCGAGGCAGACACTTCGATGCTTAAGTCAGCAATAATCGGGGCTACCTTTAGAGTGGAGATAAAAGGAGCTTAGGGTTGGTTTCAATTAACTTTTGACGTGGCCGTGGGGGGTATTTATAGGATCCAATGAGGAACCCACGTGGCATGCCAAGCAAGATAATCGGAGCCTGACATGTTTATCCAGACGATTATTTGACCTGGAATTTGAAAGGTATTCAGATGCAAGGATGTCCGCCATAACTACTGTGCAGCTCATCATAAGGAATTAGGTGCGGGCATGCTTATTGTCACTGTCATGCAGCTATTTGAGCGGGAAGTTTTGGATTTATCCTTCACTTCGGTCATAAAGAAATTACTGTAACAGTCCGAGGCTTGGCACCTCGGACCTATCCTTACAAAAATCAATTCCAAAATCATCTATTATAGTAAATTCAATCCCTCATTATTCTTTTAATCATCAAAATTTTAAATTTAAAAAGATAATTTACCTTGGATTTAATCTAATATGGTTATATCATAACTCAAATTTTTAATAGGATTTTATTTTTATTTTATTTTAACTAATATATTGTTATCTTTGCTTCTATTGTTAGGTTTATGGGCAAAAACGGGATTTCGCGAAGAGGATGGTAAAGAAAACGAGAAAAAGGACTCAATTGAAGAAATGAAAAGTTGAAGGGTGAAATGCATTAAAGTTCAACCCAAAACCCATTTACACCTTAAACCCATCTTAAGTGGCCCAATTCCAACCCATTTCAATTTTAAGCCTTAAGCCGAAAAAAAAAAAACCAAAATCAAATCCAAAAACCCAAGCCTACCAACTACCCAAGCCCAAAATCCCAATACCCAAAACCCAAACCCAAACCCGTTTAACCTAACAAAAAAAAGTGAAATAAAAACGGGTCTAGAACCTTTTTCCCCAGGCACCCAGCCTTCCCCCTGCTGCTGCCCCGAATCCACCCCTGCTCCCGCACCAGATCCCCTCACCCTGCGCACCCCAACGCCCTGAGCCCGCGCCTTGCGCCCTGCGCACCAGCACCCCTGCCCAGTGCCCCTGCTCTGCATCCTCACCCGAGCCCGGCTTGCTGCCTACACCTGCCCTGCACCACGCCCTACCCCCTATCACCGAACTAGCCATCATCACACCCTCGCACGCCTACAACCTACCCTGCACCCAGCCGACTCCGCCTCCCTTCTCCTGCACCCGTCGAGCCTACAACAGCCTACACCCACCCTCTGCGACGCCCCTCTTCTGCAACCAAATCTCTCTGCGCCGCCCTTCTTCTGTAACCGGATCCTGCACCCCACGTGGCAGCCAACTGAGCATGATGGTAGACCAGCGTCCTTTAGGGTTTCCTTTGATTTTTGTCTAAATAGGTGGTGTTAGGATAGCTAGGGGGGTTGTTTTGGTTCTGGTGTTGACGGCGGAGGAGTCCTTTTGTATTTTTTCTGGTGTTGCCGGCGAAGAAAAGGAAAAGTTTTCTGTTGAAAGGGGCTCGAGTTTTATACCGGAGGTTGACGGAGGGCTTATTGGTTGTGTTTGCTTTTGTGTAGGTAATTTTCTGAATAGAGAAGTTTTCTGGGAATGGTGGTGAAGGGGACGATGGGAGCCTGGTCCTGTGGGTGGGATCCCTCCTATCAGATCTGGCTCTATTTTTCCCAGAAAACTTTGCCGTGAGTGTTGATCTGTTTGTTGATTTTTCCTTTGTATTTTCATTTAATGTTTAAGGTTATATGTATTTTTCTTGAGAAAATGAATGAAAGATTATTTGCCTGTTTAGTTGCTTGACGAATCTGTGAATCTGTTCATCTTTTGCTGGAAATGAGATGCATTCATGATGAACCCTAATTAAAAATTTTTTTCTGTTTGGTGTTTGATCTGTTTTGCTCGTTTTGGGTTGAGAGGTCGTGTTTGTAGGTCGGGTCGACCCGACTCAATAAAAAAAAAACTGACTAAAAAGGTCCAAAAAAATTTAATAACATAAAATTATAAAAAAAAAAAAAAGAGTTAGTTTAATTTATAATAAACGAAAATTAATTAATTTTAATTAAAATAAATTAATCATATTTATTGAGTTTGATTTGAGATG
>BPVZ01000017.1:2101834-2111848 GCA_020521535.1 Rubroshorea leprosula
ATGCTCATCCATCATTGATATAACATGCTTATTCATCATGCATCATGCCTATATGCCTACTTGTTTGTGTGTGGATATACTCACCTTTTACACTTAGCTATGGAGTACTCAGTGAGTCTCTTCCCTCTTGTGCGATTAATTACATCTTGTTGCATGCTAAGTGTTGGTTGCTTTGTGTTACTAATCTTTTGCATTTGGCATGGGAGTACTAGGTGAGTCCCTTCCTGTTGTGTAAGTAGGTGTGTTTGTGAATGCTATATCTGTTGAGTGCTTTACATGCTTTATTTGATTATCATGGGATATATGTTGTTGTTTTTGTGGTTGCCATATGCAAGTTATTGAAGTGTCATGCCCCTTGCACACACTCACTCTCATTTTGCATTAGGTCCGTGTCGGAGGTGAACCCGACCTCTAGTCTGGAATCCTTACGAATCTAACTTGGAAGAGCAATTCTTCCCACTTTGAGGAGTAGGATCGGTTCCCATTAGGTTGTTTCCATTGGTTAATACGACACTTGATGATGTAATATCATCCTGTGTATTAGCTTTTGGAAATATCTCCCGTTGATTCCAAAAGGATAAATGGTTGAGAAGGCCTAATGCCCTTTAGGAAAACATGTATTGACCTCAGAGAAATACCAACCCTAGGATATGTTTCCCTTTACATCCCACCCGTGAGGTTAGGAGTCCCGTGTCTAAGACACAAAGGGGCATTTTACTTCACTAACCTTTGTTTGCGCATATGGCAGCTTATTTTTGAGGTATGGCATGTGAGGGTATGATTTATGTTTAACTTCTTTAAGCCTGTTGTTTAGGTAAGATCATGCATTAGACATGGATTTTACTGAGCATACAACTAGACAAGGGAAGAGACTTGGTGAAGATATCACATCTCATTATACTGCTAACAGAGCTAAGGAGTCAATCTTTTCAGTCAATACCTCCAAACTCGACTTGAAGTTGTTGAAAGAGGCTTACGGTTTGTTGTCTTCAAGGGAGAAGCATGACTTTGAGGTCCGATTTGGGTGCATTGGAGATCTATTGTCAGTGATGCCAGGTTGGAACTTGTTCAAAGCCATGTTGAAATTTTTTGTGCCAGAATATCAAGCTTTTGTGTTCCCACAATTTGAGTTGGTGCTCACCATTGATGAGTATCATCACTTCCTACGGTGTAGTCCTGCGGCGGATTCTCCTAACTTCACTCCTCAAGCACAACATATGAAGTTCACACTAGAAAAAGTTCAAGAAATGTTGCAAGGTATGTGGGGCTTTTCATCCGAATTCTTGCGACCATTGGTGACAACTAGAGATAGTTCTTATGGGTTTGATTGGAATGCAGCATTGATGGCTTTGGGAAAGAGATTGGAAGCCATGACACCTTCTCAAAGGATCATCTTTGTGGCATTGGGAATTTATGGCACGGTGATCTTCCCTATCTATGTCAAGACCATTGCACCTATGGTGATAGCTTTGTTTGAGCAATTGTTGCACACTTTGGCATTTAATCCTGCTTCTACGGTGGTAGCCGAAACTTTGTGGTCTATGAAAGAAATCTGGGCTAAAAGATCAGGCCGCTTCTTGGGTTGCATCGAGTTGTTCACTATATGGGCACATGGCCACTTAAAGGGTCCTCAATTCAAAGCTTTATTCAGTGTTCCTGTAAAAGATAGAAAGATGGAGGACTGGCATCGATCACTTCTAACAGCAACTGTTAATGACGTTGGATTTGTTCTCCCAACTTAGAGTGCTACTTATTATCTTGCTCCACCTGAAGGACATCACTCTATTCCTTTGTTGGGTATTCATGGAGGGGTTACATATTCTGTGGAGTTGGCATCTCGTCAGTTTGGAAAGGCACAAAACGCTCCCTATCTTGATGATGCATTGCAGTCACACTTTGATTACATGTCTTCCCCGGTGATTGTTAACAAGGTATCCAAGGCACATAAGATGTGGGAGAGATGTAGGATGCTACCCATATGGAAAGAGAGGGGGACTAGATCACAATATGAGCAATGGAGGTCGAGTTGGATAGCTAAGCTCTCTTTGCCATGGAAGGTGACAAATACGAAAAACTCTACCATCATGGACTTAACTGCTAAGTTGGAACTTAGCCATGCTCAAAGATGTCAACTGTTAGAGAAGTATGATGAATTAGCTCTTGATTATGAGTTGCTTAAAAAGGGAAAATAGTTGTCAGATCAACAAGTGGTGGAGTTGAAGGACAAGATTGCCTCATTGGAAAAGGATTTGACTGCTAGTAAAGAAATTTGTGGGAAGCAAAAGAGGAGCTTGAACTTTGCTGAAGAACAAAGGAAAAGGCTGCTACGAGTAAAGGCGGATCTTAAAGCAAGAGAAAAGGAGAACAATGAGCTCATTGAGAAGGTGACTAGGCAGCAAGAGTTGAAAGGAAAAGTGATTAAGTGGAGGAATGCTTACAACAACCTATTGTCTGATTATGATGCTCTACAAAAGGAATTGCAAGCAGCAAAGCAATCAAGGCAAGGAAAGAAGGAGAACACAACTTGAAGAACTTGGGGAAAATGGGTTACTTAGGAGCTTTTGTACAAATGTCAGAAATTCAAATCTATCAATGAAAACTTGCTTGAATGAATACAATCCTTCTTCCTTGTCAAAAGTATATTCGATGAAGTAAAATCCATGATTAGGATAAAAATTTTAAGTCTCATATCACATATACATTCCTATTCAATTACACTTATCATTAGCTATAATCTTTGGTCATCCTCTTATTGATATCTTTATTTGGTCATTTTTGTTTAGTTCTCAAGCCCCTTTGTTTGGACCATCTATGACCTTTGAAAAGAAATATGGATTCTCACACATCCAAGGCACAAGCTTCTTCACCCAAGACTTTGTTGGAGCTCTCTGCTCGTACTCAAAGGCTCAATGAAGAAACCATCTCCTATTTGCATCAGTTGACAAAGAACAATGAACACCTTTGCAAAGCCAATGAGCAATTGGAAGAGCAACTACAAGACATGACTATCAACCGTAATCTTTACAAGATTGCCATGGAGGACATGTGCTATCAACTCCAAGTCGAAAAGCAAAAGAACCAAGTCCTTCTTGAAGAGGACATCGGCTTGCGTGAAATTATCATTGACATAGCCGCCTTGGTGTCTCAATTCGAGGGAAGGATGGCAGAGACTCATCACCACATCGCTCAAAGGAGCCATCCGATTGAGAGGGGATTCTTCCAACCAGTCTTTGACTTTATCTTTGACATGTCCAATATGCTCAGAAGGCTGTATTAGAATTCATGTTCTGTAATGAGTAGGTTTTAGCTTTAAAAGAATGAAAGTTTGTAAGCACTTTGAATGCAACTTTGTAATGCTTGCCCATTTTGTCTAAAGTGCATTCCTTAGTTAGTTTTGTCCTAGCTTTCAAAGAATGAAGGTTTGTAAGCACTTTGAATGCAACTTTGTAATGCTTGCTAATCTTGTTTCAAGTGCGGTAATTTAGTAATGAAAAGCCATGTTTCAGCACAACTCATTATAAAATAGGTAGATGTCTTCGTACAAGATGGAAATGCCGATGTGAGAATCCATATGGAAATTCAAAAAGGAAACTAATGGTCCAATCGAAAAGGGCTAAAGTCTCTTTAGTTTTCTAACTTTGTTCCTTTTGTTTTTACATTACTGTTTAGGTAAAATTCTTCTAACCATAGCTCCACGACGAAAGGTCTCCAAAAGGCGGCATTCTCCGTATTTGCTCAGATCTAGAGTAATCAAAATGTCGGAGGAAAACATTGTTGTTAATCTACAAAAATCAGCCGTGGACGAGAGGGTTGATAAGTTGGAAGCCACAATGCAAACTCTGGCTGCTACTCTTCAGACCATCAGTCTCACTTTGTCCACTTTGACTACCGGTTCGTTCCTTCACTTGCACCCTTAATACCCACAATACCAGTTCCACCTGTCCCTACCATCACACTAGGTAGTCGTGCTAAAGATCCCATGGTCACACAATTGCAATTTCCACCCATTTATGAGAATCAGCCTTTAGTGGGGGAGTCATCTTCACATGCTCCACAAATATCATCTCTACCCTTTGAAACCTCACACCCACCACTTGAGATGAACAACCCAACCTTGCCCACAACCATACCACCTTTGATGGGACAAGTGCCAACTATTCAAACCAACCCCTTGGTTGAGATATTGAGGCCTACTTTGGAGGATGGGAGGTCAAGAGAAGTTGATCACAAGCTACAACAGTTAGAAGAGGCTTTGAAGGCTATGCAAGGGCCTCAAGCTTATGGCTCCATTGACTTGGATGATCTTTGCTACTATCTTGGAATTCAGACAAATTTCAACTTCAAGCAGCCGGATTTTGACAAGTATGATGGCTCAGGTTGTCCTTACGCTCACCTACAGATGTATGCCAGAAAGATGGCACCTTATGCTAATGATGAAAGGGTGCTCATTCATTATTTTCAAGACAATCTCTCAGGCCCAGCAAGTGTTTGGTTTTTAACACTTGACAAAAAGAAGATTCGCACTTTCAGGGATGTTTCTCAAGCTTTTATGAAGCCATATGAGTATAATATGAGTTTGGCCCCAACAAGGGATAGCTTGCAAAGAATCACCAAGAAAGGTAATGAGACTTTCAAAGAATTTGCTCAACGGTGGAGATCTGAAGCAGCCAAAGTCATTCCACCTCTTACCGACAGTGAAATCTGCTCTCTTTTTATCAAGTCAACTACCGGAACCTTTCGTGCATGGCTGGCTCCTTGTGTCGGATATACTTTTGCTCAGTTGGTGATAGCGGGTGAACAGATTGAGGAGGGACTAAAGGCAGGTATTATTATGGACTTTCAAACTATCCAGAGGCAGTTAGAGCAAGTTAAGATGGGAAGCTCGGGATCTACTTCGAAGAGGTTCTCACCCAAAGGGAAGAAAGAAGATGAGGAGGCTCTAAGTCATATTTTCACCAGCCATGCCAAGCCAATTTATAATGTGGCAAATGTTCCTTATAATCGGCAGCCCCAATTGTAGTTCACTCCAACCTTTAGGCCTACCACTTATCCTCAAAGGAGGCCAAACTTCAATGCTCATGCTCCAGTTAGACAACAATTCCCTTCAACAAATAGGTCTAGACAGTTTACCAAGCTTCCAATCCCTTATAGTGAGGTGCTAAAACAATTAGTGGCAGTGGGTTTGATACGGACAGTACAAGCAAACCCTGTGCAACCACCTTACCCTTACGGGTATGATCCACAAGCTAAGTGTGAATATCATAATGTAGCAGGTCATGGTACCGAATATTGTACAACTCTGAAACATAAAATTCAAGATCTCATTGATGAAGGAAAACTGATGAAATTAAGAGTGCTCCAAGCATCACTCAGAATCCTTTACCTCCACATGGTGCACCCACCATGAATATGGTTGCCTTTGATGAAGTTGATGGACCCGTGTTGAAGAATGTTAGTGCTTGGTCTCTTGATGAGTTGTTTGCCATTTTGGTGGAGTATGATCTAATTCAACCGATCGCACCAATGAGCTTGGATGTTTTGCCGGTAATGCTTGATGAAGTTGTGATGTGTCCTTATCACTCTAATATGAAGGGGCATGCTTTGCAAGATTGCGAGGATTTTCAAAGAAAGGTTGAGGAGTTGCAGGCAATGGGATCTTTGAAATTCATGTCTACTCCAGAGTCAGAGAAATTCATAGCACCAGTGACTGAGGAATACTTCACCAAAGAGAGGCCATATACTCTGCAGAGTATTAAAAAAGCACAAATCATCAGGCAAAATTCTCAACAACCTTATGTCTTGAAAACCTCTCTTAGCGAGCCATCCGTGGGAGAAACATCATCTGTGGTCAACAGCCATATTCCTTATTCATTTATGGCCACGCCTCAACATGTTACCATTATGGATCCTACAACTAATGATGTGTCCAATATGACCCGTAGTGGTCGGTGCTATGTGAGTCCCGAAGTGGAAGAATCGAGAAAGGCTGCCTTGAAGTCAAAAGGCATCAGAATTGAAGAGATACTAGAAGAATCACCCAAGAAGCTAGTGCCAGAAAATGAAGTTGCAGAATTTTTGAATATTTTGAGGAAGAGTGAGTATAGCATCATTGAACAGCTCAGCAATACTCCTGCAAAAATTTCTATTTTAGAATTGATGCTGTCATTTGAGGTCCATCTTGATGCATTGCTCAAAGTCTTGAAGGAGGCCCATGTGCCTAAGAACATTGATACTCAAAAGTTGGGGACTGTGGTTGGGGCAATTTTAGCTCCAAATTACATTAATTTCACAGATGATGAGATCCCTGATGAAGGAAATGGGCATACCAAGGCTCTTCATATTTCAGTCCAATGTAAGATGATGAATGTGCCTCATGTGTGATCGACAACGGGTCAGCTTTGAACGTGATTCCTATGACTGTTTTGAAGCAGTTGAAAGTGGATGAGTCTCACATTAATCAGTGCAATACAGTGATTCGTGCTTTTGACGGAACAAAGAGGAATGTGATTGGAAAGATTGAGCTTCCAGTGGAAATTGGTCCTATGACTTTTGAGGTGGATTTCTTTGTCATGGATATTTCCCCCACTTTCAATATGCTTCTTGGGAGGCCTTGGATACATGTTGCCGGAGCAGTACCGTCCACTTTGCATTAAAAGGTCAAATACATTATCAATGGTGTTCTTGTCACGGTGAATGGTGAGGAGGAACACGTCATCTGAAAGGCTACAACTATTCCTTACTTGGGAGTTGATCCGGGAACTTATGAATCTTCTTATCACTCAATGGAGTGTGCTGCTGCTTCTTATATTCACCCGAGGTTCAAAGGGAAAAGGGTTGAAATGGCTAAACCTACCAAAGTTGCTGCTAAGATCATGCTTGCATGTCACTACCAGTTGGGAGAGGGTTTGGGATTGAATGGACAAGGAATTCTCGAGCCTATTGAGGTAATTCAAGCTTGGGCCACTTTTGGT
This sequence comes from Rubroshorea leprosula, assembly GCA_020521535.1. NCBI lineage: Eukaryota > Viridiplantae > Streptophyta > Magnoliopsida > Malvales > Dipterocarpaceae > Rubroshorea > Rubroshorea leprosula. The sequence goes on from BPVZ01000017.1 coordinate 2,108,806, forward strand.
TTGGGATACAAGCCAAAGAAGGAAGATTGGCAGAGAATGCGTGCTATTAAGGCAGAGAAGCGCCTTGCTAGACTTCAAGGGAGAGATCCTAGGGATGAACCAATGTGGGTGCCGCACATTAGAGTCACATTTCCATGACCTGTTGAGATTTTGTGCCCTTCTTTTGATGGATATATGGTGAAGCACATGGATGTTTTATATGTAGATCCAGAGGGTACTATTTTCACTGATAGATTGCTTGAAATTGGGGAATGTTCAAAACAAGTAAAGTATGAGGAAGTAGTTGTGGAAGACATCACGAATGAAGTTTGTTCTGATGATGAGGAAGACAGTTTTGGCTTCAACAACCTCTTTGGGCCAGCCAACATGACATATCCTAAGGAAAGGTGGAGAAGGATACTTGCCGAAAGGGCATTTATGGAAAAGCACCCCAACTTCCAACTCATTCATCATGCAAAAGCTCCAATGGGTTTCCATGAGTCTGTGCTCCTGGAATGACCAATGCCAACAAGCCTTTGACAAAATCAAAGAATACCTTAAAAACCCTCCAATCCTCGTGCCTCCAATTGATAAAAGGCCCTTCATCCTATACATCACTGTCCTTGAAGAATCCATGGGAGCCATCCTTATCCAACATGATGACTCAGGCAAGAAAGAGAGAGCCATCTATTATGTGAGCAAGAAGTTCAATGATTGTGAGAGTAAATACTCACCCTTAGAAAAAAACTTGTTGTGCCTTAGCCTGGACATCCAAGAAACTTCGCCACTAGATGTTAACCAACACCACTTACCTACTTTCAAGAATGGATCCCATAAAATTCATTTTTGAAAAACCTACCCTTTCTGGAAGAATCTCTCGGTGGCATATGTTGCTTTCCGAATTTGATATTGTTTACACCACACAAAAGGCCATCAAAAGGCAAGCCATTACAGATCATTTAGCCGAACATGCGGCAGAAGATTATGAGCCTATTGATTGGGATTTTCCTGATGAAGACATTTTGGCATTGGAGGCAAAATCTGATTCAGACAATTGGAAGCTCTTATTTGATGGAGCTGTTAACCAGCTTGGTTGTGGCCTTGGAGCCGTGTTGGTATCCCCAAAGGGAGATCATTTTCCTGTTGCTATAGAGCTTGATTTTGCTTGTACCAACAACATAGCCGAATATGAAGCTTGTATTGCAGGAATACATGCTGCTCTGGATATGAATGTCCGAGATTTGGAGATATATGGTGATTCAGCGCTAATCATATGTCAAACAAATGGCGATTGGCAAACCAAAGATCCAAAACTTATTCCCTATCACCAATATCTTGAAACTCTCATCAAGAAATTCAGATTCATCTCTTTGAACCATATGCCCCGTGCCAAGAATCAGTTTGCGGATGCTTTGGCAACTTTAGCCTCCATGATCCAAATCTCCGGTGATGATGTGATTAAGCCTTTGGTGATTGAAATTAGTCAAGAACCGGCACATTGCATGGAAATCAAGGTTGATGACAAACCATGGTTTCATGATATTAAACAGTTCTTACAAAATGGGGAATACCCTCTACATGCTTCTGAGGCGAACAAGAAGACAATCAGAAAATTAGCAGCTTCATACTTCTTGAGCGGAAATACATTGTATAAGTGCTCTGCTGATATGACCTTGTTGAGATGTGATGATGAAACAGAAGCAAAACAAGTCATGACTGAGGTCCATGAAGGGATATGTGGAACACATGCAAATGGAAGAATGCTTGCTAGAAAAATTCTCCGGGCTGGCTATTATTGGTTGACTACGGAACATGATTGCATCAAATATGCACGAGCTTGTCACAAATGTCAGATTTATGCTGATCATATTAATGCTCCGCCTTCATTACTGCATAATATGTCCGCTCCTTGGCCATTCTCCATGTGGGGCATTGATGTGATTGGGACAATTAATCCTAAGGCTTCCAATGGTCATCAATTCATCTTGGTTGCTATCGATTATTTCACCAAATGGGTAGAAGCGGCATCTTATGCTAGTGTTACAAAGAAGGTGGTCACTCGCTTCATCAAAAGAGAGATCATCTGCAGATATGGGCAACCAGAGGCCATCATTACTGATAATGCAAGCAATTTGAACAATGATATGATGACTGCACTATGCAAGCAATTCAAGATCAAGTATTTGAACTCTTCTCCATACCGACCAAAGATGAATGGTGCGGTGGAAGCTGCCAACAAGAATATCAAGAAGATTCTAGCTAAAATGGCAGTTACTTACAAAGATTGGCATGAAATGTTACCATATGCTCTCCATGCTTATAGAACCTCTATTCACACTTCAACTGGGGCAACACCTTATTCCTTGGTATATGGAATGGAGGCAGTATTACCAGTTGAGCTAGAAATCCCTTCTATGAGGATCTTATCCGAGTCAGGGATTGATGAAGAAGACTTGATTCAGAAAAGGATAGATTATCTCAATTTGCTTGATGAGAAAAGATTGGCAGCTCTTTGTCATGGCCAATGCTATCAGCGACGAATGGCAGCAGCTTACAACAAAAAAGTCAAACCTAGAATATTTCATCAAGGGGATCTCATCTTAAGAAAGATCATGCCAAATGAAAGAGACCCTAAGGGCAAATTCGCACCAAATTATGAAGGGCCCTATGTTGTTAAATAAGCTTTCTCTGGAGGAGCACTCTTGTTGAGATATCCGGATGGAACTGATTATCATCACCCGGTGAATGCCGATGCTGTCAAAATGTACTATTGCTAAAAAAAAAAAAATTAGGTTGAAAACTCGAAAAGGCGGCCTAACAAATTAAATGTTTCCTTGACTTGGAAAGTTGAACATCCAATGATGAAAGGCCTTGTTTCTCTACCCTAAACAGTTGAACATTACCCTTTTGCTTACCTCTTTCGAGCCAAAAAAGGCAATCATTCAAATTTACAAAAGCCAGAATGATTTTCTTTCTATTAACCGACATTAATGACCGGGGAAGTGAAGAGAGAGATGTGAGGGGAACATATGGATTTTGAGCCTTTATCCTTTCTTTCATCGTA
>BPVZ01000017.1:2128852-2159304 GCA_020521535.1 Rubroshorea leprosula
TATTAAATGTAATTAATAATTAATAAAAAATTAATTTTTATTATTTAATAAATTAAAATTAATTTATAAATATATATTTTCAAATATTGTAACTATTTTTTTTTTAATTATCATTGATGTGTACAATTTTAACAAAATTAAGTGTGAGCATAACTATAACCTTAATAACTATAACAAATATAGCTGATGATAAAAAAATACACGTTTAATAAATAATTTTAAAATACACAAAAATTAACCTAAAATATGCTTTGACAATAAATAAAAGAAAAAAAAATACTCTGTTTCTCCCGTTGCCGAATGGTCAACCACTGTTGTCAATTTCGGTACAGTCAATACATATTGATTTTACACTTTGTCTAAAATGATACGAGTATAATTTTGGGTCCGATCAAATTTTCATAATACCACTCAAATTTCAATGTATGGATTGGTACGTTAAAATTTGATAAATATAATTTCTCATAATTTTTGTACATAAATTTTAAAAAAAATAATAATGATAAAATGCTACCAAAACTGAAACCCTCTCTTCCATTTTCTAAAAAATGGATGCTAAAGATAAGAAATTTTGATTAATTTCGTTCTAATGCTAGCTAGAAATTGAGGAAACCAAAAAATAAAAAATACAAAAGGAAGAACACAACGATCATTCCAATTAGAGGGTTGAGATTTGAAATCGCTTACTAAGAAACGTTAAAAAGTCTGTTTAAAGTTTAAAAGAAGTCACTCAATGAAACTCAACGTGTGACTAAGTTGGTTTAGCAAGAACACAAAATGTAGCCAAGAAATGAAATTAACGAAGCCAAGATCTGAAGAAAAATAGTTGCAATCAGGATAAAATTGTGGGAAAATTGAAGGAGTTAAGTGCACTGCTAGCTTCCTTTGAAAGCTCGCCATCCATGGAGAAAGCAAAGGAAGAAGGATTAAATGTAGGAGAGAAATAGAAAGGAAGTGATCTGGAGTTGATGGTTAAAAACAAAAAACTTAAAAAATAGAACGAATAATAAAGAAAAGGCTACACGTAGTGACTAAGGGTATATTTGGTACAATTGATGAAAAATTCTTTTGTACTCTAAAAACTCCAGTTACATCAAATATCAAAACTTTTAGCATTTGCTTCAATTATTGAGTAGTTGATCTTATCTTTTACCCTTTGAAAATCGGAGAAATAAGAATCTTATGCTTTTGCAGGTGCTTTTGTGGGTGGTAAATGAATTTTACTTGTTTTTCTCATTTTACACTTATATTTTAATAAATTTACAACTAAATCACTATATATACCTCCTCATTTATAACACAAATCCGTTTTTTTACCTTATTCTCTTCTTCTCCATCTGCCAATCTCCTCTATTCCAATTTGTTGTCATCACTTCCATCTCCTTCTTTTGGTCTCTTTTCTTCTTCATTCTCACCCAAAAAGTACTTTTGCTTTTCTTATCCCAATGTTGCTGCTTTTGTCACGCCCCAGAACCCAAATCCGAGGACGTGGCAGACACCGTACACTCGTGAGAGGGTCCCACAAATGCACAAGTCTCGAAACTTATCATATCATAATCTGATACCATCAAAATATGAAGATCAAATCTTATAATTTGCTCTAATATCATAAATCTCCAATAAAGTCTCCAAATACAAGATCATGATTTGTTTCTAAATCTATGTTCAATTACAATATGGCTAGCCTTCTAACTCGTCACTTCCCGTGGTTTCCCCGTCCTCGATTTCACTTCCTGAAATGGTGGACAAGGAAAAACTATGAGATAAACTCAGTAAGTAAATATGGAGTGCCCCTTATTAAACTTATAGCATGCCAACATGTGCAATCACGTAAAACGGATACAGTACGAGAACGAAATAGACGTCTCCTCTATAGGTCACGGCCAGTGTTATAAACCTCCCACTGGCAAGCACACGATTTGCTGGTGTATAATCCCCACTAGCAGGGTCACTGAAATACCAGTGTTTAACAACTCCCATTGGTAGAAGGAACCGGCTCTACAGAAATACATGTCGACATGTGCTAGCATTTATAAACTCCCCCACTAGCAGGGTCACTAATAACATGACCACATCGGAGACAAAACAGGCAGAAGTTAACAAAAAAATCACAATTCACCAATCACTTTCAAATCATCAGGACAATCACTTAAATTTCAAGTAGGCATACTCAATTTAATGAAAAGCATAAAAATCTCACTTCAAATCAATCATGCTCATTTTTGTATAAAACGGGTTTAGTCCCGCCACCACTTCAAAAACAAATCAAAACATGATTTTAAAATCAGAGGGCATTACCATAATTCACTTACCTCACTCGCATAAAACCAAGCACTCAACCTCAATGCTAACTGACATAACGATCGGGAATCTAATCAAAACACCTCAGAATTAATACGAACTATCACAAATTCACACTGAAATTATCATTAAGATCACTCATAATCCCGATGCTATTTCCTATCAATCTCCACATAATCAGATATCTCCAAAATCATTCTCATATCACAAACTAATCATTTAAATCCCCGTTAATTATTGACCCTCGGTGCGTGAACAGTAACCGGACAGTGCCGGTGAACAGTAATCACGACGTGAACAGTAACTACACTTCCAAAAATTGGCCAAAACACTAGCTAATCACGGGGTTTTCTCCAAAAATCACACAGCAGACAATTAACACTCAATCATATAAATCCCACTTAATTTAAGCTAATCATGGTCTAATTACTATCAAATTTATCCCCATTTCTCACGGCAGCACATGGAGAGCAATAATTCATGGACAAACCCAGCAGCTAATGAATAATTTTAGGCTTAAAGGGGCTGTCCATACCAGAATTTAGCAGCCAAAAACCGGACTTGGCAGGGGGAGAAGCCGGCGGCAATCTGCAGGGAAACTCTCGGGCTACCAAAAATTGAAGGAACCAAGAGCAATTAAGGTAAACCCAAGCCAATTCAAGCAAGAACAAAGGAATTAGGGGCTGTTCTTACCGAAAAAATGCCCAGAAATCACCCATACCCACTAGCAGCCGACGGTGAAGACAAGCAGAGCAAGGCAAATCTGGAATTTCCAGCAAGGGGGAAAGATTTCTGGGTTCCAAATCAGGTTCTTGGACAAGAAAGAAGGGAAGAATCAAGCTCTCTACCGGTTTCCTCAAGGCATGGTTGGGTTTCGTTTTTTTTTGGGCTGCAGCGGGAAGAAAGGAGAAGAAGAGCAGAATCGGGCAAGGCTGGGAAGAAAAGAAAGAAAGAAGAAAAAAAAGAAAAGAAACTCATCCTTATCCAAAATTTTTCCCTCTTTAAGTCCCTCAACTTTCAGAATATTCACATTAGACCCCAAAACAATCTTTTCTCACAATCAAGTCCCTAACTCACTTATTTATTCTAGAAATTTTTGGGGTATCACAGCTTTATTGAAGCCCAATTTTTTGACATCAATCCCAAATCCAATGGTGTGCTCAGAACCCAATCGGTAAGTATCTCTTTCTTTTGATCTCTTTTCTTCTTCATTCTTACCCAATTGGAATGATTGACCTTATCCCGATCTTGTTGGTCTATTGAAGCTCAGTTTTTTGACATCAATCCCAAATTCAATAGTGTGCATCAATCGTCAACTAGTAAGTTCCCAAAACCAGTGGCTTGGACCATCGTCAACCTTGCCCAGTTCCTTGTATGCTTACGTTTCTCTATCTATCAATCTTCTTATTGTATGTTATGAAGGTTTTAGTTGTTTTCTTTTCATTGCTGAATTGGGTCTTTCCTATTGTTGCTAATTCTTCTCCCGTTTGTTGATGGTTAGGGTTTTGATTTAGTGGTTTTTTTTTATTAAAGTAGCATTATTAATGTTGTAACTCATTATCTTTTCTGTGTCTCTGTGATGATTGTATATGGAATGTTAGTAAATGTTTTAATTGGTTCTGTTTTTGTACTCTTGTTTGGGGTTGAAAGTGCCAAAATTAAAAATTGATTTTTGTTTTTGGTCATGCTTATTCAGGTTTTTGTCCTTTTTTTTTTTTTTTTTTTTCTTGCATATCCAAGGAGAAAATTTTTGTACCTATCATGCTATAAGTCTTCCTATGCAATATTTACAGTGTTTTATAATCTTCTGAAAATTTTTTTCTATTTTCCCTTTGGCATTTACATGCTTTGAAACTTCTTGTTTGTCGACAAATGAATATGATTGGTAATCTATGTCTACCTAGATATGTTGAACTTCGTTTATCAAGTTGATTTATGAGATTTTGTTAGTTAAGTTTAATTGTTGCCTCCAATAGAAATTCTTTACTTGTGTCTCTAGAGTCTCAAACTACATAGGAAAATACCAAAAGTAGAAGTTTCTTTCTTTTCCATGGCCCTCAAGAAGAGTGTTGAAAGTTAATAATTCTATTGGATGATGATTGCACCATTCTTATAATTTTGACATGGGAGTTACAATACACACGTAATTAAGCATGGTAGTCCTCCACAATGAGCATGCATGTATGGATGCCCAAAAAACGTCGAAATGGGGTGGCATGTATGCTGTTGTTTTGCCATCGGATATCTTCTCTTTTTTCTCTCTTGCACTCATCTAAATGAGTACATAAGCTCCCTTTTGCTGATCATATTTGTTAAAAAGAAAACTTTGCATTATGTTGATTGGTTATTTATATTTGCATTACCCACAGAACACCTGTCTACAGAAAGTTCTGATTAACAACAAATTGAAAAATAATATCGAAAATAGTAGTTTGGTTGCCCTTAATTGTCTTCATGGATGCTATGTGCCAGCATGAATTTTCTGTTTGTAAAATTTACTTACATATATTGTTTTGCTGAATCTTGCTTATGTGGACACTATACTTAGAGTTTCAAGTTCAAACAGGTGTTTGATAGCCTCACATACGACTGATTACCAACATCCCATGCTCTTCTCCAAATTATATGCTTGAAACGCTTGAGGAAGAGAACAAATGTGAAAGAATTTTTCAAAATAATCTTAATTATACAATGGAGGATTATAGTATGATTTCACCTTGAGATTTTATAACTTTATTTTTAATGAAAAGTCAAAGGGTTTTTCAAAATAATCTTAATTATACAATAGAGAATTATAATATGGTTTCACTTTGAGATCTCATAATTCTATTTTTAATGAAAAGTCAATAAAGATGATTGTTATTGTCAATTTTTATTTTTTTATTGATAAAATTTAAATGTAGCATTTTTTTAATAATAAAATATAAATATTTATTTATCTATTAAATTATTAATTACTAGTATTTATATTTTATAAATATAAAAATTCCATTTGTAAACATCAATTTTAACATAATTAAATTAAAAATGAATTGAAGCTCTACAAAAATGACAAAAAAAAAAAATGGAGCAACAATGTTTTTTTTAAAGAAAATGTTCTTTTTATTTTTAATAAAAAGTTGATTAAAATGATTGTTATTGTCAATTTTTATTTTTTTATTTATAAAATTTGAATGTGATATGTTATATTTTTTAATAATAAAATATAAGCTTTCATTTCTCTATTAATATTAAAATCATACTAGTAGCATTTATATTTTATAATATAAAAATTTCATTTGGAACCATCAACTTTAACATACTTAAATTAAAAAAAATTAAAACTTTATAAAAATGTCAAAAGAAAAAAAAGAAGAGAAACAATACTTTTTTAAACAAAATATCATTTTTAGTTATTTCAAGATTAAAAAATCTTTTATAAAAAAAATTATTAAATAACTTTATACTTTAAAAGTTATCCAATAAAAAGTTTTATCAAACACTTTTTACTTTTTACAATAAAACTTTTACAACAGATTCTTTTAAATAAAACTTTTATAAAAAATTTCAGTTACACCAAGCAAAACCCTAAGTCTTTTTCCAATTTATATTTGAAAAATATAAAAACAAATAAAGAAATAGCATATTGTAAGGAAAATATAAAATTTAATATTTTTAAGTAATTTCTGGGCTTTTCTCATCTTGTGGAAATCCCGAATTTTAGGTACGGGTGTCGACCCTCTGTGTCTTTTTTTTTTTTTGCAATTTACTATGCAATTTCAGTTCATGAAATGAAATGTTGTTGTCCTAGATCTAGGGTTTATTTGCGCTAAGCGTGCCTGGGGATTACTGATTTTTTATTAACATGCACCGTGGTTGGGACCTTGAGGTTTTCCGGAGGAGCAACTCAACCTTGGGTTTCCTTCATTTAGCTAAAAATTGTACTTGGGTAGCATTGGCCATTTTTTAGGATAGTTTTTGGTATTTTCTGAATTTTTTTAAGTACCGCCAGAATATGGGAGTTTGGCCGGAATGCGAAGAACGGTTCTAAAATCCCATTTTAATCTGTTCTACCCCGATTCCTCCTGCGGGTTATGTTAGTCGGGTCAATCGTGACCCGACTTCATTTTGGGCCTTTTTTTTTTTTTTAACTTGTTGGGCCAGGTCTGATTCTCTTTTTTTCTATGTTTTTCTGCCGGGCAAAAATATATATATTAAAATGTTAACTGGGCCAGATCCCCAGATCCCCTTAAAGACCAATAGACAATTGTAATTTTGGCCGGCTTAATTCAATAATTACTCTATTAATTATCAGCTAAATTTCATTTTACTCTAAAACATTAGTTTTTTTTAAAGACCAATAGACAATTGTAATTTTGACCGGCTTAATTTAATAATTACTCTATTAATTATCAACTAAATTTCATTTTACTCAAACATTAGTTTTTTTTTTTCTAAGTAATTTATAAACTTTCAAGAATATTTCAGGATAATTTACAGTATAAAATTTCTCTTAGTTTTGATAGTAAGTTAAAATTAAAATAGAGTAGGCTTTTAAGCTTTAGGAAAATAATACTACATTCCCAATAAAATATAATGATTTAAGGAATATTTTATAGAAATAGATTAGTTTGAATTTATAATTAACTTAAGCAACTAACTCAATTGGAAATGAAAAATTTAGCAAACTTAGAACAAGGAGTTTCAAAAGTGAATCTAAAGGATACAGTAAAAGTTAGAATTCTAAATTACCAAATAAGGATAACAAGGGAAAGAATAAATATACTAAAAAATACTATTAATATACTTCTCTCAACATAAATAATAAACAAATAAATTGGATTAACATGTATTTACTCAATATATTAGGTAAACATAATTGATATAGTAGATATAATTATCATTGATAAGATTCTAGAAATAGAACCTATTAATGAAAATACCTTAAGAAGAATTAAAGAAATGAAAAAATCCCTTCCTCAAGAATTTGATTCTATTAAAGAAAAAATAAATAATGTCAAAAACTCTAAAAATTTAAAAGAAATAAAAGAAGAAAAAAGGTCTATTAAAGATTCAAAAGCTCTAATATCTTGAGTTAGAGATATAAAAATCAAAAGAGAAGGAATTTTTAAGATATTAAAAGCAATTACTAAAAAATATGTAATAAAAGCTTAAGATGTATAATAAAATAATTTTACAATTGAAAAGTGATAAAGATAAGAATTTCAATAAGATTCAAATCCAACTCAAGGATTTATAAAATACTATAATATCAATATATAATAACGAAATATTATAGATAAAAATAAAGGATTTAAAATAATTATAAAGATTTTCACAAAATAAACTTAAATAAAAAGGAATAACACTTTTTATGTTAAAAACTCAAGAAGAAAAATTGAAAGAACTAGAACAAAGATTCTTTGAAGAAGAAGATGTAGAAGATTTAGACAATACATGCAAACAGATTACCATAACTAGTAAACAACTAGAAAATATGAAGATGAATGCTCAAAGAGAAGGAAAGGGGGAAATCGAAGAAGAAAGTAAAGAAGAAAAAGATGAAAGACAACCTAATCTAACTCCAACAAAATTCCTAGTACAACAAGGGATAGAATGTAGCACTAGTCAAAGTCATAGAAGGAATAGAAATTAGATACATGAAATATTATATGATAGAAAGAAGTTTGGAAATCAATCTAAATTTGAAGCTCCAAGTAGAGTCAAAGAACAAAGGTTAAACCCCCATTTTAGTCCTTCTAGTATGGTATAGACCCCCGATTGAGACCCTCAAGTCAAAAAATCATGATCTGGTCCCTACTATTTACTATCCTTTATTAAAAATCTAGCTACATCCCATTACTTGATGGGAGAAAGATGACATGTAAAAATATTTTGACATGTAGGATTAACAATATGACAAATAAGACTTGACATGTAATTTTCAACTAAAAATTAAAATATCTCAAACTAATAATAAAGTTAAAATTACATTTTTACCCTCCTCTTCAACCACACATCAATTTCTTTCCTTTCTCCTTTTATTACCCCTTCCTTTTCATCTCCAACTGCTTTCATTGTTCATCTTCTTCCCCTAGATCCCTGTTTGCTGGCCTTGGGGCTTAATCTTCTCCTTTCTCATTTCATCATCGTCTCTTTCCTCATCTCATCTCTAGCAACGCCTACTAGGTTTAAAAGAACCCAAGCATGCTAGGTTCGATGAAACCCAGTAGTTGTTGGGTTTGATGGAACCTAGCAAGCATTGGGTTCCTTGGGTTTGGTCGAACCTAGCAAGCCTTCCTTTGAACCCAACACATCAGGGTTCTTTTGAACCTAGGGGCAAAAAAAAAAAAAAAAAAAGATTTTCTGTTTTCTTGTGGGTTTTGTTGTTTGATGATGATGAAGAATTGATTGACGAAGAAGGCAAGGCAAGGCAAGGCAAGGCAAGGCAACGAACAAGAAGGAGAAAAGGAGAGAGGGGGAAAAAAGAGAATTTTTTAAGTTTTTATTGTCATATCATTATTTTTTACCAAGCTATCTTCCCATGGGAACTTAATATTTTGACATATCATCATGCTTCTATTAGTTAATGGGACACATAGGCAGATTTTTAATGAAAAAACCAAGTTATGGCCAAAATAGTACATAGTAGGGACCAAATTAGAGATTTTTTGAGTTGAGGGACTCAATTCGGGGTCCATAAATAGTTGAGGGACCAAAATGGAGGGTTTAACCAAGAACAAATGATCAGTCCCAATAGTATTTGGTTAGATCTAGATTGTGTAATCGATCTAGAGAAAGTCATTAGTGGCTAGGTTCAAGTCACTTGGATAGCCATAGCAAACAAAAATTGAAATGCTTTACAAACAGTTAAATTTATTGAAGTCACCTTTAAAGGGATAGTTCATGATTGGTTTGCCAAGTTTACCAATCTAAATGAAGAAGAAAGAAATACTATCATGAGTAAAAATCCTACTTCGAATGAAGTAAATAATAACAAAGTAATTCAAGACATAATAACTAGGTTCGAATCAATTATAAGAAAATAATTTTTAGGAGAAAATTGGGAAGAAAATCAAGAAGCTATTGGAAGAATAGTAGCATAGAATCTGTAAAATTTAGAACTATGTAATCTTTGCAAGCTAGATCAATACAATTGTTTATTTTAGAAATATTATTATAAAGCCTCAAATCATGAAATGGCTAAAGGTCTAAGAGAATTTTTTTTTTTTTGGAAAAATCCTTAATCATTTGGGAATAAAGCTATTAGAAGCTTATAGAACCTATGTAGAAGATAAAATGGATACGTTATAATTAAGAATTTAGTTCACTACAACCAAAATAAGTGAGTGGTATATCGAAACCTATAGTTATAATAAATTAAGAAAAAGTATGAAAAAGGTTTCTATTGTCAAAAAAGGTTTACATTGTCTTAAAAATAATGATCCAATCAAGTTAAGATGTAGTTATTCAAACTACAAGAAGAGAAATAAAAGATTTAGAATTAAAAGAAGCAATAAACAAAGTTTAATAAGAATAACTTTTTGGAAAGAAAAAGAGGTATTTTAAGAAAACAAAAGCACCAAGAAAATATAAAAAGAATTCTAAGAAATGCACATGCTGGTTATGTAAAGAAGAAGGACACGATGCAAATGACTATCCTAAAAGATACAAAAAAGAAAATGCTAAAAATTTAAAAATTTATGAAGAAGAGTTAAGAAAAATAGAAACTAGCTTTATAAATAGTGATGAAAGTATATATGATGTAGAAAGCTTAGATACTTCTAATAGCGATAATCCGAATATCGAGGAAGGAGAAGCTTATTGCAAAGAATATGAAAGATATGGAGAATATACAGCCAAATAACTATATTCAATAAAAGTAAGTATAAAAAAATTAGACAAAAAGGAATGGATCTTGCATTAAAAAAAGGATTCAAATCAAATTCCTTTATAAGTAATCCTTTTAAGAAGAAAGATATAGTTCATTATTGAATATCCACTAAAAAAATATAGCATTTTTATTAAGAATATAATAGGAATAATAAATATACATATACTCATCAAGGTAGAAATAGAAAGTAAATTGCTAAAAATAAAAAAATCTAATAGATAAAAGATAGGATTTATCCACGTAAAAGGAATTCAAATCCTTATTAAAGTTGATTTTAAAGAAGGAATAAACACCCCAATAAAGCTAGTTTTAATAGATAATAGAATTAACAATAGAATATACTAAGTACAAGGTAACCTTAGTTACCAACAACTTATGTTTATAATATATCCAAAGTATGTTGTAAATATTAATAATAGAAATATCAACAAAACACTAAGTTTAGCACATGAATTTGCTAGGGAAAGTTTTATGAACGATGGATTAATGCCATATAATATTTACGATATGATAAGTTATGCATTGACCATTAGTCATCAATTTAATCTTTTCAAAGACAAAGAATATATTGAATTAGATCCTATATTTTTTGAAATAGGACTAATTCAAAAAACCCAAAAATGATCACTGAAATAGAACTATCCAAAGGATGGGAAATGGCATTAGTGAAAAACTACTCTTAATAGTAGAAAGAGGAAACATAGATTAATGGCATATGAATCAAGAAAACTATTAGTTAGAATAGAACCTGAACCAAGCCATAAAAATAGTATAGACTCAGGAGCTTTGAACTACCCTAAGAAAGATAAAGAAGTCTTAATCAAGACAACTAGTATAAAACATGAGGTGGCATTAGATACGTTAAAGACTCTCTTTAGACATTCCAAAATAATTATTATGATGGAAAGGAATAGATATAGGAGTAGGAGTACATATATCCATAGCAAAATGATTTTACATCTACAAAGATTTGAATTCACTAAGTTATACCATATTACAACTTTAATGGTCAAGTGACCACAATACATGAATATGCTAAAAACTGGACCATAGTACTTGAATATGCTAAATTACCTTTTAAAATAGATCATAAGAATAAGATACAACATGAAATCACTAAAATAGCTTATGTTGAAACAAAAATGATTGCAAGTATAAAATTGATGCTCGGAAACACATTCTGAACATTAGTATAGCCTTATAATATTCAAGAATATTGTCTAATGATTACCTTAAGTGGAAAAGAAGTGGTTATACCAAGAAACTATGAAAACTGATATCTATAATGTCTACATATCCATTGGAATCAAGTATGAAGAATACAAACAAAATTCTTTCACACTTTTATAGATGCAAGATCTAAGATATATTTGGCCAAAACTAATGCATTCGCAAAGTATTATGGAAGAAAAACCTCCTAAACAATGAAAGATGTAGTAATAGATGGAAGTATTATTCAATATCAAATAATAATAAAAAGAGTTATTGCCGTGAACAACGAAACTGAAGTTATAATTTCTCGAGCCTATGAAAGTAATGAACATGGGAATGATATTCTATTAGGAAACAATTTCCTAAGCTAGTTCAAGCAGTATGTTTAAACTGCATTATGTGTGAAATTTTATACACTTTGTGGACATTGGCTTTACGCCTCTAGAATTTATAATACTTATACTAAAGCAATAGAACCATTAATTTTTTCCAGCCAACATGATGGGGATAATAGAAAACTTGCTTAAGAGAATATAAAACCAATGCTAGCTTTGTAAAATAAAGGAAAAACACAAAAAAGTAACCCTAGAATCTATTTCAAAAGAATTAAGAAGTAACTATGGAGAAGACCCTACAAAACTATGGGAAGTTGATAAAACTTATGCCACCATTGAATTGATAGATCCGAAAACTATTATTAGAGTCAAACTAATGAGATATAGTGCTAAAGATAGGGAGGAATTCAAAAAATTAATTCAAAAAGTAAATTCAAGAATTGATAACTCAAAAGATTATATAGACTTCCAAGAGTCATTATAGTGGCCCTACCTCTATGGTGAGAAATCACAATAAAATAAAAAGAGGGAAAGCCAGAATGGTTGATAACTACAAACAACTTAATAGTAAAACTAAATTCTATGGTTACTTTTTACCATATAAAGAAACTCTAATTAATAGCATTAGAGGAAAGAATATATTCAAAATTTGATTATAAATTAGGATTTTGATAAATTAAGTTAACCCCTGAAAGTATTCCATTAATAGCTTTTAATGCCCTTACAGAGCACTATGAATGATCAGTAATGCCTTTTAGATTGAAAAATATGCCTCAAATATTTCAAAGAAGAATGGATGATGTAATTTTATCCATAAGAAGATTTTGCATAGTATATATAGATGATATACTAATCTTCTTTGATAATGATGAAGAATATTCACATCATCATAAGAAATTTACATACTTGTACAAGAAATATGGAATATTAAAAAATTAATGAATTTTAGAGTAATTACTATTGTCGAAATCAGCTCCAAAGAATCTAGCTAGATAGCAAAGAAAAGGTCCTAACAAGAGCTAAAAGAAAATTTTGAATAAGGTGATCCTTTAATAGGGTTATTTGGAGAAAGCTCCAACAAGTTTGACTAGTATGTCAAATACTCTTCCCCAGAAATATCAGCATTTCAAGCTAAAAACCTAGCTAATCAAAATGTCAAAAACCATAACTTTTGACCTGATTACTTAGGAAAGAAAGAGAAGAAAGTTAAAATATTAGACACCTTGTCAAAAATGATAATAAGTGAAGAATATCTATAAGAATACTACAAAGTTTGTAAAATGGATTCATCCCAGAATTAATTGCCATCTTATCTATGAAGGGATTTATCCTAGAATTAATTTTATGCAGGGTGCAAACTAGAAAGCAATAAAAGAATTATTTCATTACGGTTTTGTAAACTATATCTCTCTCACAAAATAATGAGGTTTTGAAACTTTCAAAAGTTATATGCTAAGGAGTAGAAAACTTCAAGATTGGCACCAAAGCTTAAGGAGTAGTATTTGTCAAAATCTACTCTATAGTAATAAAATGAGAAAAGTCTCAATATTTTCCTAGTCACCATATAGTTTTGATTGGCATTTAGTTTGGGAAGATGAAGGTAGAAGTAAATGAAGATCAAATTTTTCAAGAATTTGAAAATTCTCTTTGTGGAATAGAGTTCATCCAAGAAAGAAAAGCTCTAAGATTCAAGGTTTTACTCTAGACCTTTGATAGAATGATGGACATGAAGAGGACATGGACTTATGGCTTCACCAATGAAATTTTGGTGGTATCCACTCAAGCAAGATTATTGACAAGCATCATCCTGCTCAAAATAAAGTAGAAAAGAAAAGAAAATAAATTTTTGAAAATGTGGTCCCAGCTAGTAAAGTAGTCCATAATAGACTATACAAGCTATTAAAGCATGACAATTATGGTGGTTTTTGCTATAAAAAAGAGTTTGCGATAAGAAAAGCTAAAGCAATATGCAACAAAGGGATTGCTTCCTCAAACAGTGAAGAGGATCTTATCATCCTTTGAAGAATTCAAGGTAAAAAGACATAAGTCCTTACGCCATTAAAGAAAAAGAATGGGGTCAACAATGACAACTCAAGATTCTATGTAATTTACTTTATTAGAAAGTAAGAAAGTAAGTCTAGACTATTAGACAATAATGTAGACTTTAGATGTCAACAATGATGAAAGAAAAGATTCTGAGCACTATAAAAGGCCTCTTATAAGCTGTAATAGGTTTTGGGCATTTGAACATTCAAATACCTTTCCTGAGAATCTTTCAACATGCATATGTAAACATTCTTCAAGAGGAAAGGGAACTTTCCTTTTCTCTTCTTAAAAATAAAAACATGTTTTAGAATAATTCTTATGTTTCTATCAGTCCTTATTTCCATCATAAAAAACAATGAGAAGAATTCCTAAAGAAACTTAGGTAGCAATGTAGTCATTTGTCATGTCTAGATACCCATTGTAGCTTGAGTGTGGCATTAAGGGTTGGATGAAGGAAGCATCAACTTGACCAAAGGCTAGACTAAAGGATTTTTAGGTAACATTCTAACTCATTTATTTTATCATGTAGAAGCAAGATGAGCATAGAAACAATTTTACTATTCTTTAACATTAGATTATTTTTTAGATTAAAAACGATGGGGAAATTCTACCTACCTCTTATATTTTAAATAGAAAAGTCTATTTTAAGATCAATTTATTATATTTTAAGATTCTTGATTTCATTCAGAAAATTGTTTTAGATAAAAAATTTTATGAGTAGCAATGCAAATATTGTATAAATAAAATAGTAAAAATTTTAGAAAAAAAATGATTAACATTGAAGATTCAGATGACTATCATTTAATCAAAAGTCTCACAAAATTAAAGCAAATGGCAATAGATTTAAATGAAGATCTAAAAAGATTGGAGGAGGCTAAACAAAGATTAGCTCTGCTACCAGCCTAATAGATTTAATTCTACAATTACTGAGCTTAACATACTAGCTACTTATTAGTCAGTAGTTTGAGTTAGGTTTTGAAAATCCCCCAAAAAGCTAGCGTGAAAGATATAAAACAACATTATTAAGAATAGAATTAAGAAAGTAAGATTTTATGATCAATATATTGATATTATAACAAAGATTAAAGCTAAAGAAGGAATTATACCCTATGACATTGATGAGTTACCATGGGATAGATATGTTTATAAAGTTTGCATAGCATCAACTTTAGAAGAATTAAAAAATTTAGGAAGATGAGAATAATGCTATTTTTACAACAAATATAAATTTAAGGACTAAAAGATCAGAAGAAATATAGTTAGAGGATTTAATGTTTCATTGTAGAATAAGAAGATTTCCATTAAAGATAACAGATTAGATAAAATTAAAATGAGTATGAAAAATAATAGATAGGATTGGAAGAATCCAAAAAATATAGATGAACCTGAAAAGAATATAAAAATTAATAGATGATTTGTTAAATTAAGTCTTTTGACCCAACATCTAATTTTTTTTTAATCAAATTAATCAATACTAATTAAATTTTTTTGCAATTAAGCCCTAAAATTTAAAAAAAGAATTAAAATTTTTATTAGTGTTTAGATAACTCTTTTATTTATTAATTAATCTTAATCTTTTATTTTTTAAATCTACTTTCAAATTGTGATCTTATTTGGAGATTTTAATATTTTCTTCTTTAAATTAGAATGATGATTATCCATTTACTTTTTATTGTTTAACAACTAAAAGCTAGATATATTCAAATTAAAATTATTCTTTTATCTACAAAATAAACAAAATTGAAAAATTTTACTTATATCTAATTTGAATTTTATATAACAAAAGATCTTTTAGATGAGGTCATTTATTTGAGATTCAAACTTTACTTTATTAAAATTTTAATTTAAATTCACAATTAATCTCATTGTATTATCTTTTTAAATTTCAAATTGATTGATCAAGAGAACTTATATCGAATAATAGAACTTGTCATTTTTATCAAAAAAATAAGTGGAACACCTCTTTCCTTCAAGAATTGGGGGAGAATTTATCAAAAGTTGCCCAATTTTTCACAAAATAAAAGATAAACAAATTAGTGAATATAAATTTAGAGCAAAATTCTTTGTGTAGCAAGGCAAGGACCATTAGTGAATGTTAATTAGTTTAATTAATTGCCTTAATTAATTTTAATAGCTTTTTCAACATGTGCCCTAACTTGTATAAGGCATTGGTTAATTGTGCAATTATTTCATATTTTTAACATTAATTAGTATTGAAAAATCCTTTTTGGGTGAATCTACATGATTTGCCTCTAGTTTTACAATCTGAACAAGTTGGGCTTTTGGTTGGAGAACAAGAGTGCTCGACATTGATAAGGATCATGCTAAATACTTATGGGTTCACAGTAAAGCAACCCTTGAGACACTTTGCCACTATTCAAATCAAATGGAAAGGAAATTAGAAGGTTGCACATTAAGTATGAGTGTCTCTTGGATTTTTATTGTATTTGGGGTTACATTGGTTATATTGAAAATGATTGTGAAATTGGGTTTAGATTGAAGGAATTGGGTTTTAAGGTTGAGAAACAATTTGGTGCTTGGTTGTGAGTTAAGCTTAGAGATTACTGGAGGCTTTTGACATTAGAAGAGTTTAGACCTCTTTTGTGCAGATTTTTCCTAACATAGAGAATGACTTGCAAAAGGAGTTGGCCTCTATTTTAGGGGATGTTCCCTTTTGCACACGACAAATTTGTCGAAGAGAACAGAGTGCGGCTTGAAGAAGACATGGAAAAGGCTCGAAATGAATCAAGTTCAATCACCAAGAAAGAAGATGAAATGGAAGGAGAAAACGAGGACAGTTCTTGAAGTGCTAGTTCAAGTAAGGCATCCAAAGTAAGACTATTTGGGTCAAGCATTGCACTTGCCATGCAGGTGGATACCTTTCATTTATTTGCTAGCTAGTAGGTCACCTAAGTTTGGACAAAGCATTGAGGTGTTGGGAAGCACTACATTGCCAAGTCCTATAATCTTCCATGTTAGGATTGGATGCTAAAATAGATGTAATTATTAATGGTAACATAAAAGCTCTAGAATAATATTTCTAAGTTTATAAATAGCTCTATTGATAACCCTATGATGTATACTCCTATTTAAAGATTCCTAGTTCCTAATTGTCCTATTTGTAAAGAGCACTTAGCTCTATATATTTATATTATAGGTTCTTCCTAACTTATTTATGTTTCTTGCACAACCTATGTGGCAAGGTATGGTTTACATTATAATTGTTTCAATCATTAATACAACTATACTTTCTATCAAAAATACAAAAGTTGTCATTAATTTCATAACCAATATCACACGGACTATTTTAATCAGACAATTACATAAATAAAGGTTAACCTTTATTTTTTCAATACTAATTAATATAAAAGGGTATAATAACTACATTCTTAACATGTGGAAGGCTAGAAGAATCTAATTTTAATAATTAGCATTAATCAAGATTTGATTAAGTTAATTTAGACTTATTAAAATAGTTAATTAACTTTAATTAATATTGATTAATCAAGACTAATCACTTTAATTGGGCTTAAATTTCTTAATTGGGATTAATTAATATTAAACTGAAATCAAGGGTCCAAAGTCAACATTTCTTTATTTTTTTAATCAACCCACATCTTTCCGAATCTATGCCAATAAGTCCAAAATATGGCCCAAAAGTTTTTAAATTTGTTCACTTTAGTCCTCCACTTATCTATTTCCATTCAACAAACCCATTTCCAATTTCAACCAACTAAGCCCCAAAACTTTTAATTCTCACACTTAAATCTATGCATGTTTGGTTTGTTCCATTTAAGGCCATTAACTTAAATGTTTATCAATTGAAATAAACTCCCAAATTTTAATGTTTGCCACCATGTTCTACACTAAGATTTGCAAACTGTGCGAATGCCCTTTCTCACTCATTTTTGTACCCTCAAACCCCAATCTTTGCATAGGCCATTTTAGATGATTTGTCATACCTTACAATTTGGACAAGTGATGACTCCAATTTTTTATCATAAAAACTTAAATTTTCATTTATTTTAAGTGGTTGTCAACATCTGTCCGACTAGCACATTGTCGCCTTTTATAAAATAAGGAAAAACCTAATAAAAAATATTAAGAGTCAAAGCAAAGACCCCCAAAAGATGGAGGCCAAAAAACTCTTGTAAAGGAAATAAAACTCCCACTTTTATTCATTTTGCCTAACCTTTATTCAAAAGAGGGAGAGACATGGCGGCTAGGGAGAAAAGAGAAGCTAAGTAATGAGGGAGAGTACTTGGTTGAGATAGACTATTTGTGCTTGTTCCAACAACATTGGTAGAAGGAGGAGGAAAATTGGTAAATAGTTGTAGTTTGGTTTGTTATTGTGTGGAGCTTATGGTTGGGCAAAAACAAGAGGATTTTCTAGAGTCATGAGGCTAATAAATATTGATTGTTTGAGCTAATTCAAATTTGACCACTTTACTAGGTTAAAGTAAAGTTAGGGTTGGAAGATATCTCCTTCATAGAATGTTGTAACAATCTTGCAAGGAGTTTCAAATCGAAAAAGCCAACTATCTAAAGTATTTATCCAAGTTTGGGAAAAGAATTAGAGTTTGGTAATGCTTTGAAAAAGTTTAACCATATCCATAATGCTATTTATACATTGGCAAAAGTATTCATTGTACTCAAAATAATAATAATAATAATAATATATTTTACTTTGCCTTTCAAAAAAAAATGTAATTGGATGAGAGAAAAAGAAGGAGAGGCTAGACAGTTAAGGTTAGTTTTCAAATCATTTTTTCATCTTCTATAATGCATTTTAATTGTTACTACTATCATTATGTCCTCACATTCTCTATTGATAGTACATTGTTTGAATTATCTGCTCTTGTTAAAGTTTGTGCTTTCTAACGCCTATTTTGCTAATCTAAAACTCTCATCTTGTATGGAGAAAATTATCAATATTTGATAATATGTGAACTTTTCATAAATAAAATCAATGCCAATCTTATCTTACTAGGGTAGAAAAGACAATTTTCATTGTGCTTTTGTTTTGCATAGATTTCAAAGCTAATAACATATGAATTACTTAATATTTGTAGGTTGCCTGAAAATGCAGGATAGTAGAGGGAAGCTTGGCACAAACAACTAGACTAAAATTGGAAAATTATGTCATAATAGTGATTCATTGGTCATATAACTCTTTAAGAAGAAGTTAAGGTTGTTCTTATCCAATTAGAGTTGTTCATATCCAATCCAAATTGATTGATCTGACCAAAACTAGTCTAATCCAATTAAAATTCAATTCAAACTAACATCACTTTGGGTTAGTTTGGTTTGTGAAATTTTAAAACTGATATAAATAGTCTTATTTATGGTTTTACCATCAAACCAACCGAATTGCATGATTACAAAATAAACTAAATAATATAATATTTTTACTTTTATTTTTTTTGGTATATATATTTTTTGAACTTTTATTTCTTGTTTTACTTTTCTTATTTCTTTTGTATAATATTTTTATAAAGTTGTAATATAATATTAATTGTATTGGTTATCATTATTTTATTTTATTTTTGTACTATAATTACACATCATAACTTAATTAAAAATAGTGTAGCTCTAACTTGTCTCATATACAAACAAAAACTTTACTCTCAAAACTCTCCACTTTTTGAACAATAAGAATGTGGATTTACATGTCTTAGTTGCATTATTAGTTCTTACGAATTTTTTTTTTTTTGTCATCTTCTTAATTCTTATTTTAATCTAGTAGTTGATACTATCATTTCATTGTCTATGATGTTATTGTGCTTTATAATTTTGTTTTTATAGTTTGATCTTTTATTTTTTACCTAATCAAATATATTTAAAATAGTGTTAAAAACTTATCAATCCAATTGAACCACATTGATCCGATCTAAGTGGGATTAGTTTATTTATAATATAATAAAAGATTAGATTGCTTTGAAAATTTTACTAACCGATTAAAATAATTTGGTTTTAAAAATATTAAAGTCCAATCCAATCAACACTGTGTACATGATTGGAAATAGTATAATACAAGACCATGAGAATCAATAAAATCCTAATTACTTAGAAGACAAGCATTATACTAAAGTAGCTAAAGAAACAAAAGCACTCCAATACAAGCAAGTAAAACATATTAGAGAAGAAAAAGAAATGATAACAACACTCAAATTTATGATACATATACAAATCCTGAAAGCCTCATCCTTGAATCACATCACCAATCAATTCTCCTAAACTTATCATTGAAAATGGTTTTGATAATAGAATTGATTGATGTCTTGTTAATTCTTGAGCAACTTGTTGCATTTTTGGTCGAGATTGGGGATTAGCATTCAAGCATGTAAATGCTAGCTTTATTGTATAAACTAATTGCTCAGCTACTTGATTCCTCCTTGGATGTCGTAGTCGTTGATCTATCACATCCGTCAATAACATTTGTTGTCCAAGTGGTGTTCGAACATTTGCAATCAAATCACCTGGATGCTTTCCCATAAGAATTTCAAGGGTTACCACTCCAAAGCTGTAGACATCACATTTCTCACTCACGTGCATTGTGTAAGCTAACTCTACATACAAATGAAAATTTAATTATTCACAGAACAAGACAATTCCAATAAAAGTCTATTATGTGATATCAAATTAATTACCTGGAGCTATGTAGCCAAAAGTGCCTGCAAAAGAAGTGAAGTCGGAGGAGTTTGGCTTCAAAAGCTTAGCTATGCCAAAGTCAGAGACATGAGCCTCATAATCTAAATCTAAAAGAATATTGTTACTTGATATGTCTCGATGTATCATGGGAATCGAGAGATCATGGTGCATGTAAGACAAGGCACTTGCCACTCCTTTGATAATGTTTAGTCTCCTATTCCAATCCAACTCCAATGCATCTTCGATAGTGCTCAAATTTTTTTTCAAACTTCCCCTTTCTATGAACTCATAAATCAAGAATGAGTGTTCTTCATTTAAATAAAATCCAAACAACTTCACAATATTGCGATGTCGTATGTCCACTAAAGCACCAATTTCAGTTTCAAAGGCTCGTAAATTGTTAGGCTCATTATCTTCATAAGGGTGAAGTTTCTTCACAGCAACCAATTGACCATTCGGCAATGTCACTTTATACACCTTTCCATATCCTCCAGAACCAATACAGTAGCTAAAATTGAACTGTTCTGTTGCTTCAAGAATTCTTTTGTAAAGGGTTTTCCCATCAAAACCCAAAATTTTAAGAAAATCTTCAAATTCTACTACTTCTCTTGGCTGATATTTTTTTCGATAAGATAGAAGGAAAAACCCTACTAACACAATCAACAAAGACAAACCACCTAAAATTGGGACAACAATTACAATCACCAATTTGTTGATGCTCTTCTTGCGGCCAATGGAAGTGCAAGGCATTAGTCCCATAATATTGCCACACAAGCCTTTGTTATTTCTAATAGCATCAAATGAGGCTTCACAAAAGGCTTTAGAATGAGGAATAGGGCCTTCCAACTGATTATAAGAAATATCAACATTAGTTAAGCTCTGCATGTCATCAAAAGCACTTGGGATCAAACCAACAAGTACATTGTGAGAGAGATTCAATATTTCCAAGGAATGCAATTTTGCAAGCTCTAATGGAATCTTTCCAATCAATTGATTCTGGCTTAAGTCAAGAGATTCAAGGTTGAATATATTTCCAATTACAAATGGAATAGTTTCTCCAATCTTGTTCTTGCTCAAATTCAAGTCTATCATCCTCAAGCACTCTCCAAGTTCAGTTGGAATTGATCCGATCAAATTGTTTGCTGCCAAGTTAAGATGCTCTAAATCAGATAGCATTCCAATCTCTGATGGTATTTCACCAAAAAGTTGGTTGTTATTCAACTGAAGAGAGAGCAACAATGCTAGTCTTCCCAATTCCTGAGGAATTTTCCCACTTAGATGATTTGAAGAAAGATCAAGCACATGCAATTGCGAGGCTTGAGCTAACTCAACAGGTATTCTTCCAGAAATGTTGTTATTGGAGATTTTTAAGGCTGTGAGTTTGTGGCACTGCCCCCAGTTCGAAGAAAGTTCACCATAGAACTTGTTGTTGCTTAAATCTATATAATTCAAATGGGGATATATGCCAAAAGCCTTATCTATATCCCCTGTGAGTTGGTTCCCTTCAAGTCTTACCCTATACAAGCTTGTACAATTTTTCAAACTAACTGGAATTGGCCCCGTAAAATGGTTGTTATATGCTGACAAATTTTGGAGGAATCCATTGAAGCAAAGATTTTTTGGTAAAGGGCCACTAAATTTGTTATCAGACAATTGTAGATTTTGTAGAAGGGTTAGAGCATTCATCGCTAGAGGAAGATTACCTGAAAAGTTGTTGGAATCAAGACTTAAGAAAATTAATCTACTCAAGTTTCCTATGGACGTTGGAATTGAACTTGATAGATTATTTGAATAGAAATCTAGATCAGTGAGATTTTGGAGCAATCCAATCTCTTGAGGTATTGAACCCGAGAGCTCATTCTCGAAGAGATAAAGAAGAGATAGGTGGCATAAATTCCCTATGGAGGCAGGGATTGAACCTAACAACTTATTATCAGACAAATCCAGTTTAATGAGGTTCTTAAGTAATCCTATCTCTTGAGGTATTGAACCCGAGTGCTCATTCTTGAAGAGATAAAGAAGAGATAGGTGGCATAAATTCCCTATGGAGGCAGGGATTGAACCTAACAACTTATTTTCAGACAAATCCAGTTCAATGAGGTTCTTAAGCAATCCTATCTCTTGAGGTATTGAACCAGAGAGCTCATTCTTGTAGAGATAAAGAATAGATAGGCGGCTTAAGTTCCCTATAGAGATAGGGATTAAACCTGACAAATTATTAGCATGCAAATCAAGTTCAACAAGGTTTTTAAGCAATCCTATCTCTTGAGGTATTGAATCAGAGAGCTTGTTTTTGTAGAGATAAAGAAGATGTAGGCTACTTAAGTTTCCTATGGAGATAGGGATTGAACCTGACAAATTATTAGAAGACAATCCAAGTCTAATGAGGTTTTTAAGCAATCCTATCTCTTGAGGTATTGAACCAAAAAGCTTGTTGTAGCCAAGATAAAGAAATGATAAATTGCTCATATTTCCCATGGAGGCAGGGATTGGACCTGACAAATTATTCTTAAACAAGTTAAGAAAAATGAGCGTGGAGAGATTACTAATGTGAGAAGGAATGGTCCCGAAAAGTGAGTTATTGGAAAAGTCAATCTTCATAAGCTTAGGAAAGGCCAAAAAGTTGAGATTGTGAAGTGTACCTTTGAGACCAAAACTTGGAAGGCTTAGGTTGGTGATGCTTCCAACCTTATCACAGGCTATTCCAACCCAACTGCAGGGACTTTCCCCAACCCATGAAGAGAGGGATATTTGGCTATGGTTGTCAAGATCATCTTTCCATTTGAGAAGAGTTTCTGTCTGATTGAAGACAACCACAGAAGCCACAAAGGAAACAAAAGCAAGAATGAGCAAAGATAGAAGCAGGAAGATTCGAAATGATAATGCCATGATAAGATTGGAAGAAAAATTTTTGAAGGGTATTGGGTGAATTGGATTGAACCTATTTATAAAGTTCCTTGGAAAGCTAGCTCGAAGGCAAAGCTACAATACAAGTTCATTGACTTCTAGTCAATGGTTATATAGTTATTGACCTCAAGTCAACTTAAAAGCATAATTTAGTTATCTTTTTTTTTTTTTTAATGGGCAAAGTGAATGATAATATTAAAAATCATGAAAGAAACAGAAAGGGAATATTCCAAAAAAAACACACACACACACACAAGAAGTACCTCAAGAGATAGAAAGATACAGAAAGCTATGGAATACTACTCCCTCTTTTCGAAAATACCTAATAAAATAGAATAAGCGTTGGATATAATTCTTACGTATTAGGTTTTTCCAACACAATAAGACTTCGACTAGTCCTTCTCACAAAACACGGGGCTGTATGCATACTGTATGCAGGAGCCATATAGTAGCCATGGAGCACACGGCCACCCAAGAACTTTAAAAAATTGTCATAAAAGTGCCTGAACTTTTTAAATTTATAGATAATGCTTTAGACTATTGAAAAAAATTATATATTTGTTAAGTAAGTTATTTGAGATATGACTAATTAAAATATATTCATTATTATGTAAAATTGAGTGACATGCATGACCTAATTGAATTTTGACATATGAAATTATTTAAATGGAATTTTTGAAATTATTGAGAAAACAATAAAACCCCAATTGTAAAGAAATCCAATTTTGATATCTATACTTTTCTATTGAAATTCATCATTCTTTATTCCTTAACAGCTCTGGTTCTCATTAATGGTTATTCTCCTGCCTTCGCAGATGTTCTACTTTCCCAATTTACATTTAAAAACTCAAATTCTTAAGAAATTATTATTTCACCTTTAAATTCTTAAGACAAATAAAGTCACATTAGAAGAATTCTCTGTAACAACAAAATTACCCTAATAGAAAATTTTGGCTTTCCTTTACATAATCTTGTTGAAGGTTCTTTTGTATGCCATATTTCACTTTTCAATTTCTTGGATAATATTTAATGGAAAGATTTTTTTTTTTTCTGATTCTTTTGGCAATTCTATTAAATATATATATAATTTTTTTGGTTATAGTGAGTTTATAACAAATTTTATTGCGTGGTCATTACCTACTCTAAGTAAATATAGCTTTTACTTTTAGAAAATACCTTTATTTACACAATATGATTGTTGCAGTGCTATATTTGTTGCTTTTCACCAACTAACTAGCAATTGATAATGACAATTTTGTAAAAAATATGATATATATTAATTTTAATATTTTGTAGTAATGATTTTGTTTCGTAGTAGAATTTAGACATAAATAAGCGCATCAATTTTCAGTAGGATCTTTATATTTAAAGTATATGATTTTAGTTCTCGGAAATGTGAGTGTTAATTTCATATACAACTCACAATTCTTACCAAATCCATTTTATTTGACATTAGCTAATCAAATTTAAAGTTTACTTATCTAGTTTTTGTCTTTTGTAACTTTGCAATGCCCCCCAAACATAAAATCCTGGGTTTGCTTCTGTGCATACATTCTCTTGATTTATGTAGCTTTGTTAAATTTTTTTTAGCTGTTTTTCATACTCATGATTTATTTACTTGCAATCATAACTATTTAACATTCACTAATATTTAGCGGTTAATATTCTGCACAATAGAACAAGTGATGATAGAATTACTAACATAATTTTCATCAAAAAATTTTTTTTTTTTGGACAATGTAGCCACTGGCCACTTGTCATCCGTGATGGAAGATGACCAATATTTCTCCACGAATAATATAGCCAATGTATTTGTTTTGATTCATTTTATCAATTTAAAGCTGTTAAAAAAAATTCATTAGTTATAGTATTTAAAAAGAAAAAAATGAAGTTAACGCATATCAGTCCCAACTTTTAAAACAAATTGAAATTTTAACCTTAAATTATGTCGTTTTATTTAATTTAAAATTCAATTTAAAATTTAAAATTTTATCTTTTTAAATATTAATATTTAGATTTTGAAACTAATTGGATTTTTTAAATTTTGAATTAAGATTTTAGTTTTTAAATATAAGTTGAGACTCTAATTTTTTTGGTAATCGAAATTGATATGCACTAACTTCATTTAAAATATTAGTTTATAAATAAATTTTATTTTGTTAAGTAATAAATATAACTTATTTTATCAACTAATAGTTACAATTATTAACATTTTTAACAGCTAAATAAAAAATTATGTAGCCCTAACAAAATGGCTAAAACATACATTGAGTCCATTACCTTACTAAGTTTGAATTTGTCAGCCATCACCTTATCTAATAGAGTTTTTAGCACCTCACTTAAAAGTTTAAAAATTTCAACTCCTAAACCAAAGGAATTTGTTAATTTTCCATTAAAATGAAAATAAAAAATTTATAAAACTAGTTCTCAAATATTAAAAAAGTAACAATTAATCAAAAAATTTTAAAAATTTTAAAAATAGTAAATTAACAAGAATTAATAAATAATTTTATCACATATACAAAAATAATATTAGACATTTACAATTAAATTTAGTCATTAACTCAATTTTAAAAAAATTCTGATTAAAATTTAAAAAAATTTCTTAACTAAGGTAATATAAAAGTTAAAAAAAACTGAAAAAATAAATTAAAATAACAAAAATATATGATTATACAACCGACAAATTAAATTTAGAGAAGTTATTAATCTATTCTACTTAAAAATTTGACTTGCTATTAAACTAGAATAAAAAAAAGAGTAATAGTTAATAGATGATTTCTTAAATTAAACGTTAAAAATGAGAATTCTCTTTTCCCTTATGAGGGCTTCTTTTTTTGCAAGTTTCTCCCTCTCTTTTAAGGTTTTTGCCTAAGCATTTTAGATATTTTTTATTGGGATTCACTCCTGTTGAATAGGGATGGCAAGTTGGTTGGACTTAAATTAATTGTTGTGCTCGCTATTGAAAGCATGGTTGGAGACATGGTCCCTAACTAAATTTTTTTACCCCAACCAATTTAACTTCTAGTTATAAGGATTATGGTTGAATACAGTTAAACTGCTAAATCTCGAGATTAGGTTTTGCTTGCAACACTCATGTAAATATTAGATTATTTGATTTTATGTTTTCACACATTTTATGAATGTAATACCCCTTCATATTATCTCATTTGGGTTGATCCTGTAACCCTCATGATTTTTATATATCAATAAAATTATATTTTTTATTAAAAAATAATAATAAATAATTAGTGTTTTTTACTAATAATTTGTCCTAAATTAATTGCTTTTTTTTTTTGTTTTTTAAGATAGACAAATTTCTTTCTACTTTAATCTTATCATTATTTATTTATTTTAATTAATTATTTTATCGCAAAAAATTTCACTTTATCTTTTAATTTTTTAAAGAGTAATATAAATAAATACATAAATTATTTCTAAATTCTTAATTGAAAAAAATAATTACTTTAAAATAAAAAAATAATAATTTTCATTGATATTCTTTTATTAAGGTACTTTTTTTTAAATGACAAAAAGTTAATATATATTAAAAATCAGAGTATAAACAGTTTTTTAATCCTTATACATAATTGACAACTAAACGGCCTAGACCCTATCTCATGCAATAGGAAGATGCAAAGATACTTCAGGACATCCTGCCTTACACCCTACCACATACTAGTTCAACAAATAATCATAGAAAACCTATCAAGTTATGTTTGAATGTATTCCTATTAGAACCCAGCCCTTTCTTTTATTTCAGGTTACCTATACCTCATATATAACCAGACCCTATTAAAAGAAGAGCGTTGGATTGCATGGTATTGGATTCAACATCCAATCCAATGTACTGTAAGATAAAGTTTTGCTCTGAACTTGACTTAAATTCAGTGTCTAAGCCTTTTTTTAAAATACAATTTTATTAAAATTTAGTTGAACTAAATTTGGGTATTAGTGAACTATGTAAGAGTTTATATTATATTTTAAAATTATATAATTTTTTTTAAAATATTTAATCTATTAACTTGAAATTTTATTGAATGTGATTGTCATTTTAGGTTATGTAGCAAATGGCAGGCATGATTATTGATAGATTATTCCCAAAACAAGAAGACTTAAAAGTGGTCCAATTTCTTCCAAAACAAGAGATACTGCTGCTCTTGATCAAATCTTTCCACTCCATCTTGTCCTTTCAAAATATAGATTTGGATCTAAATCCACTGGTGAAGTTGTTGAATCACGCATAACTTGAACCCACCTCTCCACTAGTCAGGATAACACCCCACCACAGACTTTGACTAATTTTGTTCTAGATGTGTGCAGATCATTGCTCCACTCCAGGCTATTGCGTCTTTAACACGTTCTCTAATATTTGATAGTTGGGACTGCAGGTAATGGAACCAGTGTCAAACATGATTCCTAGTTTTTTCCAACACAAGAAGACTTTGCGTGGTCATTTTTACAAAAACAATGGGCTATATGCATATAGTCTCCCTAGCAGGATATTTTACAGTTTTTCTATTACATTTTAAAATTCAAAATTTTTTTTCAACATAAACCTTTAGATATAAATTAAAGATATAATTATTATATTTTTATATTAATTAATATTAAAAAATATAAAAATTATCATTAATTTTATTATTAATACCACATAAATTATTTTAATTAAATAATTACTTAAATAAAAATTAATTTTTTTAATATTAATTAATGTAAAAAATATAATAATTACATTTTTAATATATACTTAAAAATAAATATTAAAAAGACCCTTTAATTAGTTAGTCATGATTAAATTTACTTGTCATTATTATTTAACATTCCCTAATATTTGGTAGTTGGGATTTTTTTTATTTTTATTTTTTCATGTAGATTACAATACAAAGACAATACGATTAGGGAGGACAACAGCTCGTTGCAAAATCACAGAAACTAACGCTGAAATTGCTTCTCTATACTTAAACCAATTAACCAAAGACATCCTTGTCAAAAAAAGAAAAAAAATTAACCAAAGATATCATTAATTAGTGATAAATTGGGATTCAGGACATGACAATAGAACAAATATAACATCAGAAATGATTATCATTAGTCCTTTTTTAAGCGAATGCACTTGGTCATATCTTTCCCACTTCAACCCTGTCTTTGTCAAACTAATTTGGATCAAAATCCACTGACAAATGTTGTTTCATCGTGCATCTAACTTGACCCACCCTTCTACGGTTCCACAAGTCATGATAACACACATCCCTTCACTGTTTTCATTCTTTTTTATAACACGAGTGTTTGGATCTTTAAGGCAATTGATCAAATAAAAAAATTAACTTGTAGGTCAAACTATATATTTAAAATACAATTTTAACCCTAAAATTATTAAAATATTTTAATAAATTTTTTTTATATTTATTTCTTAATAATAATTTAATAATTTTAATATTAAAATTGTATTTTTTGATAGGTTAAATGTTAAATTTAATCCCTCAACTTTAAGAAATATACATTTTTGATCCCTTAATAATTTTTTGCACTTTTTTAATCCCTCAATTCTAAAAAATGCACACCATTAGTCCTTTCTCTAATTTGCACCGTTAACTCCATCCATGTGGTATTTTTTTATATTTTTTTAATGATGTGGAGAATAAAATTTTAAAAAGTGATGATATAAACAAAACGTTTTACCATGTTATGTTTTTGTGACTTAAAGGCAACAAATCCACTCAAATGGACCCCATATTACCTGCCAAAACACCAATAAAGAAAGATGTCTTTTGATGAGATGGCAAATTACGTAACATTTTTTATATTTTTTTAATGATATAACAAATTAAATTAAATTTAAATGTTTATATGAATAAAAAATAATATCAAGTCAAATTTTATTAATTAATCATCATTAAACTATAATTATTTATATTAATCAAAATTGAGATTCTAAATTAATTTATAATTAAATCACAATTTTCTGATCAAATTTTCTGATCAAATTTTCTTTAATGAACATTATAGTTTTCTCGGTAACAAAAAAAATTGAAAGCATTTTCTCAACATCCAAACACCCAAACTATACAATTTTTTAGCCAAACAAATAGAAACCCACTAAGAATTACTTCTTTACCCATTGGTCACTGCTTCTGTTCTTTCCATCACCAACGATGTTCTTTCCATCTTGAACATTGAAATCATTTAAACAATACTTAGGAAATATGAAAAAAAGGATCATAAAAATCCCTCACAACCTGTAATTTGCATAAACTCTTCGCAAACAAACATATAACAAAAAAAAAAAAAAAGTGGAGCTGGGTTCACCGAACCCAGCAGATCTGGGTTCACCGAACCCAGTAGATCTGGGTTGGATGGAACCCAATTTGCTAGATTCGGTGGAACCCAGCAGATGGGTTCCATCGAACTTGAGCTGGGTTCCCTTGAACCCAGATCAATTGGGTTTGAGGGAACCCAGCAACACAGAGAAAGAAGAGGAAGAAAGAAGAGGAAGAAAGAAAAATAAAAAAGAAAAAAAGAAGATGGATCGAAAGAGGGGAAAATGATGGATTAAGAAAGGGAGACAAGGGTATTAAGGCAAATTTGTAGTTTTTAAATTTTTTTATTAAAAATATAAATGCTAATCAAATTTGGTTTATGAATTAGCGTTGACGTGCCATCAAAAAAATCCAGATCAACACTCTTTTAAGTTGTTTTTGTCATGTCATAAAAAAATATAAAAAAATGTCACATGGTAGAGTTAACGGTCTAAATTGACAGAAAAGCTATCGGTGTGTATTTTTTAAAGTTAAATGATCAAAAAAATACAAAAAATTATTAAAAGATCAAAAATAGGCAACTCATTAAAATTAAAGGACCAAATTTAACATTTAACTTTTTTGATATATTGTTCGAACTAAAATTCATTTATCTCCAATCAGATTAACAAATGACGTGAACTTACATCATTTTTCGGTTAAACAGGCACTAAGGTGTCATTTTCAAACTACAAGCACTAATGAGTGCCATACACGAATTTAACTTTTATCCAACCCGGTATTTACGTAGCAGCCCCTCCCTCTTTTAATGGCAATAATGCAAGTATAATGATTTCACTTGCGCTCTGTTCGGAAAGTGGGTTTGGT
>BPVZ01000017.1:2170794-2187574 GCA_020521535.1 Rubroshorea leprosula
TAAGAAAAAATAAAATTTAAATTATAATATTGATTATTGTAAATTAAAATTAGAATCTTGATAAATATAGATTAAAATTATTATATTAATTAATTATTTCATTTGATATAGAATTTAAACTTCAAAAATAAAATGTTATAAAAAAACATATGTACTATATTTAATATTTTTTAAAAGTTTAGGGCACACATGTCAACAGCAAAAAAAGAACTCCGCATTAGTTTAGTTAATAGAATATTTGTCAAGTAAACCATTTTGAAATAAAATCGATAGTTTATAAATCATTTTGAAAAAAAAAATTGTTTCTAGACTAAACTGAAATAAATTACATGATTAATAAAATATTTATTAAATTTAACCTTTTTTTTCCTTTAACAACTACAATTTTTTAAGAATTAGACAAAAAAAAAAAAAAAACTCTCAAATTATAGTCAAGTGAGAAGCAGAACTACTTCCACCCACTCCTTAAGCACTTCAAGTGGTCTTTCTTACAAAAACAATGGGTTATATGCATATAGTCTCTCTAATAGGATATCTTACAGTTTTGTTTAGGTTTTGATTAAGAATTTTTCTAACATATGTTGTTACAGTACAAATTAATAATATAATTATTATATTTTTTTATATTAATTAATATAAAAAAATATAAACAACATCATTAATTTTATCATCGATGACACATGAATTATTTTAATTAAATTAGTACTTAAATATTAATTTTTATTTTTTTAATATTAATTAATAAAAAAATATAATAATTACATTCTTAATCTATATCTTAAAAACAAATATTAAAAAAACCCTTAAATTAATTAGTCATGATTAAATTTACTTATTATTATTAACATTCACTAATATTTAGTAGTTGGGATTTTTTTTATGTTGATCACAATAGAAAGACAATACAATTAGGGATGAGAACAGCTTGTCGCTAAATAAAAAATAAAAAATAAAAACTAGCTCTGAAATTGCTTCTATACACTTAACCAATTAACGAAAGATATCATTAATTAGTGATCAATTGGGATTCAGGAAGTGTCAATAGAACAAATAGCTGACATGATTATCATTAGTCTATTTCCCTTTTTTTTCAAAACAAGGATTTCAAGCCACTACTAGAAAACCCAACTCCACCAACCCACAATTACCGATGCAAGAATTTTTACCGGTAAACTAGCATCTTACCTGTAAGAAACATGTTTGGAAAGATAAAAACAGTTAAAATAAAAGTAATTTATATTATTTAAAATTCAGATGAAATTTTTATCAATAAATTTATACCATATTCACATGTTCTTTGTGGATAAATATCCTGCAATATTCCGTCCAGTGGCTCACAGACCAATACCCCAATTACCAACGAAGAGGACACCTGTAAGCTGTATTATCTACAACAAGATTTTTCTCAGTGAATTTACCTACAAGAATCACGTCGATAATTTCACAATCCCCAACCTACCTCGTGAACCCGAGTGTTGGTGCCTGGTTTTGCAGCCTTTTCTCCAACTTACCGACAAGATTCCCGTCAGTAAGCTATATTGCCAACCAGAATTTTCTCGATGATTACCCTAGTCAATCACCATCATGAAGCAATGTAAAGATGATCAGCTTTAAATGGTAACAATGTGGATCTCGTCAACAAGGTCACTGTCTTACCTGTCGAACCCCCTTCCCCTTTAATTTTTGTTTTTCCTTCAACAATTTTACCTCCTCATTCTCTATCAACTTTCTTCCTTCCTTTACCTACTCATCCTTCTTCTTTTTGCTTTTTATTCTTTCTCTCTCTCTTCTCCCTTCTTCTTCCTCTCTTAAACCCAAATTTGGGTTTTTCTCAAACATCGCACTTTGATGCATCATGGTCTCAACGCAGATGATGTTCAGCATCTTGTTAGCAATATCGAGGGTGAGGTCGGCGGTGGAGCCACTAGCGCCCCGGGTGATGTCGCAGAATGCAGGATTGTGCGCCACCATGCGGTTCATCCTCTCGAAGAGGTTGTCGACTCCACTCCTCCATCAATGATTAACTGTTTTGCAGTCTGCTGTGACAAATCTGGCATACACTAGAGTAAATAAAATACGAAATAGGATAATACAGAATTATAGAAAAGCAAGAAACTAGAAACCTAAATATGGAGCTTCATATTAAATTTCATTCTAATTTTTACAGAACAATAATAAACCATGTTTTGGCTAAGTTTACTCAGATTCCTATCCCTATAATCCTGGAAATCGAAACTCAAACCGAAGAATATTCCTATAATCTTGAAAATTGAAACACAAACCGGAGAACGCACGGAGTAAGAGGGGAGTACCTTGAATCGGAGAACAAGATTGGCATCACCACGGTCATTGCAGTAGATGGTGCTATGAGAAGGCGCTTGCGGCTGAACCCGTCCAAGCGTGCTGGTACACGATACGGTGCGTTGGTCTATGTTGGTCGGATTTCGAGCCAGCCTCGATCTCGATGGCTGGAACCGATCCCATCCACTCATTGTGTTCGCTTTCTCTCCCCAATCCAAAAAAAAAAAAACTGGAAAGCAACGATCAGATTCCAGAAATCAACATCCAGATGGTTTGATTTCCGCTTCTGACTCTGCTGTTCTCTGGTAAAACCGTACTGTTTTCTTTCTGAATTCGAAGAAGAAGACGACCTTGTTTTGGTGGTCTGCTTGAGCTCTTATCTTGTCTATCACCTACATTGTCACTACTACTGTTTCCTCAAAAATCCTCAGCCGACCTTTACCACGTGAGTTGGATGTTAGGCGTACCACTTGCTTTGTCTAAAAACAAGAAAATAAGATTTTCCAGACGACTCTTCTCTTTTCCAACGGTCGACCTCTAATAGGATAGCTGAAAAGAACGTCTGTGAAATGAATTGCACCCCAGATGATGTTGCAAAACAGAGGATAGAGTTCTGCAAAATGGGTTACTAATTGCCTTGGAAACCTCCAAGGACTTCACAACCAAACAAGTGTAATAAAAGCTACAAATCCTAAAATAAATGCAATATCCTATAACAATTAAACTAACATGAAGTAAATAACAGAAAATAACATGCCATAAAGATTAAATTCGCAGACAATAGAAAAAGTAAAATAACAGACAATGATTTCAATTACACAACCCATAATGATAACTAGAATTGAAGAAGAAACTATGAAATGATAAAGTCTGGAAACTTATAAATTTAAATCTGGAAATTGGAATTAAACAAACTGCATGTCTAAATATTGTGCAGAAACAAAAGAACAAAGATAGAAAACATTCATCCCATTTACATGAACGAATAACATAACTAAATCCATAAAAGGAAGAAGAACTAATCGAATCAAAAGAGCAGACCTGTTTTGAAGGCTAAGTTGCTTCCAAATGTTTAAAAACTAATCTAAATTGGAATTTGCAGAAGAAAATATGAACAAAGATAGGCAAACCTAGGCTAAGGCTATGAACTAATCTGGAAAATCTGGAAATTATTGCTGAAATCTGGAAAATGTAGTCTGAAAGCTGAAAAACATGCTCTGGGCAGTCTGTGTGTGTGTTGGGCAGGCCTCTAACTGTTCTCTCCTCCTTGTTTTTGTTCTCTTTGATGCTGGTAACTTTCTCCATGATCTGCGGTACTGTTCCTCGATTTTCGGCACCGTTCCTCCATAATCTGGTAATGGGATTGCAGGTCTGGCAGTTATTTAATAGTTATCCAATTTTTATTTAACCTTATCTCCAACAACCTTAAAGATAACGACCTAAAAATCCTCAATTTCCCATTTTAAATCAAACTCAAACTACCAGATCCAATCTTATCTTCTGCCACCTAAGATCCAACCTCCTTGGAAATCCGTCTGGGCCGTTAAATTATAAGCCAGCCTAGCCCAAATCCAGTCTATTGATTTTCTTGATAATTGGGCTTTACCTTGACACGTGGCCTTACCTTATTGGTTTATTTTAGGTGTAAACAATGCCCCCCAACACTTGGTTTTATGGGAATAAATCCAAGTGTTTAAATTTTAAATTACCTTTCAGACTCCAAAGGTCACGTGCAAAATCTGCTGAATCCCGAGATGATTGCAGCAGGTATTCCCAACTTTTTCACAGCTGACTCTGTCTGAGCGCATCCAGCCATCCACAGCCAGTCATGGCCGCTCGATCAAACTTGCTCTCATTTTGGAATAAACACATGAAAGCAAATCAACTTATTTATGCACAGACAGAAGTATGAACCTGGCTCAAACAGCTTCTTAAGACTCTAAGCCTCTTGCCTCCCAGACTGTCGGGTAATAAGGCTTAAGATAAATTCCATTGATTTTTCTGAGATGAAGCTCTCCATCAAGTGACTCCAACCAATAAGCACCCCCTTTCAACACTTCATGAATTCGAAATGGTCCTTCCCAATTTGGAGACCATTTCCCAAATCTGTGATCTTTCTTGCCAAGAGGTAAAATTGCTTTCCAGACCAAGTCTCCAACTGCCAGATTTTTACCTTTTACCCTCTTGTTGTAAGACTTTGCAATTTTGAGTTTTTGAGCTTGCAATCTATCCAAAGCTGTCAAACGTGTGTCTTCAAGGTCCTTAAGTTCAAGCATCATGGCCTCATCATATTCCCCAGACTGGAGATTATGTTGAATTGCTATTCTTAAAGACCTGGCTGTTAACTCCATTGGCAAGACTGCATCGTGGCCATATGTCAAGGTAAAAGGTGTTATCTTGGTTGAACTCCTTTGTGAAGTCCTATAAGCCCACAGTGTTTCAAACAACAGTTCATGCCAGCGTCTGAGGTTGTCATCCACCATTTTTTCAAGCAAATTAATCACCACCTTATTAGAAGCCTCCGCTTGCCCATTAGCTTGTGCATAATGAGGAGTAAAATTTAACAGACGGAAACCCATTTCCTTTGCAAATGCCTCCATTTGATGGCTAACAAAAACTGTGCCTTGGTCTGTTGTAATTGTTTCTGGCAGACCAAATTTGTGAATAATATCCTCTTTGATGAACTTGATTACATCAGATTGGTCTACCTTCTTCATTGGTTTAGCCTTCACCCATTTGGTAAAATAATCTGTTGCCATTATAATAAATGAATGACCTTTTAATGAAGGGGGATACACCTTACCAATTAAGTCAATAGCCCAGCCTCTAAATGGCCACGGTTTCACAATAGAATTAAGTTCAGAGGCTGGAACTCTTTGAAGTGGCCCATGGATCTGACAAGATTTGCAGCCCTTAGCATAAGCAATACAGTCTTTCAAGACAGATGGCCAAAAGAGGCCATGTCTGCGAATCAGCCAACGCATCTTGATCCCAGCCTGGTGTGCACCACAAATCCCATCATGGACATCAGACAGCATCTGGAAACTTTCATCTGGACCCAGACAACGTAGCAATAGTTCATCATGGCCTCTCCTATAAAGCACATCCTCAATCAAAACATAATTGAGAGCTTGCATTTTGGTTTTCCTAGATACCTTAGTACTTTGATCCTTAAGGTACTGAATAATTGGAAAGCGCCAGTCTGTCTGGGTGACATCAATGCTGCAAGTAGAAACTGTCATGCCACGTTGATGAATTGATGGCAGATTGCACTTTTCAACTATTACAACTTTCTGCATTACACCTTCAGGAATTCGCAGACCTGAAGCAATCTGGGCCATTTCATTAGCCTCATAGTTCTGGTCTCTAGGCACATGTCTGATGGACACATCGTCAAACTCTTCTAGCAGTTGCACAGCCAAGGCAAAATAAGGGGCTAAAGCAGGGCTAGTACATTTGTACTCACCAGACAATTGCTTCAAGACTAGCTGTGAGTCCCCTACAACCTCAACCATGGATACTCTAAGCTCCACCAACATCTCAAGACCAATAATCAAAGCTTCATATTGTGCTTGATTATTTGTGCAATCAAAATCCAGCTGGAAAGACATCTGTGTTTTCAGCCCAGACGGGGAGATTACCACGACTCCAGCTCCAGCCATGGTTTCTATACTAGATCCATCAAAAATAAGTTTTCAAGGAACTAAACTTATTGAAAACAAGTTAATCCCTTTTTCTTCGTTTGCTTCCACATCCAGACATGGATGATCTACAAGAAAGTTTGCCAATGCTTGCCTTTTGACAGCCTTCTATGGTATATACTTCAAATTAAATTCAGACAAGGCCAGAATTCATTTACCTATTCGGCCTCTTAACAAAGGGTGGCACAACATATATTTGACAATATCAGTCTTAGCAACCACATAGACCTCGGAATAAATCAAATAATGTCTTAATTTTATTGCAGCAAAAAAGAGAGCAAGACACAACTTTTCGACTGAAGAATATTTCACTTCGGTCTGGGTCAAATATCGACTCAAGTAATACACAGCCTGCTCCTGTTTTTTATCATTTTCTTGCGCCAGCAGACATTCTATGGACTCGTTTGCGGCGGATATATACAAAATTAAAAGCTTATTTTTCACAGGCGGTACAAGTACTGGTGATCTGGATAAGTACCGCTTTATCATATCAGAGGCAGACTGGTGGTGTTCTTCCCACTTAAAATCCACCTTAGACTTGAGTTTCAATAGAGGAGAAAAGACTCTAGTTTTCCCAACCAAGTTAGAAATGAACTGTCTTAAAAAATTAACTTGGCCAAGAAATCTTTGCAACTCCTTCTTGTTCTGTGGTGGTTTCGCCTCAATCACAGCCCTAGCTTTGTTCTTGTCAACCTCCAGACCACGCTCATGCACCAAGGAAGTTACCCGCAGACACTCCAAAGGCACACTTTAGTGGGTTCATTTTCAAGCCATGTTGCCTCATCCGCCCAAAAGCTTTCCTCAAATGGACCAGGTGGTCTGCTTCCCCATGTAACTTCACTACCACATCATCAATATAGATTTCCATGAACTTACCAATCATATCATGAAAAATTGCATTCATGGCTCTTTGATAGGTAGCTCCAGCATTTTTCAGACCAAATGACATCACAACCCATTCAAAAGTTCCAACAGCACCTGGACATTGAAAGGCTGTTTTTGGAACGTCTGCGTCTGTAATAAAAATTTGATTGTACCCACTATGACCATCCATGAAAGATAGAATTT
Source organism: Rubroshorea leprosula (assembly GCA_020521535.1). Classification (NCBI taxonomy): domain Eukaryota; kingdom Viridiplantae; phylum Streptophyta; class Magnoliopsida; order Malvales; family Dipterocarpaceae; genus Rubroshorea; species Rubroshorea leprosula. The sequence continues at coordinate 2,177,865 of BPVZ01000017.1, forward strand.
TGTGACGGGCTCCTCCATTGACCAACAAGTCTGTAATTGGCATAGGATACTCATCCTTTGGTGTATCTAAATTCAAGTTTCGAAAATCAACACAGACTCTTAATTTTCCATTCTTTTTCAGCACAGGCACTACATTTGACAACCAGTCTGCATACCTGCATGTCCGAATGAATCCAGCTTTTACCAGCCGCTCAATTTCTTCTTTCACCTTCAAAGTGACCTTTGCAGACATGCGTCTGGGTGGCTGTTTATACGGTCTGAATCCTTCTGCAATTGGCAGTTTATGTTCCACCAATTTTCGATCCAAACCTGGCATTTCTGAGTAATCCCAAGCAAAACAGTCTTTAAATTCATGCAAAAGTCGGACAATTTGATCTCGTGTCTGCGGCTCAAGAGAGCCGCTGATAAATGTTACCTTTGGTTCACTTTCAGACCCTAGATTGATCTCCTCCAGTGGGTCTTGAATTTCAGCTTTTAAATCATCTAATTTGGCTGGGGTTAGATCCAGCTCCTCCAAAGTTATTTCAACACCTCGGTCTGCCTCCTAACCTTCATGAACAATTTCAAACCTGTCTACTTGAACTGCTTTTTCAGCAAAATAGGCCGCTAATTTCTTTGTTATCTCCAACACGGCCTTTTCTCTTTCTTGTCTCAGACGAGCTTGCTTCATTAGATTTCTTCAATTTTTAGTTTCCCCTTCGGCCTATAAGGAATTATTGTTGTTGGCCGAAGAAGTTCATCACAGACCTCCTCTACAACATGCTTAGACAATGACGGTCTGCTACATGCTGTTATCCCAATCGGCTTTCCATGTCTATCCATCCCAAAAAACTGAATGGTACCAATGTCTTCTTCATAATATCTAGCCTCCACCAGGTGGATATTCGCTGAAAAAGGCTTATCATTTGCAAACACGACGTCAACTTTGCCTCCATTCCAGAAAATCAATTTCTGGTGAAGTGAAGAAGGGACACACAAACTTGAATGAATCCGGTCACACCCCAAAAGTGCATTATAAGTAGCAACAGTATCCACCACAAAAAACGTAGACATCAGTGTCCTATTTCCCACTGTTAATTCAACAGGCAGCACACCCCTTGAACGATTCACCCCTCTTGTAAAATCACTAATTGTAACCTCAGTATGCACTAAATCATCAAGAGACTTGCCTATTTTGTAGAGCATGCAAGTTGGAAGGACATTGACTGCAGCTCCATTATCCACCAAGACACAGCTGATTGGAGTCCCATCCATATGAGCATTGATATAAATTGGCCTAATGTGTCTGGCCATCTTTTCTTCTGGTTTTTCAAACACAATTTTGTCAGCCATGTCCTCCTCTTCATCATCCTAAGCTGGAACAACAATTACCTCTTCTTCTGTCTGTTCTGGGAACTCACAGACGATTGGTTCCTCCTCATTCTTGGCTTGGAAAACCAAGGGTAATGTCAGCACCAGACATGAAAAATTCACTGAGAATTTCCCAAAATGAATAGTGCCATCTTCTTTTGATTCGGCTCCACGATTCCCAGACTATTCTTGTGCTTCAAAAGTTGCTTTCAAAACCTCGTCTGGACTCACAATGACAAATGCCACCTTTGGAGAGGCTGGAGATTGGTCATCCCCCTTCAGTAGAGTCTGGGTTACAGCCTCCTTTTTCTCTTTTCTCACCCACACCATGTTCCTTTTTGTAGGTTAGCGTGGTCTGCGAGATGAACTTCCCTCAGCCTCCACCTGCTTCTGTTGCCTTTTTCGCTCTTCAGCCCTCTTACGTTGCAGTCTGCACCTCAAGGTTCTGGGATTCTGGGTTGGAAACTTAGGATGACTGACTTTCTCCCACCGTTTAGAAGGTGACCTGAGTGGCGGTTTGACCATCCTTGGAGACCTAGTACCAGTTGAGTAACGTCTGGCACCTTCTGGACTGAAGTTCCTGGTCACAGTGATCCTTCCTTGCCCCTCGAGCCTCTGTTGGTCTGACCTGACGCTCCTGATATGTTTGGATCTCTGTGCCTCAAGAACCCACCTCAAGTCTTCGGCAGTAAGGTTCCTTTGAGCATATGGCAGACTACGATTTCTGGCAACACTCTTGAGGTCTGCAACATTCACGCCAACAGACACAACTAGAAAAGGATCTGCATCCACTCCCATGGTTTCCTTCGCTTTGTCTGGAAATTTCAAGATACCCTTATCAATATTTTCCAATGGCCTCAAGGCTGGCCCATGGTCTCTATTGAAGAATTGAGCTGGTTGATTCTGTAGACCACGCTGTACCGGTTAGGCTGATGGAACTTGTGGCTGAAAAAAGTCCCTTCAGTGTTGATGATGAGGACCCACATTTCCCTTCCTAACTGGTGGAATATACCTATGCTGAGGTTGATGGCCATGGTCTGCAACAGGAGTAGCAGCCTCCATCAATTGGTGTTGTCTTTGCCCTTCACCAATGACAAAATGCTGCTGTTGAATATTAGGATGAGGCTGATTCCCTTGCCCCCCGAGTGCTGGGATTGGGGCTTCCTGAATCTGTCTGGGCATTTCAACGACTAGAGGAAGGATCTCAGATCTGGGCTGTCGCACTTGCTCAACCACTTGTTCTGAAACAGCCTGCAATGTTCTGCGACTTTTTTCCCCAGTTTCTTGCATCACCCTAGTGCCTTCTTCAAAGACCGTCTCATCTCTTCTATACATTGTCTAATTAACTCTTTCTGACGTTCGGAGGATTCTGCTTGACTGTCAACAAGTCTTCGCATAGCTTGGTTCTGTTCTTTGAATGCTAAATCCAGACGTTAAGTCATACCTCTAAACACATTACTTGATTTAGCAAAGTCATCTCTGCGGTCTGCATCCCTTTCTTTGAAAATTGGATTGCCATAAGATCGTTCCACGAAGGGTGATAAGAAAGGAAGAACAACTAGATCATTCTCACCCTCTGAGTAAACTAGACCGTCATCTACACGTTCAGCCTGGGCTGGCTGAACCTCTTTATCTTTGCTCTTTCTCAGTGGCATGGCTCCATACGCCTTTGAATGTATGAACAGAGGATTTGTGAATTGTAACTGATACATCCTGTTGGTTGTCCCACTGGGCGTGCCAACAAAGGATTGTTTCCTCAAAAATCCTTAGCCGGCCTTTACCACGTGAGTTGGATGTTAGGCGTGCCACTTGCTTTGTCTAAAAACAAGAAAATAAGATTTTCCAAATGACCCTTCTCCTTTCCAACGGTCGACCTCCAATAGGATGGCTGGAAAGAACGTCTGTGAAATGAATTGCGCCCCAGACAATGTTGCAAAACAGAGGGTAGAGTTTTGCAAAATGGGTTACTAATTGCCTTGGAAACCTCCAAGGACTTCACAACCAAACAAATGTAATAAAAGCTACAAATCCTAAAATAAATGCAATATCCTAAAACAATTAAACTAACATGAAGTAAATAATAGAAAATAACATGCCATAAAGATTAAATTCGCAGACAACAGAAAAAGTAAAATAACAAACAATGATTTCTACTACGCAGCCCATAATGATAACTAAAATTGAAGAAGAAACTATGAAATGATTAAAGTCTGGGAACTTATAAATTTAAATTTGGAAATTGAAATTGAACAAACTGCATGTCTGGATATTGTGCAGAAACAAAAGAACAAAGGTAGAAAATGTTCAACCTATTTACATGAACGAATAACATAACTAAATCCATAAAAGGAAGAAGAACTAACCAAATCAAAAGGGCAAACCTGTTTTGAAGGCTAAGTTGCTTCCAAATGCTTAAAAATTAATCTAAATTGGAATTTGCAAGAGGAAATATGAACAAAGATGAACAAACCTAGGCTAAGGCTATGAACTAATCTGGAAAATCTAGAAAATCTGGAAACGATTGCTGAAATTTGGAAAATGCAGTCTGAAAGCTGAAAAACATGCTCTGGGCAGTCTGTGTGTGTGTTGGGCAAGCCTGAAACTGTTCTCTTCTCTCTATATTTATCTTCTTCAGTGCTGGTAACTTTCTCCATGATCTTCGGTACTGTTCCTCGATTTTCGGCACTGTTCCTCCATGATCTGGTAATGGGATTGCAGGTCTGGCAGTTATTTAATAGTTATACGATTTTTATTTAACCTTATCTCCAACAACCTTAAAGATAACTACCTAAAAATCCTTAATTTCCCATTTTAAATCAAACTCAAACTACCAGATCCAATCTTATCTTCTGCCACCTAAGATCCAACCTCCTTAGAAATCCGTCTGGGCCGTTAAATTGTAAGCCAACCCAACCCAACCCAACCCAAATCCAGCCTATTGATTTTCTTGATAATTGGGCTTTACCTTGACATGTGGCCTTACCCTATTGGTTTATTTTAAGTGTAAACAGGTTCATTCATATTCTAGTCCAAAATTTCTCAAAACTAGTTCATGAATAACGATGATAACTAGAAATTGAAATAGGTCTTGATCGAGTTACAAACTTCATTTATAACTTTTACTTATCATTAAATAAATGGATTTAATTAAATATCAACAAATTTCAATAGAGTAAGAAGAGCCGTCATTAAAGGACATAAAGATATGCAAAGTTGTGAGCAAAAGTTATGATCATTTAGCTTTTTTTTCTTTTAATAAGACAGACTAATTAGTGAAAACCATCATAAGTATTTCAATAAAATGAGAAGAGCCATTATTAAATAACATAAAGATATTTCAAGTTGTGAGCAAAAGTGATCATTACTTTCATTTTTAATAGGACGGACCAACTAGTTAAAACCATCACAAGAGGGAGAGGAATGGATAGAAAGAATGAAGGTTCAAACCCCAATCACACATGGAAAGAAGCATCTTTTTTCCTATGGTTTAGCTAGTTACCCTAGAGGCCTTCATCTTGTGATCATTTAGCTTTTGAAATCGATTCTAGATGATAATTAGGCAGAAGGAAAATGGAAAGTCTATTTAAACCTGTTTCTTGAACTCTAGATGCTTATTAGGCAGAAGATTGCCTGCCAATCATGATGGTAAGGAAAAGACAGGAAAAACAAGATGAAAATGTTTGCAAAATGGCATTACTATTTACAGCAACCAGAAACAGCATTCACTCGAGTATCTGTGTATATGCTATATTGAAAACTAAGGTGCCCTCGGCATTCAAAAAGTGTGGTTTCATACCAGAGACTGGTAACGAGAATTGGGGAAGGAAGAAAGTGGATAACACAATAATACAGCAATCAGGAACAGAGGAAGCCAAAATGCTTTACTATTCGGTGTTTCTTTCTGCTGAGTGTATTGCTAGCACAAAACGGGAATTCACCTTGCTTGAGGTTGGGGAAAGGCAGTCTAGATGCGACTACTTCTTGGTTTCTCATTCCCTTTATGTAACCTTGGAGCTGAAGATTATGAATTAACGTTATTTATGAGATTAGAAAGCAAATTCAGAAAATGGATAGGCGAACTTTTAATGCATATGCATACCAAGCCCAGTAGCCTCAATTGTCCTCATGATTCTAAGCCTTTTCACCGAGCTAAGAAACATCCTGAATGCAGATTCAAAAAATAATTGATGTGATTGTCAAAGTCAAACCTTATAAAATGACACATATAGCATAACCAACTTCAAGAAGCAGAGAATTAAACCACTAAAGCTGAGGATGAAAACCGAAAGAAGACAAATCTCAAATAGTAATGCTTCTTTTCTAGCTAACATTTTCTTCCCTACTGGCCCAAAAAACAAAACTGGGTTAGGCTTACAATATAAACTGTCATGTTTCAGTCTCATTATCACAAGAAAAAATCAAGAAATTAAGAAAAAATCATCAATCATGCGCTGAGGGATTGATCAGTAAATCAACATGTCATAATGTGAAACCAGAATTTTACAACATTGACTTTCTAGAAGTCAAACTAGCATGCTTCAAGCGTTACTTTGAAATGTCATGTAGCATACATTAATCCTCAATAGCTATCTAGATATCAGAAATAACCCAAAAAGCTATACCAATTTCATGTTCTATATCTCATCAGATTCCATGTTGGAGGCACGTGATCCTCATTATCATACAACAGGTGCAATTTCAATGTAACATACAAATATGAAGATCATGACCACCAAAGCCACTCCAATGTTGGACAAAGATCTTTACTTCTCAAACACGGCAACAGAAAAGCAAATGTACATTTGTCTGCATAATAAATGAGTGTGTTTAAAAATAAAATCAATGCATTGGTGCACATTGTTAGTAGTCAAATATACATACCCCCATGGAACATCTCCAACAAGCATCCAGTCTCCTTCCTTATCCTCATAAGTAAGCACAAATTCAGCTGATCCATCAATCAGTTTTGAGGGTCTTTTTAAATCAGCCATTTTGTTGTCTTCATGTACACTTGACCCTAATAACATAAATGACACCAACATTAGTTAAAAAGAAAAGAGAAAAAAAACAACTTCTCAGTCAAAGCCTGTATCATCTTGTGGAAATTAAAAACTTTTCAGTTGCCACAATAGAATTACAAAGGTTATATATATCCTTTCACTCTCAACTCCACTCTATGATTTCATTGCTTCAAAATTCTAGAAAAGTATCCAAACTTCCTTGATCTACAAAAGGAAAGAGTTTCAGCATTCTCCAATCCAAGATTCCTTATATATGTCTAGTTATTCACAGAATTGCAAATAAATAAAAAATTGGGGAAAATCTAATCAAATTTGATCAGGTTGAGAGTTGGTATTTATCTTTGAAATTTAACCAATTTATATTTAAAGCATGCACTATCACCTGGGTTACATTCCAGGTCAGCTCAAGACAATGATCTCAAAGCTCATGAGTTCATAAATCCTAAGTTCAAACCTCAAATGAGTGTCTAAATTCTTCCTTCAAAAACCAAATGGAAACAAATAATAATAATAACTCACTTCTTGGATCCATGCTTGTGGTGGGTCTGAGAAACATAGCTTCCAATGTTTTTGCATCCATGAGAGTTCAGATCAACCTTCCTTCCAATTGGAGTTCCATCGATATTCACCTTCACAAACAGGGAACTTTGCTTAGCTTTGCCACTTTTCTTGTAGCAGCTGATGTTATTCTTCTCTGCCATAATATTCTTGCTTTCATTCTTATCAAAAGTAGGGCTAAATCCTGTGGCAGCTATTGTTTTTCCTTGGTTGGCCATGCTATTCATTCTGTAAGCTCTTACAGGAGGCCACCCAACAACCTGACTGTTTCAAGATACAAGGCAATACAATAACAGAGAAAAGGAATCCCATCAGTGAAGAACAGGCTCTGAGCAGCAAATAGGTAGTTATTAGCTAATCACCTGTAACTATGAGGTTATTATTCAATCACTGACAAGTAGCTACTTATCATGTACTCAATAAAAAGTCAAACCACAAACTTAAGCTCTGTAATCTCAGAATGATACAAGGGAAGCATGTAAGCATGTAGTTAAATTGAGTTTTAAGATAAAATCTTTTCAGAAAAGGATTTTAACAATTAAAAATACTGCACCAGAAGGCACCATTTGACTTACAATGCTATGCAGGTGCATTATGTGTTTTGGAACATCAAAAATCAACAGAAGCTTTGATGCATAGCTCACCAACATGCCAATTGCCCTGGCAAAACGAGATTTCTAACATAGTGATGGAGCAATAAGTAACAATGGTTTGTCTTGAACAGACAAAGGCTGTTAAAAGAACGATGCTAATGACATGAGCATAACAACACAACTTCATGTTTTATTCATTTTCCCCCCTCAAATGCCAATAGAACTCTGTTACAATGAATCACAACTAAACATAAACGAACAGATGGACCCTTAATAAAAAGAGAAATCGAGAATAAGATAAAGGCCTGTGCGCTTAAGACATATGTTAAGACCACTTTTTTGTTATCCTAATACCTTTTGTTATAAATATCTATTAAAAATTATAAAAGTTGATATTAATTTTAATTTTATTAACAACTAAATGAATTTAATTATTAATTAGATGCTTAATAAAATAAACATACATTTTTATATTTTTAATATAAATTTATAAAAAAATATATTTATTACCCCATATGTTAAAAAAAACCCATACGATAAATGGAAAATTTTAAGGGAAATTAGTTAATTTGATCATAAGAACAATCAGGATTCAGAACACAATCTCGCATTAGGGACCAGCAAATATCACAGCACATAGCCAGATATCTTGAATTCAACCAAACAATTAAGCAAACAAGAGCTCAGGTACCAAATCTTGATTTAAAAATCAAAGCTTACTTGGAACCATTAGCAGCAACAGAATCAGCAGTTCTCTTGACCCCAGATGTGACATTAGCCCTAGTCAATGAAGAAGATGAGGAGGAGGATGATGATGAATAGGAACGGATATCCATAGAAGTCAAAATTCTAGCCTGTTGAGCAGCATTTGAAGCTTGCTGCACCTTGAAACCACCACCGAGGCTCAGGCCAAGACCTAACTCCAGCTCAGATTCATCCGGGCATGAAGAATCCTCAGAGGACAGCACCAAATTGTCTTCCCTTGACACTGTTGACATTGACCCACTTGCAGAACCTTCACCACCACCACCCTGCATCGAGTTGGCTCAACAAAACTCAAACTTTATACCCAGAATCGATTCTCAACAATAAAGAAAACAAGATTATGAGTTATGACAGAAAGCAATCAGGAAAGGTATGGTTCAGGGTAGTGTGTGTTAGAAGCAAAGTTTGTGACTTTTTAGCCAGGAAATTGAACCCCGAAAGGAACAAGGACCGAGATATTGTGGGTGTTAACGTTTGGCGGGTGTTGGGAAAAGAGAAAGGTAGGAAACGTGTTGATACACTGGCAGTGCCGCAGTGATGCTGGTGTTTGTGGTGATGAGAATTGGGAATGGGGCCCTACCTGTCCGGTTTATGTTCCATCAATTTCCTTCCTCATTTTCCCCTTGTTTTACCCCCAAACTGCCACTGCTTCACTTTCTTCTAGACCCTAATCGTCTCCACTCGAGGAACAGTTATTATCTTCATTTTCTCGGTAGCCAAACAAAAACTACAAATCTTTCTGGAAAATGATGAAAGGGACTCCAGCGGTATAAATTCCATTCTGGTAGAAATACTATGCACATTACCTACAAAAATCCAAACTATTCATTCATGTACTGTTTGTGTTTGTCGTCTTTCGTCCTCCAATTGCATCGCGGAACGACGAGAAATTCCGGAATTCATCTAACGCGCCCACCCACAAGCCGACAGGGTGGGCCCAGTAATTACACGGCTTGACGCGTTGGAGGACGGGACCCATCATCGGACATAATTTTTTTTTTTATCATTGCTGCATAAGTTGACTCTCATGTCTTATTGCACTATATTTGCATATTATAAGATTTAAATTTATACGTTTTTATTTTTAATGAAAATAAACGATCATTTAATTATTTAAATAATTAACGATATAATTTTTAAAATAATTTTTTTAATAATTTTTATATATTACTCCCTCCATATATTTTTAATTTCTTTAATTTTTTAACAAAATTTATACTTATTTTTAATTAGATATTGCTTAAATAAAATTTTTTATTTAATATATATTATAATTATCTTTTAATTATGAAATAAAATAAAAATAAAAATATTAAATTATATTTAAAAAATAAATAATTAAATTTAAGTGCCTCAAGTACGAAATTAAGTGAATTAAAATTAAATAAGGAAAATATTAAATAAGTGAATGTATTTTTTTATT
>BPVZ01000017.1:2208685-2253668 GCA_020521535.1 Rubroshorea leprosula
TGGAGATGGGAGACGATGGAGATGGAGATGATTGCAGAAGGGGCAAAAAGAAGGAATGGTTGGGGATTAAGAGAACGACGTCGTTTATGGTTGGGACTCCAAATTTTTTTTCGGAGGCAGAACTGATGCTCACTTTTCCCTTAACTATATATATTACAATGATAAACATATCAAACAAATAAAAATATTTTATTAAATTTATTTTACTTGTCGGGTTATTAGTAATTCGTCAAAAGATCTATAAAAGAATCAAAGTTAAAATTAAAACATACCATTTTATTTTTTTTTTCAAAAAGGGTTTATTTGATTTTTTTTTAACTATAGGACCTATTTAATTTTTTTTCAAAAGTCTAGGGGGGGCGAGCGCCCCCACTTGCACCCCACCCCCCCGGCTCCGTCCCTGGGTATGAACGAGGGTGAAGAGCTGAACCCAATTAAAACGGACAACATGGTTTTGAGCGAGGGGAGTAAGAGTTATGGATAGAAATTGGAATGTGGGTTTAGAAAAGGAAAGAGGATCTGTTAGTCAAGAGATGTTTCTTGCAAGAGGACTGGGGGTTGATGGCGGCATAGGTGGTTTGGGTGGTGATGGTGGTGGTGATGGTGGTGGCGGCGGTACTGGTAGGCTCAATCCGTCTGGCTCTGGCAGAGAAGGTGGGGACAATCATGGAGTTGAGGAGTATTATGAGAGGATGGTGGAGCAAAATCCTGGCGAACCTCTGTTTCTCAGGAACTATGCTCAGTTTCTTCTTGAGGTATGCCCCCCTTAACCCAAGTTTTGGTATTCAAGATTGTTTCTGAAACATCCTTACATCGTGCATGAGCATATTTTACAGACAATGAAACACCTTTTCTGGAGCAGAGGAGTACTACTCTCGAGCCATATTAGCAGATCCTATAGATGGTGAGAATCTGTCCCAATATGGAGAGTTACTGTGGTAGTTGTTCAAGTTACTTCGAACGAGCAGTTCAGGCGTCTCCCCAGGATCGGCATCTGTTTCTCTTCCATTCCAGAATCATGTTTTTATAGAATAGACTTCTAAATCTGGATTCTGATTTACCTTAGTAACAACATTCGATTCCAGCCATGTTCATGCAACATATGCTGGTTTCCCCTGGGAAACAGAGGAAGAACGAGAAGAGTGTAGCACTCCATACAAGATTGATTCCAAGCCCCTAGAGTTTCATGGAGGAATGGAAAATGCTTAACGGATGAAGATTCAAAACAAAGCACGGCCAGCTTTAGTGAACTACATTAAACAGGCAAATCCAGATTTCTTATAGCATATACAGAATAAATTACATGACCCGATCGCTCCACGAGCTGGTCATTCATCTGATGATAACTGTAGATTGATGGATGAGTAAGAACATTTATTTAGAGACTAATTTTGTCATTTTGATCATAAGAAAAATACTCTCATGGCAAGTGCATTAATTTGAAAAGAAAAGTTGACCAGGAAACACAAAACCTGCCATTATCACATTTCCTCAAACACATGTCACAAGGTAAAAAATTTCCTCACTTGAATAGGATGATAAAAGCCATTCAAGAGGAAAAGTATATGCATACCAGAGGAAATAAAATCAAAAATGTTCTTCCAAAAACCCCATTTATGTGGAACAACACACCACCAAAAAGTCCAAATATCTAAAAGAAGCAACTGACAATATTTCCATCAGAAAAGCTCAACCTTCAATCATCTTGAGACTTGAAACTTGCGAAGTGTTTAGCCAAACTGCATTTGGTTTTGGTTTCCTATTATAATGTCTTATCGTGAACCACGCGGTTGGTAACCATTCCCTCTTGCTCTGTAGTCACCAGAGTCTTGATTGTTTCCCCTGCCCGAACTACGAGAACCAAAGCGACCCCTTGGGGCCTCAGATGCATAACTACCTCTGCCCCTTCCTCCTCTTCCTGGTAAATAAAATTTGAATACATCTTGGTCAACAGAGCAAAATGCAAGCAACTTTCAGTAATTTACTACCAAAAGGACATAAGAGTATCAATTCGAAAACACTAATAGGTAATAAGAAACATTCAGGCCTGCAAATATTGCATAACATAAAATAAAGTTAAAGGGCATACTTCCTCCTCGAATACCGCTAGTATTTGGTCGCCGCTCCTCAATATATACTTGCCTTCCAGCCAGGTGTATTGGAGATGCCTACAGAAAGAACCAAGATAAAACATTTGTTGAATGATATAAATATATATATATGGCACAACAGGACAAAATGATTACATCTTGAAAATATTTCGGAAATGTAAAAGGTAAATTCTCTTGACAATAAAAATTGCTAACATAAAAATTGTATTAAACTCAAAGCAATTATCTATGCGTATAACTCTACTAGTTTCATGGCTAGGCTAGATCTCCATCTCATACAACAGCATTCAAACATCAAAGATGGGTTTTTTTCTTTTGAAAAGAAATAGAATTAACACCAAAAACATATCAATAGAAATGCAAATTAAAGCAATTCATCTACTTTTACCCTTTTCAAAAGAATCCAACAAAATGAACTAAGAGGAATTAAACCCAAATGTAATGAATAAAAACACCAGTCCTATGTTACAAGCCACGGCAAAGGCACAAGCTTGAACAAGCAAAATAAGCCATACAATTATGTTATAATCTGAAAGAAGCTTCCACAACACTTAAGTCAAACTATCAAACTATCAAACTTTAACATAAATTAAAGGTAGTTAAATGAAACATATATTATCCATTAGTCGCCATACTCACTCTTCTTCGAAAAGTATACTCTCATGGAAAAGTTAAATCTAGAAGGGCATAATAAGCACATCAATTGTAAAAATAAGAATAATTGTTTACTGATTTTGAAAAAAGACACTGATTTTGATACATCTAGAAATGGAAAAAGCTCAAAGAATTAATATAATTAAACAAATTATCATAGGAGGAAATTTTAGAAAGAAAAAGTTTCTTGATACCTTAATCGCATTTTGAACAGCAAGGATATCTTCAAACTCCACAAAAGCGTAGCAAACACCAGGAACATCCTGCATGCATAAAACCTTAATTCAGATTCTTTCATGTTATCAAACGATGATCAACAAGACAAGAGAAAGAAGAAACAACCTTTCGGTTCCTGATAAAGACACCATCAGGCTTGATTCTACCAAAGTTCTTAAACTCCTCTTCAATTTCTTCAGCAGTGACATCAGAGGGCAAGTTTCTGACATAGACAGATTTGAATTCACCTGAATGGATGAAAATTGAGAATCAACCTAGAGTTTGAGGTGCAACAAATTCAGGTGAATTACAAGTTATTTTCTTTCAACCTCAGGCAGGCAGATTTTCAAAAACTAAATGAACGAAATCATTTAGCCTTAAAAAATTTTAACATTTTACAAGTAGTTTTTTATATACATTCATATAATCCAGTGTTCAGCTACCTAAAAGACTGAGAAGAAACAACTTTTTTGCAGATAAATACAAACACAATGAGGCAATTAGCAAAACCAAAACGACATGGCTAAGCATCACAAGTCCCAACAGAGCACGTGGAAAAAATAGAAATAGTGTACTCAACCTTCTTCTGGGCCCAAGCTTTCCTCCACAGCCTCAGCAGATTCAGTCAAATCTGACCAAGCTGGACGTGTCTGCTGAACTGTAGGCTCTGGTATGTAATTCCAATCAGAAGCGTATTGGGCAGTGTCAGTATATGATGGTTGAGTTACTTGAGTAGGAACTGAAAGAACTGATGCAACAGCTTGCTCCTTCGCAACACGCAACTAGCATATTTTCAGCAATTAAAACAGAAAATGAATTAGTCAGTGACCCAGACAAAACAAAAACAAGAGTAAAAATACAGCATTCCCAAGCATGGTTACAAATCTATTTGTTCCATTCAAAGGATGCATTTATAGCTCAGAGTATCTTGGATGACTAAAGACCCATGTTGAAGGGGGCATCTTAAATTCCACTGTTTAATTCAACAAAGATCTTGTATTTTGATTGGGCAAAAGACACTCCTAGTAAGAGAAACATTCCCACATAAAGAGGTGGGTGTCCAAGATTAACTACTACTTGGGATAAGGTAACTGGTAAATCAGGGTTACAAAGATGAAGGGGCATCCTTCTCCAAGATATTGCTCATGCATGCTAAACAGAAAACACACTAATGAAAATTTTGGTTCCAATCAGAAATAAGACATGATACATTTTTCTAAATAATTATTTACAAGGTTCAAAAAGTTGGAACAAAAGCACAAATGAAAAATCTAAAACAACTGACGTGAATCCTATATATGCAGATTAATGACAGCCATATCAAAAGATATAGATTGATACTTACAATAGAGGCATAAGTTCTCTTTGCTGGCTCCCCAACAGGTTCCTCCAGAGCAGTTACCAGGGGTTCTTGCGCAGTGCTAGCCACATTTTGATGAAAAGAAGTTTCCTCTACAGGAGTTTCCTCCACGACAATTTCAGCTTCCACTTCCTCTTGCCGTGGCTGCTCTGGGATACTGTACTTATCCACTAGATCATCTTCTATATGAACGGAATTCACATAATCCCTGGCCTCTTCCTCCAAAACATAGTCAGAAACTGCAAAACCCACCCCATTACCCTAATTATGCAGAAAAAAGATACTAAATAATAGCATAGCTTTTGTTGACTATCTAAACAAAGAAAATAGATTGTATTTTCCCAAAATCAAAAAATAGGTTCTCATTTCTAACCAGTAATTCATAAAGTAAAGAAATTACTTCCAAATGAAAATTTAATGACACAAGGAACAAAAATAAATACTCAGTTTCAGAGGCTGAAACACCAAATGCTAATATAAATCAAAACCAACCTATGGCAAAGAATACACAATAATTAAAGTTTTAAACTTTTTTGAACTGGGTACTTGGATTAGAAGTCCAAAAAATGAAACTGCTAGAATCACCAATTTAACATAACCCACATAAAACTACTGAAGAAAAGAAACTTGCTCATACCTAGTGGCTCTGGAAGTGGGCTGGAAACATTTAGTTGAGCATCAATCTTATTTTCAGATAATACAGGAGAATGATGATGATAAATAATTCCATCATCAATGAACTGAAAGATATCATTGAGAACAAAAAAACCCTTCTCTTGAGGAGCAAGGAAAAAGGTCTGCACAAAATTTCTTCTGACACTAAAATCCTTGGCTTTAACAGCACCCGAAACCATCACCAGAACACCTCCGTTCCAGGAATCAACAGAATTTATTGTTTTGATCTCAATAGCAGTAAAATTTAGTGACATGATCATTGCATCAATTTGCTGTAAAATAAATAAAATAAAATAAAGATTAATCCAACAAATTACTATTTAATTAAGCATAGCATACAATCAAGAACTAGACAAGAATCAATATAATATGCTAAATGGACAACTAACAGGGAAACAGGGAGAAAAAAAACATAGAAGCCTGTAGCTCCATTGTGAAAACATAAACATGACTCCTATTAAATGTATACCTTCCAAAATTTGACTACCCAGGACCAGATCATATATTGTAGAAGAGAAATATTTCTACTATCAACATGAAATACAGAAGATATATACTAAATAGGAAGATATAATACCATCATTGCAGAAGCAGAGTCCCTCGATTCCCCATCAACACGAACCATGGTGCTATTATCAGAGTAAAACTGGTGAACAAGTTCCGGCTGTTGCTGAAGAACCTGATAATACTGTGTCACAAAGTATGAGCCAACCTGAAAGAACCCCAGAGAAACTATTAATAATAAAACCCAACATAAATTAATATTAAAAACGACAAACATAATCATCAAGATTTGTTCTTGAATCACCTGAACTGCTCCTGGGTAAGAGGTGGCCATTATTGCCTAGCTCAGAGCAAGAGCATGCAACAGAGAAAAATCCTTCAAAAACCCCAACGACCCTTTATTGCTCTTGGAACCCTGATCGGGACAGATCCAAGAGAACAATCAGAGTATCTGAAACCCTAGTTTTCGGAAGACTAGGGTTTAAACAGCAAAGAGTGAAGAACTCTGGAGTTATAGTATCAAAAACAAGAATATCTCAATGAGCAATAATTGGAGATTCGAAAAGAAAGATTCTTGCAGTATCAAGGTCGAGAAAGGACAGAGAAAGGAAGAGTTTTTGAAGAGAGAGAAGAAGAGGCGACAGTACCGGCGGAATTCAGATCTAACAAATAGAGAAAGGAGTCCGGCGGCTTCTAGCGGAGGCTGCAGTATTTCGGTCTCCTTGGATTCGCTGATCTCATGATGCCAGCTTATATATCGTTGCAGAATCTGCTGAGGATTACCGCATTAAATCACAGCTCTCCACTTTGTGGAGCCCATATTAAAGGGGACAGTAAAATCCCACCCGCAGATCTAAGTGGATTTTGCAATCCAACGGTTATGATTTTTTCCCTTTGGGCCTTAAGTCTTTTTTTTTTTTAAGTGACAAATTTGTTAAAAGAAACTTACACCACAATCAAAATGAATGATACTATAAGGTTTTTTTTTTTTTTCATATATTAAAAATATAATAAATATATTTTTTGATAATTAAATTTTATAAAAAATAAAAATGAATTTTTAATTTATTAATCGATTAACTCTACGTACCATTAATATTAAAATAAAAATGAGCTTTTGTATTTCTTTATGTCAATTAAAGGTTAAAAACTGAATTGAATTTTTTTTTCTTTTTTTGGTAATTTCCTTTATGTTTTTCCAGCTATCCTCAGATATGGCTTCGGCAATTTTTCTCTTTGGTAGGAGGTGACGGTTTGTTTGTTCTTATTTAGTGGTTTTGCCTTCTTTTTCTTTGGTTTTTTCACCCAGCTGACAGGCGCGGATGTAGAATGAAAGCATTCTTTGTCTACGGGGTCTATAATAGTATCCTACCAATAGTTTGTTGGTTAAATTAAAAAAAATTGAGTTTCTTTTAAATGAAATTTTAAATTTAAATATTATGAATGAAAAAATAAATGTTAAAAGAATATTTAATGTGACTTAATTTTAAATTAAACAAAACTCGATGTTAATATAAATAATAATAAGAATAATAATATCATACTAATATACCCTTGCTAGTTTAGGGCAATTTGTTAGAGGGGTTGTTTTCAAGAGAGGCTTTGAAGGAGTTGAGCGTAAATGAATCTGGATTGGCGCTCGAATTCCATTAAGTGCTGTTGGTGGTAGTGGGTTATGGTCTGGGGAAGTTGATGTTGATGGTGGTGGGACAAAGCTTTTTGGGTTTCATGGTTGGGATGTGGACGGGTCTATGGTGCTGAGCGCGGAGTTCCTTTGTACTAGCCTTCCGATCGCTGGTTGGGAGAGAGGTTCTGCTACTGCAGATAATAGGAGAGAGATTGTTGGGGGATGCAATAGGAGGTCTGAGATTTGAGACTTTCAATTTTATTTTATTTTCCAATTGGGCTGGTTTCCTCTTTATTGAAATGTGCTACGATTTCGAAAAGGACTTGTCTGGGAGTATTAAATGTATTTTTTATATATTAATTTATATAAAAAATAAAAAAAATTAATATTAATTTTAATATTTATATTTTATGAATTTTTTATTAAATAATTGATAAAATTAATATTAGTTTTTAATTTTATTTTGTATATTAATGATAAAAAAATACAATAAAAATATTCTTATCTTGTATCCACACAAGAAAGAAAAACCTTTAGAAAATGAAAAATAATTTTAAAATAATTTTTTTTGTATAAGATAACCTGACGTATTATTTAAATGATTAATTTTTTTATTTATGTGAAATTTATAATATTAAATACATTTATTTATTTAATAACATATAAAAATTATATCAAAATATAATATAAAAAAGTTTTTCTATAGCATATTAGCACCCCCTCTTAAAAAATTATGAAAGGAAAGAGAGGAATACAATTAGTCAAGAAATTTTTTATTTCATTTGGAGCAAATCTTTTTAATTTAATTTGAGTGTAGGTTTTTTTTTAGGATGCTTGGGCTAATTCAAATTGATATAAAACTAGAATAATAATTCTTTTTATGAGAAATTTATAGGGATTTAGAAAGGTTCATTTATGATGCGCGTATTTTTTTTAATACCTTAATATCTATAAAATTTTTTATAAAAAATAAAAAATGTATTTATTGTAAGTTTAAAGTTACATATTTAAAAAATCTATAAAACACTTAGGAAAATAATTTAAAAATCAAAATGAATGGTGTAGTACATCCTAATAATTTTTTTTGGTACGCGTAGCATATACTATTAATATTTTTGATGATTTGTAATCCACCATTTAAGAGAGAGGAGAATAAATTTTTTGTTTTCAAATTGGAAATTAGTTTATTTGATACGAATTTCATCGCAATCCTCTAGGTATATACAAAAACAATCGATCAATATATTATAGATCTAACAATTAAATTATTGATTCAAGTTTAATAGACTTAATTTTTTTAATAAAATAGAGATGTAAAAAAAAAAATAAGTACATTAAATAACATCTTAAAAAGAGAAAATGAACAACTAAATTAGCTCTATTAAAATTGAACTAATAGAGTAAATCACAAATTCTTATTTTAAAAATTAAGAAGAAAATAATGCTAAAATATCTTCTTCTTTTAAATATGAATTAAATTATTTTTAATTTTTTTAATAGTATCTTATTAAAACAATATAATTTTAAAATAATTATTTTTTTAATTTTTAAAAAATAAAACAAATAAATACTAATCCTCTCTTATAAACCATTCTAAAATTAATTAATGTGGATAAGACAACCTATTCAAGTTCCGAGACTTTTACCTTAACTATTAGGACAAGTATTTTTGCAAAAGACAAATCTAAAATGATAGTAAAGTAAAGTAGTGTTACATATATATATATATATATATATATATAAAGTTATTTGTTCACTGATTGTACAGGATTTAAATCCCAACATTAATCTCAAATTAAGGTGAGTAGCAATTCGAAGGATAAAGCAGTATAATGCTTGCAAAGGTATGGAAAAAGTAATTGCTTTCCTTCTCCAAAGATACGGTAACAATAACTTTCCATTTTGGTTGCCAAAATATGAATTTTCAAAAATTATACGCTAAATACCATCCTTTTAGATTTTTTTCCTTTTTGAGAAAAGGAAAAGATTTGCTTATAATTGGCACATAGGATTGTAAATTACAATAATAATATGATATTAAATGAGTAAATATATGTAATATCATATATAATTTTTTTTTCTAACGATCTAAATAGTTTAATGATAATTTTCTTCTACTAAAATTAAAAGATATTAAATTTAACTCGCATAATATGTGAGTTGGGTAAAATAAGGGATAGGAGAAAATTACCTTCTGTTGTGCAACCAATATATATAAAAAAAAAATTTCTCTTTTTTTTTTTATAGAATCACATATAATGTTTTTATTAAATAAGTTAATTAAATAATAATGCATAATATTGTAACCATAACATTTTAGTTTGAGAAACAACTTTGCTCCACTTATAAAAGTTAGGAGAATGAATGTTTTTTTTTTTTTTTTTTTAGTTTGGATTACATAAAAAAATATAATTTAAACTATGAAAGTATCAAAATCACCTAATGAATCTTAGTATTTAGCGAGGAAATTGAGTATTCATTGGCAGATTTGTATTCATTTTACCTAAGAAGTATGAGCTATGATTGTTTTTTTTTATTTCTCGCCTGGTATCCGGAGCTTCGCCCCCGACTAATCCAGACTCGACCCGCATCGCGTACTTGGAAATGGTGAATGAATCTCTCAACGAAAGTTGCTGCATATACAAAATCTCAAACTCGAGACTTTGTTTAAACTCGAGACTTTGTTTAAACTAGAACAAGCCGCTTACCACTTGATCCAATCTCTCGTTGTTATGAACTATATTTGTAGAAGGCCTCGATTACCATGCTTGTGGTTTAATAAAGTTTTTAAAAATCTAAAAATCCTAAAATATAGTATACTTGTGGTTTAGTATGAACCACTAAATAAGTTTAAATTTGCTTTGAAGGAAGTTTCAAAGTATAATATTGTTCTTCAATTCAAACTCAAAAAATAAAGGGAAAATTCTATTAAAGTGGCTTTAGTAAAATTTTCATTCAAATTAAGGCTAAGTTTTATGGTTTGCATAAGTAAAAATGCTTTAATTAAATTCCTAGTATTAAAGTCTTTTAATACTCTTTTTTGATAAATAATTAAAATATTATATACTTATTAATTTTAATTAAATAAATATTAAAATTAAAAAATAATAATAAGCAAAACTCACCCTATCTTTTCTTTTATTAATTTGATTAATGATTTTATTTTAAAACATGGACATAATTCAAAAATTCAATTTTAATTATCAAATTTTTGATTTTTTTTATTAATACAATTCATGCAATTAACCAAATTCTTTTATTTCTTAAGTAAAAAAATATTTTTATTTTTAATCAATAACCAAAGTGAAATATTTCAATTAACTAAATTTTTAATTGTATTAACCAAACCAAAAAAACATAATTTTAAATATCAAGTAATTTAAAATTGAATAAACTATATTCATCTCTAATGATAAACAATATAGTGAAAGAAATGAAGAGAGAGTTTTTATTGTCATTTTTTAATTTTATAGTAATTTATTTAATTAATATCAATTGATAAAAATTTAATATTTTACCTATTATACCATAAAAGGATATTATAAGTATTATAATAATTTTTGATACATTTATAATAAATTTTATTAAAATATTTTCACTTATAAAAAATTTAAAATTAAATTTTCACTAAATAACGAAAAAGAATATAATAGAGGAATTTTCTCAAAATAAAAAATGTTTGTACCTATTGATAAACTCTATAAATGTCCACTTTCATCCTTCTTTAATCAGTTTGAAGGCGAAAAGGTACTAACTAGTATTGAGTCATTTCCAACAAAGACCAACGTTTTTCTTACCAGTGTAAACTAGTAAAAACATTTCCAATTTCTGGGAGAAACAGGAATCCAGACATATTTGCAAACCTCCAGAGATAAGAACATCAAATGAGGCCGAAAATCTTCTTTTGATGTTGGATAAAACAACCTTGGATATACAAGCTACTAGTTTATGAAACGTTACAATGCTATCTGAAATTGGTAGCAAAGCATCACTCTACCTAAAACTAATAAAATACAATTTGCCACTGTCAACTATAGAACACATCACTTATCAGTTTCACTAGCTGCCAATCCTCGGAGAAGGTTCTAAGTCTAATGCTCTCAAGTTAAAAATTGAGTTATAGGTCAGGCTGAGCATACAGATTCCCAATGATAGAGAGAATAATTACAGATGACCAAAATGGTGGCTGACGTGTCCATGCCACCTTAGTAGTAAGTTCCATAATAGGCCTGAGGGGCTGATGCGGGTTGCTGAGCTGGGTTTAATGTCGGGGCAGCAGCTGGCTGTGCATAGCTTTGTTGGGGGTAGCTCTGCAAAAAGTCACAATCATGTTCAGCTCAAAGTTAAGAGAGAATCCAATAAAACAAGAAAATGGGTTCGCTTCCCTTTTAAAGCTGACTGTCATTCATACAGAACAAAATTGAATTTTGATTTTGGCATAAGAATCCCTTAGTGGCAACACATTCTTTTAAAAGCAATATGAACTGATTATAGAATAAAAAATCTAGATTAAGAATCTCTCAAGCCAAAACTCATGCCATATTTTGGTGTCAAGTTTTGCAGAGCAAATGCCTGCACTTCCCATCAAGTGCATTTTATGAGAAACTTTGACTTGACTTTAGAATGATGTATTTACACTTATTCTTACTTCTGAATCCCAAAAAAAGAAAAAATTTCATTTACATTCACTCTCCCTTATTTATGATTTCTAAGTCCAAAAATACATAATCCGTGCCCTTAGAATAGAAACAATCCCAGACACCATCTTTTGCAACTAAAAACTAAGAGCATAGAAAAGTTTTGCATAATGAAACAGGAAGAAGACAGATAACTGAGATGTCAGTGTAAATAGTTTTCCTCAACATGCATAGGACATTCAATGCATAAAGCTTTTAAACTGCTATCCTGCTAGCAGTTAATTAAGGAGAGCAGCAAACTTAAAACTCCCAAATATTTTGACTTATACCAAAAGTCCAACACAACATTAAAAAGTGATCATTATATTACTAATCCCCAAACCTTACATGTACCGGAACCAAAATAGGAGCTAGAAGCTTAGCTACCTTAGAAATTCATACCTGAACAGGATATGTAGAAGAATAAGCAGCATAGCCAGTGCTTGGTGGCACTGATGTGGGCACTTGTGGAGTAACATAATTGCCACCATAACTACCATATGCGCCATATGCAGCCTAAGATCCAAAAATTTAAAATTAGCAACTGTGAAATAAAGTATAAAATTTTGGCTGATGGTTCAAATTGGCATTCCTATAACTTAGAACTAGATAATGTTTCACTCCTGGAGTCATGGTTCTAAGATCACAACCCCAATATAGAGGTACTCTAAAGGCACAGACCCTTCTGAATCATCACCGATAAGAAAAAGTCCCAGATATCCCAGAAAACAATCCAAATCACGTTTCAGAAAGAAACAAGGGTAATAATACACTCTAGCAGACCATAATAAAAAACCATAGACTAGCTTGTCTCATCACTCAATATCAAACAGAGCATATATTGGGAAACTACCGGTTGGCTATATCCAGGGGCCCACTGTTGTGCCTGTGTTGTAGATGGCCAAGTTTGAGGCTGTACACCATAAGCAGCAGGCCACTGGTTTTGAGCATTGGGATAACCACCCATCAAAGGCTGGGCAGCAACAGGGGCACCAGGGTAAGACTTTGCCAATTTTGTCTTATCCGATGCTAGAAAATCTTCTGCATGACGTTTCCTTAACTCTGATATTGGCTTGTGAGGTAAAAAGAACTTGGTATGCCGATCTTCTGCCTTCTTGATATACTGTATATCTCCAAAGAGACCCAAGAACTGCAAAATAACTTGCATAAAAAATTTTAAAGACACAGAAACATCCTTGGACAAAGAGGAGAAAATTCTGATGATTTCCATTGTTGAACCCAAACATTACAGTGGCTAATTATTTGTTCCATAAACAAAATAATAATAATAATAATAATAACAATAATAATAATAATAATAAAAAGACTGGTTATTTGTTCCATAACCCAAAAACCCCATATCTTTTTAATCACCATCAAGTATCAACTACAGAAGCCTCCAAGGGGGTATTTCAACTGGTAACGACTTAAGACTCCAAGGGGGTAGCATCAAATGTATCAAGAGAAAAAAAATCAACTATTGAAAAGTGATTAAGAACATCAGAATTCAAAGCGGGCCTCACGTGTTCATATTTTCTTCTAACAAATTAAACATGTTCACAATTCACAATTCTCTCTTGAAGAAATTACCTCCATGAAGATGCCTGATATGTCTTCCTTGTCAGCAGTGCTTGCAGTTGATGGGTTATCTGAGCTAGGCACTAAAAATTTGTCAACCAAAGAATCTAAGTAATCAATCCGCCTAGGAGGTGGCAGAATTGTTTCAGAATGCATTAATGCCTGCAGGTAAAGCAAAGACAAAAAGCAAGCAGACATTAAATAATGCATGTCGCTGTTCAAACATATCCTGGCAAGCAGAAATTAAAAACTTATCAACCACAGCAGCTAACCTCAAGAAATGGTTTTGACAGTTGGACATGCTCCAGGGCCCCAAATAGAATCTCCCTAGCCTTCTCTGCATTACCAGAGATCTACAGGGAAAGAAAAAATAAGTAGGATTTAACAAGATCTCCAAATGTACAACTAATCCTATGTGGTAAACTTCATGACTTGCATAAGCAAAAGTTGATTTTAAGGAGAAAAGGAATTAAACATAAATCAATAAATCATGAGGAACTGGATATGTGAAATGCCTGGCCAACACCTACCAAATATAGAAAACGAGAGTACTGGGCATACAACATTGGTAATGTTTGAGATTGCTCTTTCCCTTTTTCAATGGCGATAGCTTGCTCATACAAAGAGAAGGCATCTTCAAGATTCCCCTACATAATCAACATGAACAACCAATTTAAAATATGCAAGCAAAATAATGTCAACTGAAACACCTAATGCTTGACTACATAAGCTTACCAGACGATGTTCCATATTTGCATGCTTTATAATTGCTTCAACAAGGCCAGGTGAAATTTCAGTATGCACAAGTTGATAGGCAGCACGAGCACCTTCAACATCCCCATTCTGCTCTTTGAATCGAGCAGCAAAAAGGTGAATCTCCAGTTGCCTCTGTCAAAAGATTGGTACCAAACAAATAATGAGGAACTTGGCTCAAACTACACTTCTTTGCAAATGAATACTAAAATTTCAGAGAACTACAATTAAAATTTAAAAGAATTGAAGAATACCAACAGATCTACTAATTGATAGGTTTGATGTAACACAAGTTAAATTCCCTTGAACAAAGCAGTAAAGCATAGACGATGAAGATGAGGAAAAATAAAAAAAAGATACCATGTTAGCTGAAAAACAATGTAAAAACTACAAATATGTTCAGTAGAACCAATATGAACCATTAATTTGTTGGTAGAACCAGGCCATAAAGTATAGGCAACCTCAAATGAAACCCATATTACAAGACTTGCATCTCAGCAACATTTTCATTTAATTCCCAACTTTATAAATACCAAAGTTCATACCTTGACAAAGGCTTGTGTTGCACGAGCAAGAGCATTATCTGCAAGATCCTTGCTTCCTCTTGCTTCCATACATAAAACATAACGTATCCAGTACTCAGGATAATTTGCACAGGCAATTAGGCACCTTTCATATAACTTTACAACCTATTTGACAAAGGAAAATATATCAGATTAAAAAGTTTATGCTGATACACAAACATTAACCATACAAATAACAGAAAGCACAAAGGAGAAATTGCATCAGAAATAATACTACATGATCAGGAACAGAGGGGACCCTCACATACCAAAGGAGGGACCCTCCTTGCCAGACAGATAGATGGTTAGGAAGACAAAACAGACCTCCATGCATAACATTTGAACCTTAAAAGGAATAAAATTGACCATCAAATATACATCAGGAACCTAAAAAGTTCACTGCAAAATGAGGGTTTAAAGTACTTAGCCTTAAAGAAACCAAATGGAAGGTCCATGCTTTAGTCTCAGTTCATTTTCCCGATAAAAAAGTTGCTTCATCAAATGATAAGCCAATAAAGCAAATGATGCAGCAGATATTACTTAACTGTAAGTCAATATATAACAAACAGGACAGCTAAACACTACAAACCATAAATTTATTTAAAGATAGATAGACAAACTCAAATACCTTGTTAAAGTCACCCTCCCTCTCTGTAAAATCCAGATAGTTATGCCAATTTTCAAGCTCAGCAACATTGAGGGGTCTTACATGGAAGTAGGGCCTCCTAATAGTTGTTTCAAAACCAATGATCTTAGAATCACACTCTTTAGCTATCTTATACATCTCTTCTCTAATGGCGATATACTTCTCCAACTCCTCTGCTTCTGTTAAGCCAGCACTTACAGGTTTGGAAGATTGTTCTGCATCCTCAGGAGAAACCTCTCCATTGTTTTCTTGTCCACCTGCCCCTGAAACTGCAACCCCAGCAGCTCCCTCAGCAGTCCTTAATTCTGACAAAGGTTGACTTCCAGCTAACTCTTTAAAACTGCAAAAGGATTGGCACTATGATATTAAAAATTTCAGCAAGACGATTGAGATGACAAATGTCCACCATATATACATTAATATTAGCAGATGCACCAGAAACATTTAAAAACCATAAAATTACCATCCATGTGAAGCATGTTATTTGATCAGTCGAATCTTTTAGACCTAAGACTTAACAATAAAGCTGAATGACCAGTAAAGAGCCTTATGTCATTGGGGGTTAATGGAGCTGCTCACATCACATTCTTTACTTAAAAGGCCATAGCTTCAGTTCATGCATGCCCATTCCAACAGGGAAATGAAACCATGAAAATACATACATTCAATGATAATGAAATGGCAAAATGAATGCACCAGCAGATCATTAATTCAACTGAGCACAAAAAAATAAATATGCACTAATAAAAAGATCTTACCCGTTGAAGTATTTATCCAGATGTTGAATTGGATTCTCTAATATCCGACTATATATCATGGCAAGTTGACCCCACTCCTGGTGCATATATTCATATTCAATATACTTATCCCAGAGAGGGAAAGACAAATAGTCAGTTCCAACATACTCTAATCCTCGTTCAAAAAGCCTGGAATAATGTGAAAAAGTAAAGTTATTAAAACATATATAGGTAAACCTATCCTGTGAATGCAGACACATCAAAGACAATGGGACCAATGTCGAAGGACAAGGAACAATTCACTCAGGACACTTCCAAACGCTGCATTTACCTTCCTGATAAAAACCATACTATGTCCGAAATGATGCAGTGATAGAGGCCATCTTAGCCCATAACTGGACGAGATCTTCCCAGCAGCATTTTGCAAATTGATTCACCTCAAGAGTGTCAAGGTTAAAGATATTTTCACATATAACTACATGACTATGACACAGATCTTGAAGAGGAGGTTGAAACAGGAGGTATAATGAGCTCAGACTTATAGTACAAGGCCTAACACAATTTTAGCTGCTACACATTTTATAGCATTAAAATAAGAGTTAACACAGGGCAAGGAAAACACATTTCTAAAGTGCATTCCATCAAACCTTTCCGCCAAAGTGTGAGGAACCACTGTTTCAGGCATATCAAAATAATGTTAGAAAGCAACAATAATTACCAGATACTTGAGACTAGGAAAATCATACAAACATGATCTCCTAATGCAGACTGGTAACAACAATGGGTACATGAACACTTATTACCTTCGAATTGTTTCAGGATCCCCATATGTTTCCATAGCAAAGGTACAGTAGAGCAACCAAATGTCAACTGAATATGTCACTCCCATAACTGCTCTTTCATAAACCTCCACAACCTTGTCCATTGATCCTAAGCGAGCTTCGTGGTCCGCATACTTTTTCCAATAACCATAGCACAAAGGAAACTCGGCCAAGAAAGCATCATAAACCTTTTGGATTTTGAGTATATTACTCTGCATACAAAGCGTGTGTAAGAACATCAGTGTCACAATAAAATTAACAATACTAGCTAGGTCAAAATCAAATGAAGATAGCGAAGGCAAATAGAAGGAGAAATTACTGAGTTTGATGATAAGGATGGCTTACATATCACTTCACTCTATACCCAACCCCAAAAACAAATTTTAATCTTTCAAATCTACCTATGCTAGTAGTATTAATATGTTCAAGTCAGTCGCAGTCAGATATCAATACTTGAACAAGAACAAAAAAAAATCAATATTCAGAAAAAGCAAAATGACACAATAGAAACTTTCTTCAATAGAGTATATGCCCAAACATACCTCTGCTGCCTTCTCTGTTTCTTCAATTAGAGCAGTCCATGCATTAAAATCCAAGGAATTAGCTCTGACAATACTCCACAAATGTTCTTCTTCACCAGACAAAGCTAGCACTAAAAGTTTAAAAGAGGGAAATGAGCATGAGACAATCTAGAAGAATATCACAGTACTTACTGTTGCATATTTATTTATCACATGAAATTAAAAAAAGGGGTAAATAAACCTTTAACAGAAAACTGGACACTTTTAAACCAAAATGAATAATGTTTTTAATTAAGAATTAAGAAAGAACTTGAGTATGGCAGACATTTAGTTTAGATAGGAAAAGGACGCCCTGGTCCCTGAGACAACATTAATTGTGGAGGTTTAATGAATAAGAGATTAGAGAGAGGGTTCATTTTGTTTACATGGATAAAGGTCTAGTCATGTGGATGTGGTGTGTAATTTGAGATTGTAACTGATAGAAGAATAAAAATGAAATATGACAGTCACTTCATAATATACTTATTTTTTGCCAAGATGCAGTTGGCATGCAATAAAGAATATAGAGGAAGGTTTTACTAAGTTCACTATATTGTTGATCAACTAAATTATAGATTATATGCTAGACCCTTTAGCCAGGGCATTCTTGCATAGGCACCAAGATAAGGTGACGCTAAAAGCACCTCATCCCTCACCGAAGCAGGGAGAATTGGATGATGTGCTCATCATCCAATTCCTAGAAAGCCAGGTAAAGGGCAAATGCCAGCATCTCATTAAAACAAATCTTTTTGTACTCCAATTTTGCAGGAAAGTTCAATCATTTAAGAGTAGTAGTGTTCAATAAGAAAACACAGATTTAGTCACTTGAAAGAACCAGTCATATTTTGCTACATTGGTGTTCATAACTTCTTGCACTGACATGTTAACAATAATGCCATTATCAGCTTCACGGAACACTTTTCTTGCACATAGCATACCTCACAGGAGGCAAATCAAAGTTGAAAAAAATTTCATAACTTAACAAATACATATCACATATCAGAGAATACATACCAGAACCATCTACAAAATCTGATGCACCAGAAGCTCCACTGACATTATCTAAAACATTTCCACTGACTACCGTTCCAACATTTACTGCATCACTAACACCACTCCCGTTCAAAGCCGAACCAGAAGCATTGCCATCAGTAGCAGGCTGACTTTCGTTGGGAGCAGAACTAAGATCACCAATATAAGCATTTTCTTCAATTGGTGCGGTATAAGATCCATCTGCTGGAATACCAGCAGCCTCAGATGAATATGCAACGGTACCAGGAACAGCATTCGACGCAGCATCAGCATAGCCAGTGGCGGCATAGCCTGCGGATGTATAACCCATCACCGCTGATGTTTTGGCAACCACTGTTTCACTATCTCCCGTACTTGATTTCAAGAAAACCTTTTGCCTAGAAGTTGAATTAAATCTACAAGAAATTAGATTCGGATTCAAACCTCCAAGCAATCCCTAGCCCAACGTCTAACAATAAAACCCTAAATTAGGTATTAGCAACCGCGAACGGAAGGCGGAGCTGGTGCTGATTACGAAGCAACAAAAACGGATGGAGACGTACCTGAGACGGAGAGACGGCGGGGTTCGAGAAAGTTCCGCATTCACAGAGCCTGCTCTTCGGGAGTGAACGGAGTATTTCGTAGCGTAGTTGTAGAGTGTTCTTTGAGTTTCGTTTCCTTGATGCGGTCGCGGGTTTGTCATGTAAACAAATCTGGGCCGTTTATGACCTGGGCCTATAATTTTGGATTATGCTTTCGCTTAGGCATTGAGCACCAATTGACTTTGAGCCCTTGAAGTTGATGACTTCGACGATTAGGCCCAAAAAGTTAAACAGAATAGGCACGTGTCTCACGTGCCCGTTTTTGTTTCATCTTGTCCAACACCTCTGCGCCACGTATTCCTCTTCTTACGCTTTTGGGATGCCACGCTGGCAACTGAGCGGGAAAAAACCCGCTCTTTTTTCTCGTTGGGCTCCGCAATGTTTTCCAATTGACTAAGAACAATAATACTATAGAAACAATATTTTTATTTTATTTATTGATATAATTTTTATATGTTATTAAATAAATATATATTTAACATCATAAATTACATATAAATTAAAAAAATTAATCATTTTACATCCTAAAGTCAACCTTCATGGTCCATTCGTCTCTCTTAGTCGTCCAGCGTCCGCCATGGCAAGTTCGAGCTCATCCGTCTGTTGCGTTGAGAAAGTTTGACAATTGGGAAGAAATTACGAGAGGTACATGCATTTCTGCAATTGTGAACTCAATGTAGCAGGAGTGGTGATGTCTTGAAGTTCGACGAACCCTGGACGGAGGTCTTATGCTTCCCAGTTTACAATCGGAAGGTGAGGCATGTGCTGTTTAATTTCTTCATTCTCCTTATTGTCTTTGCTATAAACTTTTTTCTCTTTTCCTGAGCAAGTTAGTGATTTGGGGATGCTAGACATGGCATTGAAACACCGAGAATGAGACTCAAGGATCAAGCCGAAGGTGGTATGGTACAAGTTCAGTTGTTGGAGAAGCAAATTAAAGATTTGCGGAATGAGTTGGCACTGGTTAAGCATAAGGTTGTGAAACGCAAGAGGTGTAAGCAATATGAACATTTTGCAATTGTGATAATATTGATCTGGGTTTTTTTATTTTAAGTGGTTATAAATGAGAATGGTATGAAATATGCGAAGGAGCTTGCCATGTGACGTTGAATTATATTGGTTCATTTTGGGAAGATCAATGCAGAATGGATAGGACTCATATGTACTGGCTTGTTATGAGATTGATTATTTTGGTGGTGATGTATGGTGGGTAGAAAATGCATTCGGCCAATTCTAATATTGTATTATGCTATGATTGTAATATGAATATGACAAGCATTCTATCAGAGGCTGAATGCAGTTAGAATGAGGGAACTTGGATTAAACAATGATGCTATATATCTAGTAGAAGAGAGAAATGGAGTATACGTATTAGGACAAGGACAATTGCATATTCAGTTGGTTTTTAGGTGCTCAATGCCCTTTTTTTTGTGGTAAATAACCATAAACATATATATCATACAAAAACAAAGAAAAATATCAAGGGGATCGAATTGAAGAAACTAGACCCAATAAGCATACGCAATATAAAATGGAGTAATAGAAGGTTGACAACCATCCTAGATACAAAAGGAGGGAACCAAAGAAGTCCTCATTTTTGCTAGTTAATCAGCACACATTACATCTACGCCCATCATGGACCAACTACGCATGAAAGCCTTGCAATCCAAACTAAGAGTACTCAAACAATGAAGAAAATCCGGTGCATTAGAGAGGAGCCAAATAGAAGTCTTCAAATCAGATTCAACAATTAAGTTATGGAAGCCTTTTAATTTGAATAGCATTAAAAAAATATTAAAAAATAATGGAATTAATCAAATAAAAAATGAGAGAATTATCAATTATATCACATGAGATTTAAACCTAACATTTAGGCATGCTTTCTAAAATCAAATTTCCTTATTTCCATATATCCCTTTAATATAATTTTTTATTAATCAAATGAGTTTTTGATATAGTTAACAAAAGATTTCGTTAATACCTTAACAAATTATAAACACTTAAGAAGTAAAATAACTAATTACGTTCATATGTGAAATAAGATAAAATAAAATGGTACTTAACAAATTTCAAATTTATAAGTGCAAAATTGGATGATCAATTTTTTTTTTAAATGAGGAATAAAGTAGAAAAAGATATTACCACCTTCTTAGGTTTTTCTTTAGCTTCCTAACTCGTTTGGAGATATGCTTCTTAGTTTTACCTTATTTTTCATATGTTGATCAAGTAATAGCCATTTTTTGTGTTGGACAAAAATTGTCCTTTTGATAGATACTACATTATCTCCACACCACACATGATTCACTACTTCTGGAATGTCCATCTTCCCTTTGGAGTTAATGGACCATCCAGTATAACCTTCTGCTACAACCTTCTCAACCTCCACTGAAAATCTTTTACGAAGTAATCTAGTCAAATCTTTCGAAGAATCATCTACCACTCTGTGACTTTATAAGATAAAAGCTTCAAAAGAACTTCACATCGAAGCAAGATAATTTGAAGACCATGTTTCAACATCAGTGCCCCATCCAAGTTAAAAACCTTGAGCTGACAAAGATTTTTTGCTATCAGCAAAGAATTGGCCCACCCAGTATGAATCGATAACGGGCCAAAGTTGAACCTAAACTACTGAAGCTTAATATACTCAAATTCCTGCAACTTTTACCAATTGATGGGATGAAATCATGTATATTACTTCTATCAATTGGTCCCAAGAATAGCTCTACCAATTCCTCCCGCTTTTGCATTGCCTTTATAATATCTGTTGCCCTAGTCTTGCCCAGACCTGGCAGTATAAGCCTTTTAAGCTTAGTGACTCTCACAAATAAAATTCAGATGCTTGTGATAAAAAGGCCGTCCTTAAGGAAATGTGATGGTTTAACACATCTTTGGTTGTGTTCTGCCACATTCCCATCCATAGCAAGTTGTAGTGCCGTTAGCAACTTTTGAGGATAGTCTTTGGTTTCAGCTTCATGTCGAAGGTAAAAGCTCTAAGTTGCTAAGATGATACAACTCATCATCATCATTCCAAAATAACATATCCATAGGCACTGATCTCCACCAGTGACAAACTGATGCTATGGAATGAAATAAATCTTTCCCACTTAATTAGCAATTTGAATATTTTTTGTAAAAGGTTATATTCGAGACTTCCCCCAACCTGCTAGTTCTATCATCTTCTCATCATCGGCAATGTTCATCAATTATGTTTCCATCCTATTTTTATCAATAAAAAAACTAATAAATTAGTAGAATTGCTAGTTTAGTTTTATAGCTTGGGAGTAATGGGAATCATTTATCCTTTTACCGTTAGGTTGTCTTTTGCTCTTGGGCAAGGTCCAGTCGGTGATGATGCAGAAGAGGCAGACTTATGTTGTCTACTATGGAGGGGGCAGTGGGAAATTAGTGGCAAGGGAAAGCAACACAGCAGGATGAGAGTGTGGTGGCAGTGGGCGGACAATGGCGGACATGCATTATCCAAGACGAAGGGGATGGAGACGTGGTGAGGAACAAGGAGGCTATGGAAGAGTTATTTAGGTTAAATGGGATTCTTTAAATAGGATTAGGTTTTTATTAAGGCCCGTCTGGTATAATATTTTTAGGGTAGTGTTTAATAATTTTAACTAAACTGTTATAGAATAAGTGTTGTGCAAATTTGTTAATCTCAAAATCGTTACAAATTATGTGTTTAGTAAAAATTTTAATTTAATAGTTTGTGATTAGAAGATAACTATTAAGGTTCAAATTATTAGCGAATTAAAAAAGTTATCTTAAGTAACTTTTTATATCAAATTGTTAGTAAATTAGAAATTTTTAAATTTTGTGACCATTCTTCATTTTAATTTTTTATTTTTTGCCACAATTTATAATTAACATTTATCTAATTGTTTTTAATTTCTTTTTTTTTCTATTTAATAACATTAAGTGATTATTATATTTTTATTTTTTTACTTTAATTTATCATTAAAAAATTTATATTAATTTAATAAACACAATTTGTTAATTAAACGAAATAATTAAAAGTTTGTTTTTTATTATTTAAAAATAATATAATTTTTTATTTATTAAAAATAGAAATGAGTGTGTGATTCACATTTCATATTTTATTTATTTTTACAAAATTAATAATTTTAATAATAAAAATATAAAAGGGAAAAAATACTTAATTGCTTTTAAATATGCTTTTATTAGTCATTTAATGTCAAATAGCAACTACTGACCATTAACTAAATGATTATATTAATAAAAATCCACTATCTACCATTTCTTACCCACTAATTGCTACCAATTAACTGTTGTTCGCTAATCACCACCCGCTATCTGCTATCCACTACTCATTACCTGTTATTTGTTAGATTTTAATCATTATATCAAATAAACCCTAAAAGCTATTGGGTATTGCAGTTTATATATGTCAAATGGCCCTAAGAGTTTTAGAAGTTTTTTACTATTTTTATTTATCAAGAGTTTAAGTCCTAAATAAATTAGAAATTTTAAATTTTAAGCTATAGTTCTATGGTTAGAGTAGGAGTTCTAACAAGAGTCCTTGTAGTTTATGTATAAATATACTTGTAACTTCTTTTGTTAATAGTTAATCCAATAGGAAAATAATTAGTACACACTCAATTTAACATACTTTTGACACTCGTCTCGGTTCAATTATTAAAATATAATGTAAGTATAGTTGATTCAACCAATTTTTACATCATGTATGCATGCGTGAATCTTTAAATTTGTTGCCTTCAAATTTAGACTAAAAAATAGTAATTTTTTAATGTATTGTGTAGTGTGTTAAACTAGAGTATGTACCAATTAATGTCCAATCTAATAGTAATTTTTTAATGTGTGTTGTGTAGTGTGTTAAACTAGAGTATATATCAATTAATGTCCAATCTAATATTAAAAAATTTGCAACAAAAGCTTTCTCTTGAAATTGTGAGATTGTGTGATGTAATTTTAATTGTGTGATGCAAGTAGCTTTAAGTGTGATGCTTAAGGGGTTTTATTCTCTTTAAGCATGATGTCTAAAGAAATTTAGTTGAATCCTAGAATTTTCTATCTCTCATGTTATTTTTCAAACTCTTTCTCCTTTTTCCTACCTTAAACAGCCACTAAATGTCTAAGCCCACCATACCCTGCTAAGCTGTTCTACATCAAGACCGTATATAGCTATTGGTATGGAGTAAGGATGGCAATTCTCCCCGCTCCCAGTGGGGCCCCGCGAGGATCCCCGTCACGGGGACGGGGCGGGGAGGAATATTCCTCCCCACGAGGCGGGGATGGGGACCATTTTCTCCCCGCGAAATTTCGCGGGGAATTTTCCCCGCCCCGTGGGGCCCCGCGGGGATCCCCATCCCCGCAAAAAAAAAAGTTTTTATTTTAAAATTAATTTATTCTTTAAACTCAAACCTAAACCCAAACCCAAATCCAATCCAATTACAATTAAACTTAACCCAATACTATCCAACCCAACTCCCAACCCAACCCACCCCATTCCCCTACATTTAACCCTAATCCTAATTTATTTTAATTTTCATCACTCTCACTCATGGTCTCACTCTCAATCTTTTGTCTGTAGCTCACCCATCTTTCACCTTCATCTCACCTTCTCAGTTTCCTCTGTTGTAGCTACTGTTGAATCCATCTCCATTGCTATTTCCAGATCCATTTGCTCTGCTGTTGCTGCCAAAGACATTTGCTTTGCTGCTATTGCTGCTGTTGCTGCTGCTGCTGCTGCCGAAGGCATCTGCTCTACTGCTGCTGCCAAGGTTGTCAAAATCGAGATTTTACCTAAAATCGTTTTTGTTAGGTAAAATCGAAATCATAAAATCGAATTGGTAAAATCAAGATTTTACTAATTTATAATAAAATAATATAAAATTAAAAATTAAAGGATGAAATTCACAAAAAAAATCAATAAATCTAACCCAAACCCAAATATTGAGCCCAATAACCACTTTCACAAACTAACCCATTAAAACCCAAACCCAAACCCAAAAAACCCAAACCCAAACCCAAAAAACCCTAGTTTTCCTTTCTCTTTAAAAGGGGGAGCCACCGAGCCACACCAAAAAAGAGGCTGCAGACGGCAAAAAAAAAAGAAAAAGAAAAAGCTGGATTCTTCTCCCATCCAGAACCCCTTTCTCAAATTTTTCTCTGATCAATAGCTTCCACCTACATCACCGGTCATCACCTGATTCTTCTCCCATCCAAAATCCCCTTTCTCCATTTTCTCCGATCGTCGGATCCCTCCTTCAGATCTGGATCTGCCTTTCTCCAAAATTTCCACCTTGGGTGTTTTTGTTTCATATTCTGCAATTTCCTGATGTTTGGTGCTTAAATTTCTGCCTTGGGTGTTTTTGTTTCATATTCTGCAATTTCCTGATGTTTGGTGCTTAAACTTGTATGAATTTGCTAAAAGTGAATGATATTCAGTGATTCGTTGCTTGTATGAATCTGCTCTGTCGCTGGCCTGCTGCCGGACCGGATCCATCTGCTTTGCTGCCGCTAGAGTGATTTGCTGCTGCTACGAAGCCATCTGTTGCCATCTGCTGCCATTGCTATTGCTGCCATTCCCCGCGGGGAACGGGGACGGGGGCAAAATCTGCTTCCCGTAAAAAATCCCGGCGGGGATCTCCGTCCCGTGACTCACGGGGACGGGGATGGGGAAGGGGTCCCCGGCCCTGCAGGGCCCCGTTGACATCCCTAGTATGGAGTAGAGTTGTGTTTATTTGTAATAGGTGTTAGGGTTTTTAAGGTTAATTTTGTTATCCCTAGGACACTTTGATTGTAAACACCAAATAAAAAGGAAAATTCAAGAAAAAATGGAATTAATACCTCTTTAATTTGCTTAATAGCTTGTTTAGTTTAAGAGAAAGGGATACATTTCTCCATTTGAATAGTAAAAATTAAGGGAAGGGAAGGGGAAGAGCTTCATTTTAATTTTCTTTATAATTTTGGTATAATCCAATGGTGGAGATAAGGAGCAGAAGCCCCCTAAAATATTGAAAAAGTTATGATAAAATTTTAAAGTTAAAAAAATTCAGTATATATTTTCTTCCCTTAAATAACTAAATAAAATATATTTAGTCGAACATTTTAAATTTTAAAAGAGAATAAAAGCTATACAACCCACCACTATACTTAATTTTTTGTTGGTAATTAACTTAATTAAAATTTTTTAAATTAAAATCTAGTGGATAATAATATATTATACTTCAATATTTTATTTTTTGGACAAAAGCCACTTTTCAGTTGAGTTCTTAGAATTTCTCTATAAACTGTAGCTTATAGGTAATACTCTAATATTTTCGAAAAAAAAAAAAACTTATTGTTTCTATTAATTTTTGAAAATTTATTATATTGTAATCTACAACTATTGTTTTGTGGTAAATCCTAAATTGTTTTTTAGGTTATTAACTTAATTTGTTAATTGTTAATTGATTCTAAAAATTTATTATACTATTACTAGAAAACTTTATTCTAAAAATTTATTATACTATTACTAGAAAACTTTAAATTTCATATTTTTGAATTGTTAAGTTTAGATTTTAGATTTTACTGTACTATTGATTTAACAAATATATTAAAAGCACAATTGCAAAAGACTAGAGTAAAACAGGCCAATAAGGCCATAAAATAACATATTAACTATTTTTTTTAATTGGTGGTGTGAGTTGAAAATTCGAAAAAAGCAAAGATTTGTTTTTAAGCAGTGGCGCATGGTGACTATAAAATAAGTTTTTTGTACTTTTATTTTGTTTTGAAATTTTTATTATATTATGTCAATTGATTTTTTTTTTTTAATTTTAGGATTTGGATGATTTTGCATATTGAGTTTTAGAGATCGGATTTGAATAATTTCATTAAAAGAAACAGTTGTAATTCCTTCTTTTTCTCTTCTATTTTATAATCATTTTTATAGTTAATACTTTTGTATTGTTATTTTTGCATTTATGCATTGATATTGTGGCTTGTGCCCCCTCTACCTACAAATCCTGGCTATGCCACTGGTATAACCAAATAAGGAAAAAGAATGAGAAAGAATCATTTCCCTCAAACTAAACAGAGTAAAAGTAATTATAGTTTTTATTGGGTCTTTATATTGGTTGAGGGCTTTGGAACCTATTCAAACCCTCATCGGGGAGAGGGTGAGGAGGGAGAATGAGGGTTCAAACCAAAGTTGTCAATATTGTACCGGTGTGTGTATTGGTTTTGTTATTGAAACAGTATATACCGGATACTGAAATTTTTCGCGTACCGTTTCAGATTTATCGCTATAAATATATATGTTTATAAAAAAGATAGACATTTTATAACAGATAGAATATTAATTAAATTTTAATATATTTAATTTTTAATTTAGGGTA
This sequence comes from Rubroshorea leprosula, assembly GCA_020521535.1. Taxonomy (NCBI): domain Eukaryota; kingdom Viridiplantae; phylum Streptophyta; class Magnoliopsida; order Malvales; family Dipterocarpaceae; genus Rubroshorea; species Rubroshorea leprosula. The sequence continues at coordinate 2,236,149 of BPVZ01000017.1, forward strand.
TTTAAATTTACTTATTCATTTTAAAATACCATATATTATTTTTTGTACTTTACCTTTATTTTAAAAAGATAATTACAACATATATTAAATAAGAAGATTTATTAAAATAATTATTAATTAAAAATAAATATTAAATCTTATCAATTAATTATTACATTTTTATTTTATTAGATAAAAAAATTAAACTTCTTAAAATTAAACAGAAAGAATAAATAATTAAAGTAGATAGTGATTATAAATTTACATTATTTCTTATAAGTATAATAATTTATTCTTCTTAGATCTATTTTAGGAAAAGGACTGCGAGAAAGAACTTATGTAAGCTGTGCAAAAAGGGTTAATTTGCAACTATGCAACGAGTTAAGGGTTGATTTGTGTCTATTTTTAGTTGAGGGGTTAATTTACCATCATTCACTGAGTATAGGGGTTGATTTGCCACCATTCATTGAGTACATGGGTTGATTTGCCACAATTCATTCAATACAGGGGCTGATTTGCCATTTTCCTTTTTTTTTTTTTTTAGATTTGAATTGTGTTGATTCAATTTCGCTGTACCGGCTAGTACATCAAATTTCGACTAGTACATCGAAATTTGACCGAAATGTTTGATATTTGACCTAAACGAAATTCAAATCCATACCATTTCAGTCAATTTACAAAATCAATACGTACCGACCGTACCGACAGCACGAAACGATACGAACAACTATGGTTCAAACTCTAACTATATGAGTGAGAAAGTGCTTTTTTGCTAAAAGTTTAGCCAATTACTCAATAGACATTCCTCACTTATTCAAATTGTTTATTTGAATTTGTAGACCTATGTAATAATATCAAGCCTAATAGAAATGGTGACAATCATTTATGCCTTGTATTTTTTAGGTACATCAGATGGACTAGATAATCGAGAATAATTCTTCCCCTCTTAAATGCCACCTCCATCTATCTCATGACTCGAATTTGAGACATCTATTATGAAAATTCAAATTCTTAATTGCTAGAAGGTTTCCTTAGGAACATTTATGTTCTATATGCTCTCTATTTCTCTCTACCAATTATAAAGTTTTTTCAAGTTTCCATAAAAGAAGGGTTTTGTCTAATATGTGCACTTAAAATACAATAAATGCAGCATTTTATAATTACTTTATATAAACAAGTATAAAAGTTTAGCTTTATTTTAACATAAGTAACATGTAGAATATTTTTTGTTGACTAATTGATTAAACAAAAATTAGCATTTACATTTTCATATAAACTAATTGTGTAAAATAATGCATTTATTACATTCTTAGGGCATATATTCGAAAATTTTTTTTAAAAAAGTAAAAACTTTGTCATGAAAAGAGTACAAATATAATGACTAACACTAATACAAAATGTCCCCACGGGCAACGTCTTAGTGGCTATGGACCTCCAAATTTGTATTCGAACTACATAAATTCATGTTGCACACCTAGAGTTTAAGATTTTGGCTTTTCTTAGTCATTCAGTTGTCTATTGAAGTCCGTCCATTAGCCTCTATCAGTTAAGTGTCGATGTAGCCATATTTTTGTTAAAAATTAAACACATAGAATTTACGAAGTGGCAAAAAGCATGACATGGCCAAACAAAAAAAATATATATCATACACTTAGTTTCTCTTTTCCTCGTTCAATCTTTGCAACTTATCTCATTCAACACCATAGGTCATCAATTTGCAATCTCTTGGCCTTGTCAAACTTTTATCTCTTTACTTTTTCTGGTTTCCCCTATTTTCTTAGGAAATCTTTTTATCATTTTCTTGATCCTGAACATAATTCTTTCTTTATATGAAAATCCCAAACCAACTATAAGAGATCAAGAGTGACACTGTCTTTCGATCAAGTAGTCAATTTTCTTACAGGTAGCTAGATTGATTAGCGACAGGTAGATGAAGAACTTTTTATGATTTGAACTTTGAAGGCAAAGGAAATTTGAGTAATTTGATAAGATTGCAATGAGATAAAACACTCAAGGTTTTAAATTGTTTATAAATTGGCCAATTCTACACTCAAGTTAGATTAAATGTTAAATTTAATTCCTAAACTATGAGTTTTGTATATTTTTTATTCCTGAGCTATTTTTAGTTTCCTTTCTTTCAAATCTACACAAAATCATCCTTCTAACAATGGAGGTCCACATGGGACATATTTTCCATTAAGAATTTTTTTTTTAATTTTGTGTATTGTATAGAAAATAAATAATATATTTTTGCTTATATGGATAGATTGAAAATTGATGTGGGCATATTAATCTTATGAAATGAATTTTAGGACCTATTCACATAAATTTTAATGATTTAATAAGTCAAAATATTTTAAAACTACACAAATACCCCTCCCAACTTCATCTACCTCGATCCCCTTTTCTCTTTTCTTGTTCATCATCCTTAACTCCGACATTCTCTTCCTTTATTTTGTGCCTTTTTCCTCCTTCCTCCCTTCTCTAGAGCCCATTTCTCTTCCTAACTTTTCTCCTCCTCGCCCTTCCTCTCTATTGTAGTTCCTTCCACCAATCTCACATCTTTGTAGAAAATGTACGTCTATAAAAATTTCTCCATCATCTCCAATGGCTTAATCTCTTATCGATTCAATAGAAGTTTAAGCCAAATCTTTCGGCACCATGGGTTCCATGGGTTCAATGGAACCTGGATCTCTAAAGTGCAGGTCTTGCAGGATCTAAAAATGAGAGCAACACTTATAGAAATCATGATTACTTTGAAGCCATTACAAATAAGTGCCTTATTACATCTGTAAGTAGTAGTGATTTCTAAGTTTGATTTCCAAGCCAAACTGATTTTTCATTTGTTTTTCCTTAACTGCAATTTCTCTTAGTTTTTTCTGTGCAATTTTGGAATAATACCAAATTTGAAAAGTATTTTGTAAGGAGAGGCTTAGGGTTTATATGGGATTTTGGTTGATTTTGTTTGGATTTGTCTATTGGACAAAAATTGGTTGATTTGAGGAGAAATGTGATATATAGTTTTATATGTTTTGATCTATTGAAATTGGATATCATAGATTTGTTTTCTAGTTTTCATTGGCCGATTGAATTTTTTGGGTTTTTGAGCTCATCAAGAAAAAAGACTTATAGTTCTACCAGACCTCAAACATTCATCGAGCAAGTGGACCTTCCCCTTATGATTAACATTATATTAAGCATTAATTATATAATTATTTAATAATTTAATTATCTTTTTAAAATTAAATAAAAATTAAAGTACCTTTTAAAGAGCATTTGTTTATTACTTAGTATTAATAAAATTTTATCATTTATTAAGACTATGGGATCCATTTTGTTTAATATAGTACTTTATGGTCATTTAAAAGGAAAATTATTCAAAAACAATTTTTTGTACAATTTTTTATACAATGTTACATATTATTTAATTATTAGCTTTAGCTTTTTCCATTTAATTAAGATATATAATATTATATATATTCACTTATTTAATAACATGTAAAAATTGTATAAAAATATTGTACAGAAAAATTATCTCTATAACATTATCCCATTTTAAATTGTTTCACTTAGTAAAATATCATAAATATAAATTTCACATCTTTCAAAGTTAAAAATATAATCCTACGTGTAAATTTTATAATGGCAAAATGTGCCAATATCATCTTTCGATTGACAGAAAGATATTTTTTTGTGTAGATTTGTGAGGAAAAGAACTAAAAAAATGTTAAAAATAGTTAAGTCACTAAAAATGTGGAAAACTTAAAGTTTAGGGACTAAATTTAGAATTTAACCTTTTGGGTTTTGATTTTGAGATTTAATGATACAAGCGATGTTGCAGGTATTGCTTAATCACCCCTTCCATTTTTATTATTCCCTTGGATTCAAAGTTCTAAAGGAATTTGAGATTCGGTCCAATTTTTTCTTCTTAGTTTTTTTAGTGTTTTTGTTGTTATTTATATATCTTATGTTGGTAAATATTGTTTTTACTTAATCTAAGATAATTCTAAAGAATTTCATGTACTTCTACTTTTTCTAATAAATCATAAAATATATTGACTTTTACAAAAAAAAAAAAAAAGGTGTTTGGGTAGCTTCGCAATCCAACACTATTGAAGTCATCGGCTACTTCTACACCTGAAAATCCCAAAAATGTTTCCTAGGAGAAAACACTCCGACGCTTAAGTCAGTAATACTCAATATTCTAAAGAGAGATGCTCTCAAGGAGTAATTGTAGAGAGAGAAGCTCTCAAGGAGTAATTGCAGAGAGAGAAGCTCTCAAGGAGTAATTGCAGAGAGAGAAGCTCTTAAGGAGTAATTGCAGAGAGAGAAGCGTAGAGATTAATTACCTTCATCGGAGGTAGTTGGGGGGCATTTATAGCCCCAAGTGTTGACATGCATCTGTACATACATGCATCTGTACATGTAAGCATCTCATTGGTCCACGTGGCGCTGTTCACGTGGGTATGTTTATATTGGTGCTCCCTTACTTTGGGCTAATGGGTGTCAGCTTAGACCCATTACGTTGGGCCTATTCCAACATTACTCCCCCCTCAATGTTCAGTTGACGAACTGAGTTGGATGTGTGTATGGCCCAACGTTTGAGCTGGTGATTGAGAAGGACAGCCTTAGCAACTCGTGCTCGACCTCGTTGACGGCCGATTTGAAGGATGGCACCAAGTAAGACAAGCTCGAGAGCCTGAAAGTCTACATGCAGGCTGGTATCCGCAGCCTAACTAGCTTGGGCTCGGTATATCGGCGGGCTGAAGTGGCTCACAAAAGGTGAACTCGCCCAGCGAACGACCATGCACTCAAATTTAAAGTGTTACTCGCTATTCCAATGAGCTCGTCCACGTTGACATAAACGCGAGTGAATGTGTAGCGACCTGAAATAGTGTCAAAGGCCTTGAAGCGACTAGGTGATGCTCACTTGAACAGAGTCATGAGCTGAGATGAAGCGACCTCAAAATCTGTGATCTCTACCAAGCTGCCGCTCTTATAATGAGCTGAGATGAAGCGACCTCAAAATCAGCGATTTCTACCAAGCTGCTGCTCTTGTGACGACCTAACAAAGGTGGTCACAATGACGAGCGTATGTGGATAGGACAAGGAACAGATCAACCTGTTACGATATGAATCTTGGGGATTTTTCGAATCAACCAAATCTTTGAGGAGATGCCCTTGTGACGACCTGACAGATGTGGTCATAATGACGAGCTGATGTGGACAGGCTAGGGAACATATCCACCTGTTACGATCTGAATCTTGGGGATTTTTCGAATCAACCAAATCTTTGAGGAGATACGATTGATCTCCCCGTATCTCTCTGCCTTCCTCGTCATAAATGTTGACTTAGCATTTGAGGGGACGCGACAGCTAAAGCCGGCGCATGCTATGCAAGAGGGTGTTAAGTGCCTGCCACCTGCTAACTAGCGCGTCAGGGACACGCGTACGGCAATTACTACAAGAACGGCTGTTTCAGGAAATGGAAAAGGGGAACGGTTATGCCATTTTCCATTTCACTCGTTTTTGAACCGTTTTCCATTTCACTCGTTTTTGAACTTCTGATATTCTCTGTAGCAAAGTGTTTGCAGCCTGAAGAACGCATCACCAGACCATCAACCCAGCAACGTATACAACAATCCAAGGTAAAAAATGGACTTGTTTAGAGAACTCAGAGAGCTGCGAGGTAACCAGGGTAGAGAGGAAGAAGAAGGGGGGTTATATCTATAGAGCCTATTGCGATGATAGTGCCGCCGGCGTTGCAAGACTTGCCGGAAACGATGACGCCTGAGAGTAGCGCCAGTTCCAGTGTTAGGGACAACGGTGGTGACCACCATACTTCATCGTCCAGCAGCTCGTCCTCTAAGGAGACACCCAGCTGCGAGGAAAGGACAGGGAATGTGGTTAGCAATGTCTCAGATCTGCCTATGATTGGAGAGTGGGAAAGCAGGACAATCACGGGCAGGTTGAGCAATCTATGAAAGGTGCCCAAGGACCTACCCGCTAGATTTAGATTCAAGGCCGCGCTGCATCACGAAGTAGCAGACAGTGCGCCCTCAATAAGTGGGTATAGGAAACTAGAGGAGATGGTGAGGGCGTACCACATCCCCAGGACGATATTGCTTCAGACTGGTGCGTAGAATGCAAGGGCGTGCACGGTGTCACAGACGGGTTGGATACCAGTGTACGTGGACCATTTTGAGGCCGGCCTGCGATTTCCCCTGCCCGGGCTAATATTCGACTTGCTAGCGGATTACGAGCTGGCTCTGACGCAGCTGATGCCCAACAGCATAAGGTTCATCATAGGCTTTATGCTGTTGTGTGTGAGGTTGGAGGTACCCGCGAAGGCGATAGTGTTCAGGTCGCTGTTCCAGTGCTGACAATGTCCCAACTCCAGAGGCGCAAAGTGGTATTACCTCTTCGGGAGAGAAAAGAGCCAGCTATTCAAAAATGTCAAGAACAAAGTGGAAAGGTGGAAAAGGCAATTCGTCTTTGTTCGTGATACGCGAACAGAGCGAATAAGCAACGACCTCGCTGCTAGGCTATCTGAGTGGCGTGTGCGGAATGCACACGTCAATTACCCTCAACTGTTGCCACGGGACACGGATCTCAAGAATTAGTTGCTGGAACATGCGAGGAGGGAAAGTTTGATAGATCTAGAAGCCCTGATTACCTCGGAGCAGCTCGCTGTGTTCGGGTTTGTCGACATGGCAAACCTGTTCACAAAAGGTATAATTTTATCATATATCCTGAATTCTAGCCAAGCTAAGTCTTATACATTTGTTTGTGCAGGAGAAATGAGTAGCATACTTGAATGCCAGTGTCAGCGAGCCCAAGGCTCACGAGGTCGCGAAGCAGGCAGCACCTCACAAAGATAGACGCGGTTCAACGAGCGGCCTCCTCCAGCACCACAATCACACAGCTCGGCGTCTAGGCCTCGCGCAGAGCAGCGGGTTGAAATTGCGGCCCTCAGTGCGCGTAGGCGCGCATGCGAGGAGACTGATAGTGAAGATGAGGTCCCCCTCATGTGGCACAGAACAAGTGGGGGGCTCAGCCTGTGCAGGCGGCTCAACCTGAGGCCGCGAGCTCATCAAACGTGCCATCGGCCACGGCGCGAGCAGTGTTGGCACCCCGGATCACGTATCCGGACGGCTTCAGCTATGTGAAGCCTGACTGCCAGCCCGTCATGGTGTAAGGCATGCAAAGCTTTATGCCACCCATGGATCGTCAACGGGCAAGGACTTTTGTGCAGCAGCATGGCGGGCAGGTTGCCATGGTCAAGCTGATGGACGTAAGTATTTACTCGTACTTACGTAATTGTTTTACCATTCCATTCTAGAGACTTATAGTTGTTGCTGTTTGGTAGGCGTTTAGCTACACGGTGGCGCTATTCGAGAGCGAGCAGGGGGCTCCCTCTTAGAATATCGAGCTCAGCGCCAACTGCAAGTAGTTGGCTGCAGAAAAAGCTAGCCTTGTGGATGATGTCAATTGTCTACAAGGCTCAGGGATGGCCAATCGAGCTACTGCAGCAGCGGAGAGCCGAGCAGACGAGCTCGCAAATAGAAACAATGAGCTCAGGGAGAAGCTGAAACGAGCCCATGCTGAAAAAGAAAGCGGGATCCAGGCGGCAAAGGAGGAGGCCGCCCGGATTGAGGAACGGGCCAAGAAGGTTGAGGCTGAAATGGACTGTGCTCTGAACGAGCTGGGCTCCCTCAGGCACCAAGTTGTCGAGGCCGACAACAACCTCAACGCAACTGAAGGGGCCCTGAACGAACTGAAGATTTCTCACGGGCGCTCTATAAGCATCGCCCGAGCTCAAAAGGCAAAATGGCTGGTGGTGGTGGCGTCTGCGAATATGACCACGGAGATCTACAACGAGATCCGTGGGAAAGTGTTGCACCATCGCCCGGACTTCCCCATCCGCGAGTTGGCGTTTTTTGACGGGGAGGATATTGACGAGCAGGGTAAGGGCCTTGCTCCCCTCGCTGATACAACAGTGCGGCTGAGGTGGGACCTCAATGAGGAGGGAGTACCCGTCTAGCCTCCCTTAGTCTTAGAGGAGGGGGAGGATCCAATGGGGCTGCCCTCTTTTGACGGATGGGTGGAAGGGGCTCTGGTGGCTGAACAGGAGCCATCGAGCACTCCTCCCAACTCTCAGCCCACTGTGGTGTCGGCCAAGTCGCCCGTCAATGCACCAGCTCTCGAGCCCACAGCTCGGTCTTCTCCAGCTTGCTCCTCTCCTCGCGTTGCTATCGCGTCCATGCCCGTCGATCTGATGGATGATTAGATTTAGGATTTTTTCCTTTTGATCTTTTGTATTTTTTGTTTCTTTTTGTAAACAATTGTATCACAATCTCTCGTACTAAAACTTGTAATTTTTTGAAAAGAAATACAAAATTGGAGATTATATCAAATTGTTTTTCCTTTGTTGTATTGCATGTATGGTTTACATTTCCACGAACAAATTCTTCAATAACATATCCATTAACTGTAAAATCTTCTAAGATTATGTACATTCCAAATCAAGGTTTTTAAAACCGAACCGGTCATTGAACCATTTTCGGGTCCAGTTTCTGGTTTGACCGGTTCAACCGATTGAACCGATGAACCGACCGATCCAAATAACAAGGGAAATCTGATGAGAGGGGTAGATAATTTTGTAATTTTATTAAAATTAAGGGTTAAAATTGGTATAAGAAAGGAATGGTGAGGGTGAAATTGGAAAAAATAGAAAGAAAATTGCATGAGAAATTGAACCGGTGGTTTTTTCGGTTCTACCGGTTCCATCGATTTCACCGGTTTTGATCAGTTTTGAATGGTTTTTGACCGATTTTGACCTCAAACAATTTTTTTGTGTAAACCGAACCGTTTTCATTACCGAATACCGGTCTGACCGGTTCAACCGATCGATCCGGTCTGATTTTAAAAACCTTGTTCCAAATATATGGCAACCGGCGTCCCTGTATGTCTGCTAACACATAAGACCCAGGTCGCTTGATTTGAATGACCATATAGGGACCTTCCCAATTAGGAGCAAGTTTGCCCATGTGCGAATAAGTATTGGTTAATCCAGCTTTGTGTAAAACCAGATCTCCAACCTTGAACTGACAAGCTCGTACTCTCTTATTGTAAAATTTTGCAACACGACGTTGATATGCCATATTCTTTATTTGAGACATCTCCCTAACCTCTTCTACAAGGTCTAGGTTCTCTCTTAAAAGTTGCTCATTATTAAGATCGTCATGGTGATATGATCTATCAGATGGCAATCCAACCTCAACAAGGATGACGGCCTTAGCTCCATACACCAAGCTGAATGGGGTTTCGCCTGTAGCCGAGCTGGGTGTAGTGCGACATGACCACAGCACTTTATTGAGCTCGTCTACCCAATTAGAATGCGTAGCTAAAACACGCGTCTTGAGGCCTCGCAAGACGATTTTATTGGCGGACTCGGCTTGCCCATTTGACTGTGAAGTATACACGGATGTCAAGGCGAGCTCAATGCCATAGTCGGTATAGAATGACCTCAGTGTCGCGGCTCGGAACTGCGAACCATTGTCTGCGATGATCCGCTTAGGAATACCGAACCTGTACACAGAGGACCGAGCTGAGCCACAAATTATATTTGCATATAATGTACCAATGACTTAAGTCAACAAAGAATACCTGCACAATATTGAATTGAACAAGAATTCTTCTATTTTCTTTTCTGTTGTCGTGGACAATGGTTTAGCTTCTATCCATTTGGTAAAGTAATCCATCGAGACAACGAGGTAGGTGCAACCTCCTTTGCTTTTCACAAAAGGGCCAAGCAGGTCGACTCCCCATTGAGCAAAAGGGCAGGAAGATGAGAGTGATGAGAGCATTTCTCCTGTTTCAACGAAGATACCTATACTTAGTTTATAGACAAACATGAAGTTTGCACGAGCTTTAGGACGAGCTCAGATACCTGGCATGTGAATATCATCAGCGTTGAACTAGTAGGTCGGGCACTTTTTGACATAGTTCTGTGCGTTCTCAACCATAGTTGGCCAGTAATACCCATGCCTCAGGAGTTTCCAAGCTAAAGTTCTACCACCTATGTGTGTGCCACATACTCCTTCACGAACTTCCCTCACAGCATATTCAGCTTGATAAGAAGTGAGGCAGCGTAATAGGGGCATTGAGGCTGCTCGTTTGTAGAACTGATTATCTAACAAAGTGAAATGAGTCGCCCTGTGTTTAATCAACTTTGCAGCGGATGGATCTTGAGGCAGCTCGCCACTGTGCAGATAATCTATGAGCGGGGTAGTCTAGCTCGGTGAAGAGGGATCTGTGCTGAGCAGCTGACACTCGACTGTGAGATCGATGTAGCTCGAAGGGTCAAGTACCTCCACAATTGTTGACCTATGAGGGTTGATATCTTGCGAGGAGGCTAATTTTGACAGCTCGTCAGCTCGTTGGTTATTCGCTCTAGGTATCTTGTCGATTTGGAAGGAGGCAAATCTTCACTTCAATTTGTTGACCACAGAAGCATAGCAACCAAGCTGGGGATCCCTAATTTCACAGCTGCCATTCACCTGGCCCACAACAAGCTGAGAGTCACTAAAAACCTGAATGCACTGCACCTTCAGCTCGGACGCCAACTTCAATCCGTAAATGAGGGCTTCGTAATCCGCAGCATTATTAGTTGTCTAGAACTTAAACCTCAATGCGTGTTCAGATTTAAAGCCATCTGGGCCCATTAACACCGCCCCAGCACCCGATCCTTCAACGTTAGCTACTCCATCAACATACAGGACCCAGATTGGGTGTTTGGATGCCTTTTCTTCCACAGTCGTTGAGATGCACTCCACTAGGAAATCTACTACAGCCTAGCCCTTTATGGTTGTGCACGGTTGAAATTTGAGGTCGTACTCACTCAGCTCGACGCTCCATCCGATAAGCCAACCAGAGAGTTTCGGTTTCTGCAATATCTTCTTCAACGACAAATCAGTATAGACAATAATTTGATGAGATTGGAAGTAAGCTCTCAACTTACGAGTTGTGCAAACCAAGGCAAAAGCAGCCTTTTCCGCTAATGAGTAGTCCTGCTTGGCGCCTTGTAAAACCTTACTCACATAGCAGATAGGCTTTTGATGCTTATTCTCTTCCCTCAGCAAAATCGAACTTATTGCCTCCTTTGTGAACCCCAGATACAAGTATAAACTCTCCCCCTCCACAGGTTTAGACAGTAGGGGTGCTGACGCCAGATATTGCTTGAGCTCGTCAAATGCCTGTTGACACTCCTCGGTCCACTGAAAGTTCTTGGGCTCTCGCAAGGCTTTAAAGAATGGGAGGCACCTTTCTGCCAATCTGGCTATGAACTTGTGCAACGTGGCTACACGATCTGTCAGGCGCTACACATCCTTTACGGTCTTGGGAGGCTCCATCTGCTGAACGGCCTAAACCTTCTTTGGGTTCACTTCAATTTCTTTCTTGGATACTACATACCCTAGGAATTTTCTTGATTCTACAACGAACGTGCACTTCAGGGGATTCAACTTCATCTGGGCTCGACGCAAGTTCTAAAACGTCTCACTCAGGTCGGTTATATGGTCCTTAGCTCGCACACTGGTGACTATCATGTCATCCACTTATACTTCTATGTTCCTGCCGAACTAGAGTTTAAAGATGATTTGCACCAGCTTCTGATAAGTAGCACCAGCGTTTTTTAAGCCAAACGGCATCATGACATAGTAGTAGATTGTGTCACCAGCATAAAAAGCTGTTTTCTCTTGGTCGTCCAGCAGCAACTGTACCTGGTGGTACCTTGAGCTAGCGTCGAGGAAGCTCATTTGCTCGTGCCCAATTGCCCGCTCGACCAACTTCTCCACATTTGGCAAGGGATGAGGGTCTTTTGGACATGCCTAATTTAAGTTGGTGAAATCAATACACATTCTCCACTTGCTGTTCGGTTTTTTGACGAGCATAGGGTTGGACACCCACTCCGAATATTCAACCCTCCTGATGAGGCCTGCTTGTAGTAGCTTCTGTATCTCTTCATTTATAGTGGCCTGCTTCTCAAGGCCAAAAAGGCGACGTTTCTACACTACCAGTCTCTTGGTGGGGTCCATACTAAGTTTGTGGACTGTCAACTCTGCTGGGATGCCAGGCATTTCATTCGTAGTCCACGCAAACACGTCTTGATTAACCCTCAAAAACTCCAAAAGCTCTGCTCGTTCTTCTTCTGTGAGCTTGGTGCGGATCTTGATTGTTCTTTCCGGCACATCAGGGTTTAAAGGGACTGTTTCTATTGGCTCTACTGGCTCTACTGGCTCTACTTTCTGTTCGACACCCTAAGGTCGATGCTCAATGTCTGATATGCTCATTGTCTGTTGACCGGGCTGAGTCGACCTATTACCTCCAGAAGGGCCTCTCGGGGCTACAACGAGCTCAACCTTCTTAAATGTATCTTGATAATAGGCTCTGGCCATTTTCTGATTCCCCTTTAGTATTCCTACCCCCTAGGGAGTTGGGAATTTTATACAGAGATGGAGTTGTGAAATAACAGCCTTCAGCTCGCATAGGGTAGCTCTTCCTAATATAGCGTTAAAAGTTGATTCCATCTTGACAACCAGAAAGTTAACAGAAGCCATCCTAAACCATGGTTCTAAGCCCACATATATGGGAAAGGTAATAACTCCCTCAACCGGGACGTGTTGATTGTCAAAACCATATATGGGCCCCTCATACTTTTGCAGCGAGCTCGGATTCAGTTGCATCTTTTGGAAACAGCTCCAGTATAAGATATCTGGCGAGTTACCAGTATCGATAAACACCTTGTTGACGTTATGATTGCCTATATGAACCGTTGCCACGAAAGGATCTGCATGGGGCATCATAACATCTGGCTCTCTTTTTGCTCGATTGTAATCTGCCGAGCTGAATGTAATAGGCGCATTCTCCCACTCCACCTCCTCGAATGGTCGCTTCAAAGGTCTGTTCTTGTTGACGGTCATCACTTGTCGGGCATATGCTTTACGACCTCGAGCGCTTTGACCTCCAGAGTGTATTCCATCCGAGATCATGTTTATTGTGTCCGAGGTCAGGGGTATCCCAGCATAGCCTACCCCCTTCCTGTCTTTTTGGTTATGGGTGGCGATTCTTTGTCCTTGGCCTCGCCTATTGAATTGGCGTCCCCTGTACGCTTTGCCCTGCTCAGAAGGATATTGATTATCCTGATACACATCCTGTGTGCCGCCGAGCTGATACCTCTACCCCTAAGGTCGGTCATATCCTTGCACAAAGTGAGTTTGAGAAGGTTGCTGGGTATAAGGCTTCTGCACATATCCTTCCAATTTCCCGTTGTGAGCTAAGAACTCTAGCTCGTTCTTCAAGTGTTGGCAGTCTTCTGTGTTGTGACCATAAGTACGATGGTAGTCACAATGCTTGCTCTTGTTTGCCCTTGGGGAATCATGCAGTGGGGGTGGGGGTTTTCTAACCCAGTGCTGGATTTGTGCCAGGATTTGAGACCTTGGCAAGGTCAAAGGAATGTAGTTGGCATACTTTGGGAAGTCGGCGGGCTTCCCCCACTGCTCGTTGACTTTCTGCTTTTTCTTTTCTTCTCTCCTCAGTGGTTGTTCCTGGCTTTTGCTCTACTTATCGTCAGCTCGTCGCTTGGACGACTGGAAGTCCTTTGACAGTATGAAGCTAGCCGACTTGTCATTCACTTCGTTCCACGTCTTCGATGGGTTTTCTAGTAGGTCGTCTAGGAACCGACCATGCTTCAAACCATGCAGCAAGGCAGACAAGCAGATGGTATCTGGGACGTTATCAATGTCTAAAATGGTTTTGTTGAATCGCTGCATATAGTCCTTCAAAGATTCCCCTTTTTTTCTGATGAACTTGCATCAACTCGGTCGCTGTGCATTTAATCTCCCTTTGGCTCGCAAATTTGTTGGAGAATAGCTTGGCGAGCTGGGAGTATGAGTCTATAGAGTGTCTGGGGAGTTTATGATACCATCTTTTGGCCGTTGACTTCAATGTCACTGGGAACACTTTGCACATCATGGCATCATTGGCATTTTGGATTCTCATGATGGCTTGATAGGTGTGCAGATACTCATCTGGGTCACCCAAGCCATCATATGTCTCCAGGTGGGGAATTTTGAATCCTTCTTGATACGGTTCTACTGTGATGGATAGGTTTAGTGGAGCACTATCCAAATCAAGGGTTTGTTGGTGTGACCTGGGACTTTTCAGCTTGTCAATGGATTTTTGTACATCCCGCAGTTGTCTTTCAAGGTTTGCGTTCTTTCTCATTAGTTCTTCATTATGTTTGGACGAGCTGGGCTCGTTATTTAGCTTCCCACTTCCCCTTGGTTTGATCGGCACTACTATGTTGCTCAATGCGAGGGAGTTTCTAGTTGCAACAACCGCAGCTGGCTGTGCATCCTTGTTCAATAAAGGAATCAAGGGGTCATCAGGAATCAGACAGGCTAAGATTTTGCCCATTGCCATTTCGAGACTCTGGTTCTCTCTTCGAGCTCGGTTGCTCGAGCAGGTTCTGTTGACTTTTCAGGTTGTTCGTGTTGTAGATTACTTTGCCTGGGTTGTCTTTGCCTTGTTCCTATTGGAATTTAGAAGTGTTTGGGCTGAGTTACATGCCTAGTTGGTGTTCTTTCATCATCATCTGTTCCACTTAATTGATCTTGTTTTGCTCCCCCAACAAAAAGGTTCCTCGGCATTGGTCTAAAATCATTAAGGCCGAGCTCAGATAGCTGAGTGTCCTCCTGTTCATCCATTTCATTTCTCGAGGGGCGACTTCCAATAAAGGTTCGAACCATTTTGTCTTTCTACCGGTTAAACTACACAGCTTCTTGCTCGATTTCCCACAAACGGCACCAAATGTTTGGGCAGCTTCGCAATCCAACACTATTGAAGTCCTCGGCTGCTTCTACACCTGAAAATCCCGAGAATGTTTCCTCGGGGAAAACACTCCGACGCTCAAGTCAGCAATACTCGATATTCTAGAGAGAGATGCTCTCAAGATGTAACTGCAGAGAGAGAAGCGTAGACATTAATTACCTTCATCGGAGGTAGTTGGGGGGCATTTATAACCCCAAGTGCTGACATGCATCTGTACATGTAAGCATCTCATTGGTTCACGTGGCACTGTTCACGTGGGTATGTTTATATTGGTGCTCCCTCACTTTGGGCTAATGGGTGTTAGCTTAGGCCCATTACGTAGGGCCTAAATTAGATGTTGGGCCTATTCCAACAAAAGGAAAAGAGTTAATAAGGAACATTGAAGAGGCCAAAAGAAGGAAAGGGAAAAAAAGGAGGGGAGTATAGAGAAGGGGGGTTGGAGAGAGGAAAAATCTTATGAGTCTTCATTAGATTTACAAGTCAACACATAAGATTATGTGGATAGAATTTTTGTCAACTTAACACTCACTATAAAAAAAAATGGTCTTTTATTTTTTAGGTACATAGGACAGTGCACTTATGAACTGATTAATCTAGAGGCATGGGGCTTACAAACACCTAGGAGATCCTCCATTATTCTTTGTGTAACTACCACAGGTGGGACTACAAAGTAGTGCCATCCCTTGCCTAAATGATAAAATTTCAAAGCCATCGCATTGCATAATTGTTGGCTTCCCTAAATACATGACGAATTTCTCATTGCTAATCCCTTTGTAACAGTTCTTGACACCTATTGACCAAAACTCCATAAGGATCAAGATTGGTTGTTCCATGCATAACCTCATGGACTGCCGGTAAATAATCAAATTTCAAAATCACCATCCTATAATTTCTCTACCATGCAATTTCTAAACCTTTAAGTATAGAAAAGATCTCTACTCAAACCGCATGACCTACTCCCAATTGCATATTAAAACCAAATTGCCATAACCCAAAAGAATCTTTGCAGATGTCTCCTACTATTGATAAACCTTGAGAACCCAAAGAAGATCCATCTACATTTATTTTAAAAGTTCCAAGCGGTGGGGTTTCTTATCCAACAAGTTTTTGTCTCTTTGGTTGTAACTTGAAATCTTTCTTTGAGTATGTTGCTGCCTCTACCAAATGGTTGGTTAGCATTCCTTGCTTGTTGAAAAGCCAACCTTGATCACCCTTAAAAACAGCTTGGTTCCTCTCGAGCCAAATAAACCAAACAATGATAACAAATGCTATATCCCATGAAAGGTTGAAATCTACTTTCACATTAGATTGTTGAAGATTGTATTTGAACCCATTCTAGTAGAGAAAGTTGACACCACCTCTCTTACTACTCCTTGCTCAGCCGTCTACTGCATATCTAGCGAGATGATGCACAATCTCGGACCAAGTGTAACACATCTTCATATCCATTTTGACATCTTGGACAATTGTCATCCCTGGTCATGCCCTTCTCCATTCAAGATACATTAGTAAGCACCTTATTATGCAACACCAACCATAAGAATGTCTTAGTCTTTGGAAGAGCCTCAACCTTCCATATCTCAGACCAACAACCTACAATAGAAGATGCAATTGATTTTAATAATAGATTATAAGCAGAGGTTATAGTAAATTCACCATTTTAAGTCTCTTTCCAATAGATAATATCCTTGTTATCCACATCTTGATCAAGATTCACCAATTGAATTTGATTTATAATATCCTTGGGTAACAGTTGGTTGAGATAATCCAAATCCCAACTTCCATTAACATAATAATCGGATACATGTTTGTATAATTGCTCGGCTTCAATGAGATTTGTAACTTTCAATGCAAACGGGCTATCCAAGACTCAATGGTCTAGCCATAATTTGATTTCTTTGCCGAACCTAGCTAGATATCCAATGCCCTCTCAAACAAGGGGTTTGGCATTTAGAATCCCTTTCCAGGTACCATATACACCATTCTTCAGTTCAACCTGCAAAAAGGATTCATCAAAATAATATTTCTTCTTAATCAATTTTGCCCAAAAGGATTTTTTTTTCAGTTAACAATTTCCAACTAAGCTTAGCTAGTAAGGCTTGGTTCATTGTAGTTGTTGATTGAAGGCCTAAGCCTCCCCAATCCTTTGGCATATAGACTATTTCCCATTTAACCAATGGAACTCATTGGTGTTCATTTGATTTGCCCCAAAGGAAGTTACGATTAATTCTATCAAGCTCTTCACAAATTGATTGAAGTAGCCTATTTGGCAGCATGACATGGTTAGCTATGGTTGCACATACAAATTGCACAAGGACTTGTTGTCCTACAAACTAAAGTCAATCTGCCTTCCATCGAGAGAGCCGATCCCTGACCCAAGTAATTAAATTCTGAAAGGTTTCCTTGGTTGCTCATTTGGAAAGAATTGGAACACCCAAATACTTGCCAATATCTTTTGATGCCTCTATCCTTGGTAAAGTACAAATGGCATCTCTTGTTGTCTCTATCGTATTTGGAGAAAAGCAAATTTTAGATTTTGCGGGATTCACTTTTTGTCCTGAGACATTGCAAAAAGTATCTAGTATGTTCATGATTCCACCAACATTTTCAATTGTTGCTTTCCTGAACAAAATTAAATCATTAGCAAAA
>BPVZ01000017.1:2268670-2296981 GCA_020521535.1 Rubroshorea leprosula
TTTTTTTTTTTTTTTTTTTTTGGTTTTGGATTGTGTTAGTGTGGATTTTATGGTGCTAATTTATGTCACATTAACATAAAGTAAAGTCATTTGAAAGTTATTATATGATGAATTTTAGGAAATTCAATTGAATAATCATATAAAGCAATTCACTGGGATGTTGAAGTGAATTGCAAGTAATTTTACATTGTATATTTTGAAATTTATCTTTTATTTTCTAGTTTTTTTAATAGGAATTATGATAAATTTACTATAAGAAAACTGAAGTTGCATTCACTTAAAAAAGAACTACAAATGCTAGAATGATGTGAAATCGATAAAAACTTAAACTAGAATCATGAATTTAACAAACCTATTAGTAACAATGTCTAGACTATAAACTACTTTGCTTCACTCTAATATTGGTTACTATATACTAAAAAGCTAAATCATTATCAATTGAATTATTACCAGCTATTTTTTTATCTCATTTTGATCATTTTAATGCCTTATTGGTTTATAAATTTGTTTGGTTTGAGCAACTACTAAACATGCTTAGAATGAAATAAAATTTTAATTTAAAAATCTCTCACTAGCATGTGTAATATGATTCCTAATTTGATTTTATTGTTGTTAGATGTCTTTTGTTAATCAACTTATTACTGTGTT
The DNA here is from genome assembly GCA_020521535.1 of Rubroshorea leprosula. Taxonomy (NCBI): domain Eukaryota; kingdom Viridiplantae; phylum Streptophyta; class Magnoliopsida; order Malvales; family Dipterocarpaceae; genus Rubroshorea; species Rubroshorea leprosula. The sequence continues at coordinate 2,269,319 of BPVZ01000017.1, forward strand.
ACATTGTAATTTTGCGATGATGTTATGTTACATAGTTTTTATGTGTAGTATATTTTTTAATGAATTCAATACTTGAATGATTTTGTACTTAATAAGAACACTTCGATCAAAATTGTTCTTTTTTAAGCAATCAAGCACATTCTCATTCCCATTTCCTAAAAACCCTATCTTTTTTAGTTACTAATATTTTGTTAGAAGTTAAGGGTTATAGGTATGACAACCAATTATGATGCAATACTATTTCTTTATTTGCACTTCTCTTGAAGATTGGAATATGCTTTTGTAATTGAATTAAATATGAAGAATAATTTACACTATTGACTCAAAGTACTCCAAGAGGGGGGTGAATTGGAGTTCCAAAAAATTCTCTCATTTTTTACAACCACAAAACCAAAATTAAAGAGAGTAGAGAAGAAGAGCTTGCTCAATGATTTATAGAGGTTCAGTCCAACCACTTGGAGCCTAGTCCTCTACCTTGGCTTCACTCACCAAGGATTTCCTCCACACTCTCCACTAACAACAACAAGGGTGGCTTAAAGGAGCCACTCAATCTTTTTACAAGAATAAGGGTGTTTCTCTCCAATCTCACCCCTTTACAAGATAAACCCCACAAATCTTCCCAATAGATCACTCTTGAAGGAATCAACACACCCCCAAGATCACTCACTAATAGCACAAGAAGAGGATTACAAGCAATGATCACTCAAATATCAAAAACTCAAGTTTAAGCTCAAGTAGGTAGGTAAAGATATGCAATGTTATGTAATCCAAACTTCTTCAGATCCATATTTATAGCCCCTTGCTCGAAAATAGCCGTTTCTAGCCGTTGGGGGTCATTAAATGCTTTGTAGGACGCATGGCTTGAGTTGCAGAACTGTCAGGAGAGCCGGCTCTGCACAGTCGGCTTACACTTCCAGAGCTGACTATCCGGGTTTGCAAGCCATTTTGTTTTCCTCGAGAGCCAGCTCAAGACTTTGAGCCGGCTTTGGAATTTCGATTTTAAATACATTCAAAAGAGTCGACCGTTGTGCATTAAATGCACCCTCACAGCCGGCTATAAAGTTGGAGCCGGCTTTGCGTCTTTTCTCCGCGCATGCCAAACAACGGTCTTCAAATTTTTGCCCGTAGAGCTGGCTACAGCTTCCAGAGCCGGCTCTCTGCACTTCCATTTCACCAGAGCTGACTGTAGATTTTAAGAGCCGGCTCTCTGCACATTTTGAATCCTTTTGGTCTATTTTTAGTGCAATCCAAGTTTAATTGTAATTTTTTAACAACTTAATTACACACTTAAATAAACCAATTAGTCACTCAAAAGTGTTTTGTAATCATCAAAATCATAGGTACAACATACACTAGGTCTATGAAAGATTAGTTTGGTTTGTGAAAGTAGTTGTTAAGATTCTAAATTTTAAAAGTCATCTTTAATACCCTAATATTGCATATTTTTTAAGTTATATTAAATTCCAATTGCAATATTCTATTCGATAATATGAAATGATCTTAGTGGTTGTTAAGTTAATTTTTCAAGTTGCCTTTTGTAATTAAATTGATTGTGCAAAAGGCTAGGTGGTGTAGACATGCATGTTTCTCTCTAATTCTTTTTGGCTTGTGAGGTGATTGAAAATAAATTTGGTGTAAATCATGTCATTCCCTCCAAAAATTATGATCCCTATGAATTAATCAAGGGATTTAGATAGGATTTACCTCCATGCTATAAGTTCTTAACACAAAAGTTTCTATTGTAGAATTATTATCCTTAGTTGCAACTATAGAACCTGATATGGTGAGGTTTCCTACACTTGATATATGTATAGTACTTTAGAATTTCATTCATAAATTTAAATTATATAGAAAACTTTAAATGTTACAGCTAATGATCAATTGAACTAAGAGGTGGAACAAATAAGATTTGGTTGGTAAATAATATGATATTGTTAAATTTAAATGTATTGTAATTGTAGGAACAAATATGACAAGAACAAACTAGTAGTTTGGTGTTTCCCAATTTGTCTTTCCTTGTTCTTTTTTAATCACCAAGATAATATGAAAAATGAAAATGAGAAAAGCAAAGCTCTAATGCATTCTTTCTACCTCATTTTTACACCAATTTTTAGAGCAAGTAAATGTTGTTCTTTAGGATTGTTTTTGCTATGTTTTTCTCTCAATTATATAATATAAAAATTATTCACTAATTATAATTATATTGATTTTAGTTAATATGTTATACTGGATCTGTTTAATAATTGTAGGATTAATTTAACCTTTTGATTTTAAGACCAAAGTTAAGGTAAAAATTTAACATAGCAAATGAATGCTAATTAAAATTCTCATTTTGATTAAGTGGCTAAGCAAAAGTTATGTATAGATAAAAAGAAAATTTTCAACTGGCATTAGTGGGTGTTTGGTGCAGCTGGTGGGAAGACCTTTTGGAGTCCAAAAGGTCTAGCTACACCAAACACCCTAACTTTTGAGATTGGCTTCAACTCTTGAAAAGCAAAAATTAGCTTCCACCTTTTGAAAATTGAGAAGCAAGAATTTGTAGCTTTTGCGGGAGCTTCCATTTCCTTTTAATGAAATTGGCCAATTTTATCTATTTTACCCTTATATTTTAATAAATTTATGACTAAACCACTATATATACCTCCTCATTTAAAACCCAAACCCTTTTTTTTCCTTATTCTTATCTTCTTCATCTGTCGATTTCCTCTGTTCCAATTTATTTGCCATCACTTACATCTCCTTCTTTCGGTCTCCTTTCTTCTTCATTCTCACCCAAGTAGTACTTTCGCTTTGCTTATCCCGGTCTTGCTGCTATATTGAAGCCCAATTTCTTACATTAATCCCAAATCTAGTGGTGTGCTCAGCCCCAATCGGCAAGTATCTCCTTCTTTGGGTCTCTTTTCTTCTTGATTCGTACCTAAAAAGTACTGCTTTGCTTATCCTAATCTTGCTGCTCTATTGAAGCTCAGTTTTCCAACATCAATCCCAAATCCAGTGGTGTGCTCAGTACCCAATCGATAAGTATCTTTTTCTTTCGGTCTCTTTTCTTCTTTATTCTCACCCAATTGAAACGATTTACCTTATCTCGATCTTGCTGGTCTATTGAAACTCAGTTTTCCGACATCAATCCCAAATCTAGTGGTGTGCATCAATCTTTAATCGATAAGCTTCTAGATCCAGTGGCTTATTATTGTTTTTTCTATTTTTTTTAGGTTGGTGGTTTGATTTTAAAGGCTGTTGAATCTATACTTTTGATCATTTTATTCCATGTATTTTATTGAATTCTTGCTTTTAGTGTGTGTTGCTAGTGCTAGTATGGTAGTGCAAACCATATCTTTGTTTGCGCTCTATTTACCAAAAAAAAAAGAAATTCCAAGAACGACACCTCCTTTATAATTCACTAATGACTGACTTCGAGTGGGACAACATATAAATAACACTCTCCCAAAACCTCATGTTATCAAACTGCCGTGTGGTAGAGTTAATTCTGTCATCGCAACTGGCCTCAGCTTGTCAGTAATCCTCTCACCTTCTAGGATTTTTTTTTTCTTCAATTAGACTTTTGAGGGAATTTGGCTAAATTTCTTTAGTGTTTCTAGTTGTATGCAATTGCATGTATTGGGTCATCAATGGATGTAACATTCTTTTAATGCTAGAGAAACTACAGATCATTATGCAAAAATTTTGAATTTTTTATTCTACTCACCTCTATCTCGTACGTGTATGTGTATGTATGTGTATATTCACAACTGTATAATTAATTGTGTATGTGCCGGTGTTCATATGAATGAGTGATATGGATTCTGAAAATTTCTTTTCTGAAAAAAAAAAATGGGAACCTTTTCTAGTTTCATGTAGTTTTTCCTTTGAAACACAAGAATGAGATTTTATTGTTTTTCTGAGTTGTGTTCTTGTGAGTCATGTTGTTTGAGCCTTCTTAAAATTTTTTATGATTTGTAGATTTTCTAAGACTTAGGTGTGTGAAACAGTGGCTCCAATTATATGATATTGATAATGGTTTAAAACTTAATGGTACATTGTGGGCTGGGGACTTTTACCATAAGTTTGAGAAGGTGTATAATGACGTGGATAATATAGGGAATGGGAATTGGTTTTCTATTATACTAGTAAGGCAGGATTTTCCCCCTTATTGTGCTGATCTTACATACTCTTCAATTATATCAGCATTCAAATGCAAATAGAATCGTAACATGATTTTGTTTGAGAAACCGATAATTAACATTGTTATCTTATATCATAAAAGACAACAATAAGAATTGGTTTGGGCAAGAAAAATGATATTCGTTCTTATTGAGATCTTTGTCATTTTACTTGCATGACCTTGTCGTCATTTTAATTATACTCTGTCTTTACCTGTATAAATTAAATTCGTTATGTTTCAAGACAGCTCCTCTTTACAAATTGTTGGATGCCTTCAAGTGATTCCAGAATGATGACAATCTCCCTCTTTTAATATCTCTGTTCCTAAAAAGCCAAAGCCTAGTCTCTTTTTTAGTTTGTCTTTATTGAATAATTGTTTTTTTTCCTCTTGACTTGATAAAATTTGTTTCGAGAAAGGGGTGAGAGAAGAGGGGTTGGGATGGGAGTTCGACCCTATTCAAAGAGGTGGACTACCCCTTTAATAACCACCCAACCTAATACTGTTTTTGTTCTGTGGATAATAGTTTGAGTAAGCCTTAGATCCCCAAAATGTTTAATTCAAATAAATAAATTTGTTTGGTATCTCTGAGCTATTATGGCATTGCTTAATTTGTTATTTTTAGATCTAAGCATGTGTTAAGATTGTTAATGTTACTATTATTAATATTATCAAGTTTATATTTTTACAGATATTGTTTAAATTAGAAAATCATGTCAAATATATAAGATGGCAGCCCCAAAGACAAGCAATATGGGATGCAATTACAACTAAAATTTTATATGAGGTCTGTTTTGAAGAGGTTATGGCTACTAATCGTCCCACTGGTACTTTAATAAAACAGGGTGGAAAAATGTAGAATAAAAATTCAATGCAAGAGCAAATAAAACTTATAATTATAAACAATTAAGAAATAAGTGGGATTCATTAAAATGTGATTGGATTTTGTGGAATCACCTTTTAAAACAAGAAACAGGGTTAGGGTGGAACCATGAAAAGGGTACCATTGATGCTATTCCTCAGCAATGGGCTGCATTGAAAGCGGTTAGTACTATTTTGTTATTAGTAATGATTTAAAATTGTGAATGTTTATATGCTAATTTTAACTTTAAATTCATAATTTATTTTATCCTTTATGATGTTAATTATTGTAGGAGAACAAAGAATTTGCCAAGTTTGAGCATCATGGATTAAAAAATGAAACAAAGCTCGAGAGAATGTTCAGTAAAACAATGACAACGAGTGAAACTACATGGGCCCCAACTGCTGGTGCTGTTTTTCCAGATTAGGATGTGGGTGAAGTAAAGGTTGAAGATGTTGTTGATTTAGAAGAAGGAAGTGGTGATTCTGATGAGGTGAACATCGTGGCTACACCAACCCAAAGGAGCAATGAAAAAAGGAAGAACAAAGTTGATAGTTCAAGTAACCCTAAAGGAAAGAAAGTTAAGCGGGGGGAGCAACATACGTGCAAAGACAATTGGATCATCTTTGTGATGCAGTTGAAAGTTACACCGAAACTAATTTCATTGAATCATCAAGAATTATGAAGATGCATCTACTGATAGCATTGGAGAATGCATGGATATGTTGTTGACTTTGCCTAGAATTGAAGATGGTGATGAATTATTTATGTTAGGTACTCATTTGTTTGTGAAACGAGAATATAGAAATATGTTTAGGAGCATCAAATTTGTTAACTCTAAAATTTCTTGGGTAAAACAAGAGTTGGAGACAGACAAGGTGAGGGCTGAGTTGAATAGGTAGAAAGTTGGTAAAAAGCACTAGGATGTGAGATATTAATCTATGTTGTTATATGTGATCTTGAGTTTCTAGTATTGATGTGGTATTTAGGATTTGAGATGCAAAACTAACATGAATATTGGGGTTTTAATTTTTAGATTTGAGAATTTAAGTTTTTATTGTTTAGTTTTTAGCATTATGATATTTGAGGTATTGGTACTTGACATGTAGAATTGTAATATTTATGTAGAATGTTGAATGATATTATGAATCTATGTTTTATCATAAAGTTTTTTTCAATTTATGTAATGATTTCCTACTCAAAACATGCATGTTAAAATAATGTTTGTGATTTTTTTTTTTTAGCACATGGAATCATACATCTTTGTTGAAATGAAACAAAAAAAAAAATGTATAGTGCAACACAAAGTTGAAAAAAAAAATCCTATTACTAATTCAAAATGTGAGGACTGAAATGTAAAAAAAAAAAACCATAAAAATTGATAGTATGTTACACTTCTAATAATAGAATTTCATCAATTTCATTTTTTTTTCCTTTTTTTTTCCATCCAATGGGTATGTTGTTGAATTTTGTCATGGCAAAAGTATAAAATACGGTCCTAAATGTGTACAAAATTTTTAATTTGAGACACTTTAATTACGTTCAATTAAAGTCCCAATTTTACACTCATTTTATGCTTTTACTGATTTGTTTTCTAATGCCTAACTTATAACACTTTAATCTCTTTTTCCAACAAGACTAGACTAGACACTTATAATTTAACATCTTTCAATAAAAAAAATAAAAGGCTGAAGGAGAATGGCAATAAAAACAAACAAGTATAGTAAACAAGAACTGATGGACAATACAAGGGAATCTGTTTGTGTTGATGACAACAAAAGGTAAAAGTATGGAATAAGAACCTAAACTTGCACAAAATTTATAATTTTAGACCTAAATTACAATTATGCTCAATTAAGGTCTGAAATTATATGAAATTCTTAATAAGGTCCCAATTGGATGGAAAAATAATTTTCCATTAAATGTTTCATGACTCCATTAATGGCCATTAATCTCTCACCCAATTCTCTCACCCAATTTGAATGATGACATGGAAAAAAATGCTAACTTGTCATTTTTTAATCCACACAGATATCATGGATTGTTTTAAGTGCACTAAAAATGACAACTCAATATACTTTTTTCCATGTCATCATTCCAATTAGGTCACAAACTAATGGACATTAATAGAATTATAAGACATTTAATGACAAATTAATTTTTTATCCAATTGGGACCTTGTTGAGAATTTCATATAATTTCAGACTTAATTGAGCACAATTGAAATTTAGGTCTACAATTATAAATTTTGTGCAAGTTTAGGTTCTTATTCCATACTTTTACCTTTTGCCGTCATCAACACAAATAGATTCCCTTGTATTGTCCATCAGTTCTTGTTGACTATACTTGTTTGTTTTTATTGCCATTCTCCTTCAACCTTTCAGTTTCTTTATTAAAAGATGTTAAATTATAAGTGTCTAGTCTAGTCTTGTTGGAAAAAGAGATGAAAGTGAGGCATTATAAAACAAATCAGCAAAAGCATAAAATGAGTGTAAAATTGACCGAAGTAGAAGAGACAAAAAGAAAACACCTATTTAACCAACCAACCCCAACTACTTTTCTTTGTTCCATTTTATTACTAACAATTGTTCTCCTTCATTGAAGTTCATCTACTTTACTTTGTTGCTTTTAGCAAGGAATAAACGAGCTTAATTTACATCATTCTTCCAAGTTCATTTCTGATCACATTAAGAGAAATAAAAAAAAAAAAAGTAATTTTCTTTATTTTGTTATTGACGTAATTTTGTTGTAAAAATACTATAATTTGTTTGTTGTGATTATATTTTCCCTTAACTTTTTTCTTTTTTTCTTAGTAGATGGATTTAGATTTAAGATGGGAGGAAGAAAATAGTGATGACAATGATATGTAGGAAGAACACAGTGATGCCAATGATCTGGAGGAAGAAAATAATGATGAGGATAATATGGAAGAAGAAACTATACAACGAAAAGAGAGGGAGGTGGGAGCTAGACAAAAAAAAGATAATGTCATTTTTTCTCTTATTTTGGTAGGTGCTTAAATATCATTAAGATATATTTTGAAGTATCTTAATAAACAAAAAACAAGAATTTTTAGACTCTCAGGATGGCAACTTTAGGTGAGAGTTATAGAATGTTTAGAATGGAACCACATGTTTTCAGTGGATTATGTTTTTTGTTGGTTAGTAATTATGGTCTAACATCAACAAAAGAAATGAGTGTGGATGAAGCACTTATGATGTTTCTTTGGATGTGTGCACATAACGAATCTAATCGCAATGTGCAAAATCATTTTAAACATTCAGGAGAAACAGTAAGTAAAAAATTTCGTGAGGTTCTTGATGCATTGGTGAGGTTTTCAGTTGATGCTATCAAACCACCTAATTCTAATTTTGTTGAAACTCCAAGGAAGATTCGAGAAGATAGTAGGTTTTGGCCTCATTTTAAAGGATGTATTGGTGCAATTGGTGGTACACATATAAAAGCCATGATCCCAGTTGAAAATTATGTACCATTTAGAGGTCGAAAAGGCATCCCCACTCAAAATGTAATGATAGTTTGTAACTTTGACATGATATTTACATTTGTAGTGATAGGTTGGCCTAGATCTGCTCATGATGCACGTATTTTCAATAATACATTGGAAAAGTATAAAGATGCTCCCTCATCCTCCTAATGTTAATGACTTTATGTTTATTTTATAATATAATAACAAAGGCATATTTTTAATGAATTTTTAAATACATTTTCATTGTTTATTATTAATAACTCCTCTTATATATTTCAGGCAAATATTATCTTATTGATACTGGTTATCCAAATATAAAAGGATATTTGAAACCTTATAAGGGAGAAAGGTATCACATTCCTGATTTTAGACATGGAAGCCAACCAATGGGTTATCAAGAAGTATTCAACCATGTTCATACTTCTCTTAGAAATGTCATTGAACGATCAATTGGGTTTTGGAAAAATAGATTTGAGATAGTGTCCAATGTGCGAAATTATTCATTTAAAACACAACAAAAGATAGTAGCTGCAATTATTGCACTTCATAATTACATTAGGCAACAGGCAATTAAGGATAGAGAATATGATAGGTGTGATAGTGACTCAAATTATATTAGGCAACATGCAATTAAGGATAGAGAATTTGATAGGTGTGACAGTGATTCAAATTATACGCCAAAAGTGCCTAGAGATGAGACCATAAGTGAAAGAATTTTCCAAGATAATCTTAATTATATAATGGAGGATCATAATATGATTTCACTTAGAGATTCCATAGCTCTATTTTTAATGAAAAGTCAATTAAGATGATTGTTATTGTCAATTTTTATTTTTATTCTCTTATTTATAAATTTAAATGTAGCGTGCTTCTTTTTTAATAATAAAATATAAATATTTATTTATCTATTAATATTTAAATTATTAATTACTAGCATTTATATTTTATAAATATAAAAATTCCATTTGTTAACATCAATTTAAAATAATTAAATTAAAAATGAATTGAAATTCTATAAAAATGGCAAAAAAAAAAAACAGAAACAATGCTTTTTTAAAGAAAATGTTCTTTTTATTTTTAATGGAAAGTCAGTCAAGATAATTGTTATTATCAATTTTTATTTTTATTATCTTATTTATAAAATTTAAATGTAGTTTGTTATTTTTTTTCACAGTAAAATATAAGCATTTATTTCTCTATTAATATTAAAAATATATTAGTAGCATTTATTTTATAAATATAGAAATTCCATTTATAATCATCAACTTTAACATAATGAAATTAAAAATGGAATTAAAGTTCTATAAAAATATCAAAAAAAAAGAAATAATACTTTTTTAAACAAAATGTCATTTTTAGTCATTTCAAGATCAGAAGATCTCTTATAAAAAAAACTTATCAAAAAAATTTACCAAATAACTTTACATTTTAAAAGTTTCTCAACAAAAAATTTTACCAAACACTTTTAATTTCTTAAAAAAAGGACTTTCACAATAGATTCTTTAAAAAAAGACTTCCATTAAAAGTTTCAGGTACACCAAAAAGACCTTGTTATGTTAAATTGTGGTTAAATGTTAATTTTGGCCCCTTTACTTTAGTATTTTGTATATTTTTCACCTTTTAATTTTTTAAGTACTTTTTTAATTCCTTAACTATGAAAAATACATTTTTTTAATCCTTAACTACAAAAAATGTACTTTTTTATCCTTTTATTAGTTAGTCTGTTAAGTCTATTTATATATATGCATATTTTTAGTCCTTGAATTTTTAAGTTAAGGGAAGAAAAATGTACATATATTATAAATTAAAAAACTAAAAATATGCATATTTAAATAAACTTAAGAGATTAACTAACAAAAGAATTAAAAAAAAAGTGCATTTTTAGTAATTGAGGGACAAAAAAAGTGCATAAAAAGGTTGAGAGACAAAAAATGTAAAATACTAAAATTGAGGGACAAAAATTGGCATTTAACCTTAAATTTTAAACTAAATTTTTTGTTTTAAAAGTATATTTTAAACTCCCTCCTATTGTTGAACCAATGGAATATATTTTAGTACTAACGATCTCTTGGTTCGAGTGAAAGGAGTTCAGCTCTCCTTAAATAATAAGATTTTAAATTCGAATCTTGTGAATGGAGAAATAAGTACTTGGAGAGCTTTCCCCTTTATTGGGTCAACGTAGCTCGATTCTAAATTAATCTAGATCTAATGTAATTTTTGGATATCGGGAGATTAGTACAAAAAAAAAGGAGTATATTTTAGTAATTATATATAAATAAATTCTTTTTAAAAAGTAATTATCAAATCCTAATGTAGCTTCACAATACTACACAATTATTGTAAGCATATCTTATTCTTATGTTAATTATTATAATGTTATTAACTTTTTAAAAGAGGTTTAATGATATCTTTTTATTTAATAGACTTTTAATTCAATTCTAAAATAGTTATAATCCTTTATTCCCATTCACCTGTCAATATAACTAACTCTCAAGTAATTCATTTGTATAGTATATAAATAACTTAAAATTTTATTAATCAAATAATACTCCTCAAATAAGAACTATGTATTAAAATTTTTAATTGTAAAATATTGATTTACAAAATTTGGGTACAAATTATAAATTTAAGAAATGAAAAAGCTCTTTGATTTTAGCATGTGCTATCACCACTCATATGCATGATTGCCTAATTAACAATATGATCCTTTAATTAACATTTAAAATTGAAAGAAATGATTTAAGTTTGATCTTAATTTTCATAATGGAATTTTAAGAGAGTATGCAGATCTAGCATTCCTCTCCACTATTTAAGCTTCTTGAAATTAAAAACTTTTGAGTATAAATAGCACAATCATTAAATTAGTAGAGGAATGAGAACCAAGAACTCAAAATAGAAAAAAAAAAAGTTTTTCTATTAAAGTTTACAAGCTCTTTTTATATATAGAACTTGTACACCCAATCTTAACAACCTACCAAGAATCATAATAAGTGTCACTTAAAATTATAAATTCATTATAAAATAAGATTATTTGTATATCTTTTTCTCTAATAATTTGTGGACACCCTATAACTAGTCTAACTATCCAACCCTTAAAAAAAATGTCAAAATTTCATAGCTTTGTTTTTATATTTCGACCAAGAGTGGGAGAGTGGAGAGTGAGGAAAGATACAAAATGAAATATGATCACTTTATAAATGAGATTTCGACAATATTAATAAATGGAGATAGTTTATGACTTAATAGTATTGAAATAATTTAGGGATTAAGCAACAATTGACAATCCAAAACTCTTAAAATTTCAATTGTATAAAGGTCCAAGGTTGAAATTACCTATTACTAGCTGTTGGAAACACTGTTAGATATTTGAAATTTAAAAGAGTAGTTAATACTTGGTTAAACTCCTAAATATGCCCCTCAAGTAGAGGACATGAACAAATTCTCCCTCGAATTAAATATAAGGAGAAATTGCCCCACCAATTAATTAAGTTCGACAAATGACCCCAAATTTAGATACTATCATCATATGACATTAGCTCTTCATTACTTTCTTGCTTACATGGCCTTTTTATTAACATTGGTTGTATTGAAAAGTTAATCTCATATTAAGTTAGCAATTAAATTTAAGGTGATTTGTCCAATTCAATTAAATAATAAGATGATTTGTTCTTATGTTTAGTTTGAGAGTTGATCAATCCTTACCCTTACACCTGGCAAGTAGATTTCGACCCCTTTACTTTCTTGTCATGAGTCAATTCTTGAACCAAGATCCAATTTTATATTTTAAGAATCAAATTTCCATTCTAAGATGCTTATATTAACCTAATAAAAATCAAATCCTGAAATTGAGAAACATGTTGCCTTTGCACCTTATTATTTCCTTGCTCTCTGATTCCAAGAATATCTTCTTCTTTCATGGCTTCTAGATGTTTACACTCCAAGAGTAGGACGTCAAATGAGAGAATCAATTCTAATGATTTCTAGCATTTTTTAGTTGATTGTCTTCAATAACCAAATGTTAGAATAAAGAAAATGATTTTAACTGATGATAATAAAAAAAAATTAAATTAAATGTTGAGATAGAGAGTCGGATCTTTATCAATTTTCTACATTTTTCATTTTTTTAGCTTTAAATCATTATATCTTTTTCATATGATATCTAATTTGAGCATTCTTATACTCATTTGGAAAGATTGAGATCTTTATTTTCACATGAGCTAACTCAATTTTTTGCAATTTGCATATCTTCACTTCAAATCATCATATTTTTTTCAAATGATGTCTGATCTAAGCATTCTTGTAGTTATTGGAAAGCTTAAGATCTCTATTTTCATATGAGCTCACTCTTAAACCTAAACTTCCAATGTAGTCATACTCTTAAATGAATAAGTGGAGATCATTATTACAATGTATGGAGACTTTATTTTTTTACGCTTTTTCGTTAAAATTCATTCATTTACTTTTTCACACTTATACAAAACTCATTGTGTCTTTTTAATAATTTTATTACCATCAAAATTATCTAGAAATACAATACTAACAAGCCCAATTCCACTGCTATTTTTTTTAGCATCCAACCAAACAAATTTAGACATTGGATGAGCTAATTACACCATTAGGCTCACTCCTTTGTTATTAGTCATAAGAACTTTAGCCTAAATAGAACAATTTACACATTAGTTTTTTGCTTCAAATATACTACTAAACAAAACTACATAAGAACTTTACTCCAACTTGATAAACTGCAAATCAATGTTCTGTTTTAAATGTACTACTAAACAAAACTATTCCAACCTCCATTACCTGGCGTAAAAACTTTAGTCCAAATAGCACGAATTTACTACCAAACAAAAATATTCCCAATGGATATATGTTGATAATTGTCATTGGCCACTGAACAATGACCCGACCCGATTATTTGTCCAGTTTAAAAGAGAGAGGGAGAGCTGACAACAATTTTTCGTCTCGGGTCCTGACGTGTACTCCACGCGCCGCGGCGACGTTCCAGCACTAGTCTCCTCACCACCCTCCTCGTGCTTATTACGCGCTACCTTCAAGCGTAATTCTGTGTCCTCTCCTCACTGAATAAAATCTCTACCACCTGAAAGCCGTACTCCCGAAGCAATGAGACACTTTCTTCTTCCGCCCCCGCCGGCTCCCTCCAAATCCTCCACCGTTCTTCTCTCTCTGCTGAAACCGCACAGTCTGGTTCTCTCAAAAGTCGCCATTTAAGCTTGTAAGTGTTTTTTTTTGGGTTAAAAATCTTTAAAGTTGCCTCCATTTTGTCGCCGGAACCCTAAATGTTGCTTTCGTTGCTTCTGATCGGAGTTCAGAACCTCCGGTTTCTAAACATTTCCTGGATTGCTACTATGTCTAAGTGTAGTACTGTTCTTGTTTCACCATTGTACCTCGTTTTTTATCTGATTTCTCGGTTTAGGTTCCGTTTGGCTGCCGAGAAAATGTAATGTAATGTGTAAAATATTTAATCTCATCGGAACCAACTACTGAGTTTACGGACTAAGTCACTAAAGTCATCGTAGCGTTACTCTATTTTGATACTTTGTTACTCATTTAAGGTTTTTTTTTTTTCTTTCTTTCTTTTTTTAACCAAGGTTGGGGTTACTATATTTGAAGTATATGAACGAAAGAGTATGTGTTTATATTAAATTATTGAAATAAGTATTGATGATTTTCATCTTTTGGAACTTCATTTAAGATCTTAGTTCAAGTTTTCATTTTTAAGAATAATTTTTTTCCGTTATGGTTGAGTTGAAGTTTGTAATTTTTTGTAAGAAATTCTGGGAAAGACATGTTTTTATTTGGTGACCAGTTCTAATCTTAATGTGTGTGATTTCTATTTTACTTTTCTGTTTTGGTTGGTTCTCTTCATTTAAAGTACAGAAAGGGATTAATATATTCAAGTATTGAAATATAGTTTATAAATGAAAGGGACTGATAAAATGTTAGGAAGTTAAGATTAGAAGGACAAATATCTTCTCTGAGAATTGCAACATATCTTATTCTTGGACATTGTTCCCCTGGGGGTTGAGTAACAGAACAGCACAAGTGCAGCACTTGGTTGAGGTGCTTGATGCTAGTCCACATCTCCATTTGTTTTAGAAGCTATGGATTGCACAGCTGCATTTTTAAATTGCTTTCGGTATAATTTACTTTCTGTTTATATGCCTACTTTCTAAATTTACTTCTGATATTATGAACTACTTACACTTAACTTTCTACTTATTCTTGAACCAAATGTGCTTGGACTTCACTGTTTCTAGGAATCTGTAATATTATTTTAACGTGGGAATATCTATTCTAGGTACATTTATTTTCACAACCCTGCGCAACAGACGGGTAAGCAATCATGGCACCAAATGCCAAAGTTGCACAGGCTTACCGTGCAATGAGAGAGCTTGGAATTATTGAGAAAACAGTGAAACCAGTTTTGAAGAAACTTCTGAAGCTGTATGAGAAGAATTGGGAGCTGATAGAGGCAGAAAATTATAGAGCTCTTGTTGATGCTATCTTTGAAGAGGAAGATGCTAAGGTTTATATATTTCAATTTTATCCATTATGAATTAGTTTTTCATGTCTCTTGTAATTTTGTTCATTTTTGTTCTTCTTTCTTTATCCCTTTATGTTTATTTCCTGTTGTTTAGCAGGTGTCAGACAAGAAGAAATGCAACAATGCAGTTGTATGTCACTTATCCTCTTACTTGCACTAATGCTGCATATTCTTATCCTCTTACTTGCACTAATGCTGCATATTCTTGTTGTTCCTTTTCTTATCTTCTAGCTGTATCAAATGACATGCCTTTTTCCTTTAACAACTAGCAGGAAGAGGAATTTGATGAAGATGATTCAGGTCAACTTCAACGTCCTTTAAAACGAATTCGCTTGAGGGGCCAAGAAGGTCAAGGTTCATCATATCCCAGTGACTGTGGGACCAGGTCAGATGGAGATTTGGTAAAAAAGCCTAAAGAGGAGCCGGAAGAAGTACTACCTTCACCTCCTTTGCTGCAGCAAGCTTCGCCAGGTAATCATGCTGCTACTACAAACATAAACAAGCAACCTGTGTCACCTAGGCCTCTGCTGCTGGAACGATCTGAGCCTGTTCAACCTTCTCCAACAAGGAGAAGCGAATCAAATTTACTTTCTTCTCAAAGGCATCTTGGGTACAAAGGGAAGGAACCTATGTCATCTCATGTCACTTCACATGAGAAAGAACGTGTGCCTGTTAGAGCATCTAATGCATTCTGCATTAGAGATCCAGCATCTGAGCCAGGCATTTTGCATAAGAAAATTGTGCCTGATGCCCTGATTGTCCCCAAAGAAGAGCCTCTTACTGATGAAATTCCACAATATGAGGTTCCTATTGCAGTTATTCACCCAGGTAATAGTTCAATTCACTATTTGGTTACTGTTGCATGTGAAATAAATGCTTGATATCTAGACCATGAAGGCAAGCTTTATGCTGCTTGAATAGTTGATTTAGTAGTTCTTGTTTCAGGTTTGACTTGATTTTGTAAATATATCTTAACTATAAAAAATGAGAACCATCTCTTGTGTTGTGTTATAGGGATGTATGCTTTTGTTATATACTAATGAATTTTGCACATTACTGCTGCTTATGCCTTTTTTTGGCTTTACCATGGCATTTCCTCAAGCATTTTTCATTGATTTATGTAATAATTAGGAGCAATGTTGTAAAAAACTTGTATTAATTGTTTCGATTCTTTTCAGCAATTTCACATTGAAGTTCCATTTGGAGAAATGATACTATTATCAACTTGTGTTTACACATTTACATGCACAATAAGAACACTCTAGCTCCGCCCCTGGTCATATCTACATAAGACTTTAATGTATTTATGGCATTCATCCTTCCAACGTTTTCATTTTAGAGTTATGTCTTGATTAAACACTGTACTGGTTTCTTGATTACTGTTTTGAACAATTACACGAGAAGTTTGTATCCTGAAAGCCATAATTCATTTTCTATGGTGGTTAAATTTTTTTCTGATTGTTTGGCTTCTATTTTATTTGTGACTTGTGAGTTCTATATGTCCTCAATGCAGCTTGTTAGTGCATAACTGTATATATTGAAATTATGTAGAATTTTATGAAGAATGATATTTGTACCACCACCATCTAAGAAGCAAGAATAAGCAGCCAACCAACATCTTAAGCCATCATACATAGGCAAATGCATCCATTGTTGGAAGTTACTTTTGCAATTAATGTTCGATAATCAGCTATAATTTATGGTTCCATTGTTGGGAGAAAGAATATGTGGATGAACATTTGTGAATATCAATTGAGATGTCTCTTCCATTACTCAAATTATAGATTTTATTCTTTAGCTAACACTGAATTTTAAAATTAACAACCTTGTTTTTCTTATGTTGCTTTTCTAAATGCCTTTTTAGATTCATTAGGTCAAGAGGATTCTGCTGTAGGAAATATTGTTTCAAATGGAAAATCAGATCGTCAGGAATCGCCAGCTTCCCCACAGGTAGATGAAAATACATGTGATGTTCTTCCACCTTTGTCAAGTGAGAGAAAAACCATCTCTGAGCTTGCCACCTTTGCCGATGAGTTTTCTCCTTGCTTAGAGATAGCTTCCTCACCCATGGGAGAGGTGAAGATTTCTCTTAGCTGCAACTCTGCCCTTGGAGGGCCAAATTTCCATGTGCCTACTCTAGATGAACTAAGAGAATCCATGGAGAAAAAGTGTCTAAGATCATATAAAATCATTGACCCAAATTTTTCTGTCATGAAACTGATGCAAGATATGTGTGAATGCTTCTTGGAACTGGCAACTAATTCCTCTAATGAATCGCAGGAAAGGTTATTGAATGCTATGCCAGCTCTTGATCTAATGAAAAAATCCACTGAAATGAATGGTCTTGGTATGGGGTGCAATAAAGACAGTAGCATGCCATCTCGGACATCAAGTGGATCAGTCAATGTCTACTGCTCTGAAAATGGAGATGTTAACAATGGTGATGGAAAGGGATTGGTGGTTATTCCACAGAATCAACTTAGTGCTGATGAATTGAGGTGGATTTACAATGTCAATGACATATCCAAGGGGGAAGAAAGAGTTGGAATTTCATGGGTGAATGAAATCAATAAAGATTATCCACTGAATTTTCACTATATATCACAGAACCTGGTATTTCAAAATGCTCGTGTTAATATCTCTCTTTCTCGGGTTGGAGAGGGAAGTTATTGTCCAACATGCTTTGATAATTGCCTGTCATCTCCTACATCTTGTTCATGTGCTTCTCAAGCTGATGGAGTGTTTGCATACACTTTGGAAGGCACCATTAAGAAAGAATTCTTAGAGCAGTGCATAGCCATAACCCGTGATCCTCAACAGCAATACCTCCTTAGTTGTAGAGATTGCCCCCTTGAGAGATCAAAGAAGGATTCTATTTTGGAACCTTGCAAGGGTCACTTGAAGAGAAAGATTATCAAGGAGTGCTGGAGCAAGTGCGGCTGCCATAAGCAGTGTGGAAACCGAGTTGTGCAGAGAGGCATAAATTACAAATTGCAGGTTTGGATTTTTTATTTATCCCTGTCTTGTCAGAACGTTTTCTTCCTAGTCAATATTTGAATTTTGGTGATGTTGTATTTGGGTAGCTTCTTCAGTTAAGGTATTTCTGACTTAATAATAAAGTTTGAACCTATAATTTATCTTTGTAACTTTTCTTTCTTTAATGGCTTATGTTCCCTTGATATTAGGTATTTTTGACATCTGATGGAAAAGGTTGGGGGCTTAGAACTCTAGACAAGCTGCCAAAAGGAGCATTTGTTTGTGAATTTGTTGGAGAAGTGCTAACAGTTTCTGAGTTCTATTCAAGGAAAACTGTGAAGCATACCTGTCCAGTTCTACTGGATGCATATTGGGGACTGAAAGGAGCTCTGGAGGATGAGGAAGCTCTGTGTTTGGATGCAACATTTTATGGAAATGCTGCTAGGTTCATCAATCATAGGTAGCCGCTTATACATTTATCATATATTGGACCATCTTTGAGCATCATTTTTCCTATTTTTCTTTTATTTAGACTTGTATAGATATGTAACATGAATAAAGGAGACTAGAATTAACTTATTGCTATTACGGACGTTTTGTGTCAATTTTTGTTATAGATTGTCAAGATGAATTGAGATGTAATCCCGTGCATTTAATTATGTTTGATTCAAATATTTAAAAGTGTGGATTTATCATGGAGTTTTGAGATTTCTTTGTAATGGAAAATCAAGTACCTCAAAAGAAATCAGGGAAATATTAAAAAGGAATGACATCGTCTTCTACATGACTATAATTTCATTGTAATTTGTTGAAGTTCAAGGCATTGAATTACTTTTTCACATGATTAACACTTGATAGGGAAATTCTTTAGTTATGTTTTTTCCCAAGAATTGTATCTTGAAGAATGAAGGTAAAGTTTTCTGACTTAAGGTAATGTACTAATGGTTTAGGTCTGTGTATTGGATTGAGACTAAGCATTCTTGTTGAAGGCTAGTATCCTAAAATTCTTCAAAATGTCACAGTTGAATGGAAAAATTTTAGTGATATGAGAACGTATGATAAATCTATCCAAATAGTTTTGCATTTTAATGTGTTGTGATGCATACTGACTTCTTTACATATTTAGACATTTCTTCAAAGAATACCATCCAAGCCTTTTTTGTCCTCTTATTTCATCATTAATTTACACTTATAATTAACATGCATTGACATGCATGAAGACACTAATATGATGAAATCGTAAGGCTAAAAAGCAGCAATGGTGAAGATATCTATAGAATTTTGAAGCAGCAATTGTGTAATATCTTGATTAACTGTTGAAAAGCACAAAAACATGATTTCATGGAAGTTGATATGGTGGGATATGTTCCATGAAGTATCTAAAGAAATATCTGAGTATCTCAGATGCATTTAGATTCTTGTATATCTGATCTTTTTGTTTGTTTTGTTGCTAGATGTTTAGATGCAAACTTAATTGAGATTCCTGTGGAGGTGGAAACACCAGAGCATCATTACTATCACGTATGAAATTCTTTTCAGCTCCATCTCTATTTTGAATGCCTACTGTCTTTAAAACTTAGCCAATGCAAGTCTAATAGAGTTTTGACTGTCATGCAGCTAGCCTTCTTCACAACAAGAGAAATTGATGCAATGGAAGAGCTTACCTGGGTGCGTAAACATCTTAATTCATTTAAATGTTTGAAGCTTGTCGATGTTAGTTGAGTTTAATGACTGGGGGGCTAGGGACACAGATTGTTGTTTTTGCTCTGGAGAACTATAGGTTTATTATTTTGGTAAAACGAAAAGTTGGTCCATATTATTATTGAGTAAAATACACCAGAAGCCTTCAAGGATACATTGAATCTTCACATAACCACTCAAAACTTAAATGTGCAAGAAGGGTTCTCAAAGTTCAAATACCATGCAATGTTCTTTGGCCATTTTTATTGTGTTTTGTCTAATTTATTACAAAAAATTTAGTTCTTTTGGCCATTTTTATTGTGTAATATAACTCTATTTCAATATGTGTTATAGTTGATAATAATACTTGGTTGAAAAATATCTTTATGTGCTAATTTTACTCGAATGAAACTTTGAGGATTTTTCTCCCTAATTTTGATACATCTTCCTCTATTATCATATAGAGGAAGGAAGGGTTCAAGTAGTATTGTCAGCCTGTGCCAAACCATGCATGGTGAGAGTAAACATTCCATCTTTTCTGTTTTCATTGATGGATGCATCAGATGAAGCCCTTTGCACAGCATAAATTTGTCTGCCTAACTTCTCCTATTCTGTTCCTGTGAGTTTTAGCATGGGTGTACACATTTATTTACAAAGCTACATTATGCTCTCTTAAATATAAAAGCATTTGTTTATTTTATGTCTGGTCCTTTCCCTTTTACCTTTTCGCTTATCAGAATTGTGTGTGGTCTGCATGAACAAGTTTAATGCTAGTCCATGCTTATGGCAATACTATTTAGAACTAGTCCATGTTTATGGCAATACTGTTTAGAAGTAGTCCATGTTTATGGCAATCCCGTTTCCATAATTAAGAAGCTGTACATAATGTTCGCAGGACTATGGAATTGACTTTGATGATGATGATCATCCTGTGAAGGCATTCCGCTGCAAGTGTGGCAGTAAATTTTGTAGGAACATGAAACGTTCTACCAGTAAGCATTTCTGGCAATTGAAAAAAAAAAATACAAAACTAGAATATATATGTTCTTATATGATATACAGTAGCAAGATGGGATCTTAAGTTTTTCCCCTTGGTATATGTCAATTAGCATCTTTGAGTTAAAATAGCCTGTGTTGATTGATTTGATTGAGAGTGAACTTATGTACGTATGTCTTGCTGACTTTCTAGGTTGCCCTAAAGAATATTCAGGGAATTCTGCCACCTTCATATTAGTTGAGTCATGGTGAATCCCAATTTAGTTGGTTGGCAGTAATTCAATAATTTAATTTGCCTTATTTCCATTCTGTAATAGTCTAATTCTTTTGGTCTAAAATTCTATTACTCACTAAATTCAAGCTGAATTTCATAAGGACTAATTTGTTTATTTTTTCAGTAGGGATGAAACAGCTTGCATAATCACTAAAAGTTCTAGTTATTTTTCATTCACCTCTATCCAATGTGTTTGTTAAATTTTAATTCTCTAATTTCAAGCAGCACATTAAATGAAATAGTGGCATCTGATCCTCCATTGCTCCTTGATGATGGGGGGTTTTTGGGTTACTTCTTACCTGTTCTTTTAATAACTGCTTCTAAAGATCATTCTTCCATGGTACAGGATCAAAATCTACTATGATTTCAGGATGAACTGATTGCAGAGATCATTACAATTTTGGCTTTTGTTGTCTGACAGCTATTTGTCAATTCGGCTGCTTGGAGTTCATATAGACCACTTATATTTGGAGTTACTCTAGCGCAATTGATGTTGCTACTTGACACAGGTGGCTTCGGCTAATTGTAGCATTTTGGCATGCCTTAGTTTCTCCCTTCTCAGTTGACATGAAAAAATTCTGCACTCTGTCATCATTGCTAGGAGTAGGTAGCAAGTTGGGTAAATATTGGCAATGTTGTTTTAGGGATGTACAGCTTCAAAGACTTTGGAAAGTTTACATGAAAGGCAATTTTTTGGTTCATTTTCTTGAAGATTTTATTTATTCATTTATCTGGTACATCAAATGGGTTAATGGGCCATATAATAAAAAATAATCCTTTTCTTCCTTTAATTCTTTTCTAGCTTAAGATTTAAACTTAAAATCACTAATTTAAAGTCTCAATCTTCTAAACTAATCACCAGAGACACATCAGTGAGTGCTCGAAGGGTATATGCTACTTTTGTAATGTTGATATTGATCATTTCAAATTGATCACCCCAGTGGTTTGGTTAGCTAATCACGTCCAATGGTAATAATCAACTATTAAACAGGACTTCCAGCCCAACCCTAACCCTAACGTGGGTGGAAAGATGAAGTACATACTAAACATTCGAGAAACTGCTTGAGTTGCGGATCTTCCCCTTCTAAATTCTCACTTCTGGTAAATTTGGAATTTTACATGCTAATAAATATATATACACATTTCAGGTTATGGTTCATATTATCTGCAATGAGTTCTAGGTGCTAATTTATGCAGCAAATACTGGCAAGCTTTTATCTGCTGATGCCATTGAACCCCTGTTGTGAGGTCTCGTGAGTGCTTCGTGCTCGCAGCCAGAGGGCATGACCGGCCGTATACAGCCAGGATTTAATGGGAAAAGCATTCGGAAGTAACCATCCATAGTTGCTTCAAGATTGCAAGTCATCGCCACCTTTGGAATCTATACAGAAATTAAATTGTATCATTTAGCAAACTGCAGAACATAACTGGATAGCATAGAAAATGTACATGAAATCATCGATCAGATGCTAAAATACAACTGTTTGGTTTAAAGAGCATATAAAAAATGACTATAACGAAGAAAAGCACATACACCAGGATGCAAAGAAAATGTGAAATATCATTTCATCAAGAGTTCTGGCCTATGTTGAAAGAGAAGAAACGAAGTTCAGGATGACTGAAATTGCCTCTCAATCTAAAGTCACCGAATTGTTTTGTGTTTGGCACTGAGTTCCTGATTTTATCTAAAACTTTTAATGCTTAGACATTGGAGAAGGATGATAATCAAAGTCATCCACCTAATGGCCTCTAAACCACAAGGGATGTGAAAAATGATTGCAAAATTATTTTACGAAACTTGTAAAGACATTAGTTTACATTTTCTAATATTACCTCATTATCTTAGACCACAGAACATGCTAACAACAAATACATATGGACCTCATAAAGTATGATTCTGTTCACCATAAATGATCTGAACAAATGATAAGAGCAGCAAAGTAGTTATTACCTGATAAATATCCCTCATATAACCATGTAGATTTGGATATTCAACTATCTTCTTCTTCATGCATTTGAACATAACATTATACACAATGTCGAACCTAATCAATGTGGTAAACAAGCAAACATCCGCAAGAGTCAGCTCATCTCCACATAAGTACCGTGAACTGCCCAAGTGATCCTCAATTTTGTCCAATATACTGAACAAATCATTCACCGCTGCATCATAAGCCTCTTGACTTTGAGCAAATCCACACCTGCAAAATTAAAGATCATCCCACTCATAACTGCAACTCTAATCGTTTTGTGTTCACTGCAATGCAGAAAGGGCTAGCACTGTGATGGCCCTCCGACAATTCTAATCACCTTGTATATTTTCATTCCTCTAAATCCTCCCCAGTCAACTAGTTTTATGTTTTTATCAATATCAAGTTGAAAATGCCATAGGATTAAAATCACCTTAATAAGCTTCTTTAGTGATATCCGAAAACCAGATTATCCAAAGCTAATTATTTTCACAATTCACAAATATATAATCTTACAATACTTCTGAATTCTGTACGCAAAATCTCTAAAAATATTGAAAAGAAACACAACATAAACTGTGAAAACAAAAGGAGGATTACCTATAAACCCCATTATTCACATTGGGGTAGATCAACCTATTCCACTCCTCAATTTTCCCCTTCAATTCCACCGGTGAGAGATCCAAACCTGGATTCTGAGCAAAACTGTTCAGACCAGAGTTGAAGAACTCAATAATATCATAACTTTCATTGCATACCACCTCCTTCCTCTCCACATCCCACAGCATTGGCACCGTGGCACGCCCATTATACCCGCCCCTTCTCAGACCATAAACCTCTTTCAGTCTCCTACACCCATTAACTCTATCCCTTCCTGGGACGAGAACATCATTGCCCTGGACCTGAACGTCTTTGAATTCCCATGCACCGTCTTGGCCGGGTAATGCGATGGAGACAGGGATGGTTTCTTCGAGACCCTTAAGGGCCCGGACTATGAGGGTCCGGTGAGCCCAGGGACAGGGAAGACCCACGTAGAGGTGGAGATTGGTGGCGGTCGGATTTTGACTGGAGAGGCGGAACTTGGAGGGCGGTCTAGTATAGCCACCGGAAGAATCAGAGGGTGCGAGCTGGGACATCATAATCTGCCACGCAGAGTTCCATCCCGTTCGGACGGTGGATATGAGAAGCCCCGGCGGGAGGGATGCACCCCAGAGGACCTTACCGATGGCTTTGATGAGATTATCACCGCCACTGCTGAAATTACTGTCGCTGTTATTATTGAGGGACATTCTAGGACTGACGCGGCATGTAAATTTCCCGGTGGCTTTCGGCGACGGAGGCATCCATCGGAGGTGGGAGCTGATGGGTGAAGAAATGCTGCAGCTCATAGCTCTGCTTGCTTCTGTCTCCACTAGGCACAAATGATAAGGGACATATTTGTAATTTACTGCGATTCTTATACTACGAGTGAAACGCTGCGCTTCAGTGGGTAGGGACATATTAGTAATTTGATGAAGTTTTGGAGCTTAGAGTGAAAACGCTCCGTTTTAACTGATCTTTAACGCGAAAGGGTTAAGGAAAACCCCGTAACCAAACACTCCAAAACTTCCCCTCCAGAAAACCCTAGTAGAAAGAGCATATAAAACGAAACGCATTGTCTCCTCGCAGAAGAAGCGTCGCCGAGACAGAGTAGGACTTGATCGGAGCTAATCGAAAATGTCGAAGCGAGGTGGGATTTTCCGACTGAGGAACCAAACAAGCACTATCAGATTGAAACGGTGGTTGTAAATAATGGACTTGATTTGTTTGTTGAACAGGAAGGGGAGGTACTGCGGGGAACAAGTTCAGGATGTCGCTAGGTCTGCCGGTGGCGGCGACAGTGAACTGCGCCGACAACACTGGGGCCAAGAACCTTTACATCATTTCGGTGAAAGGCATCAAGGGGCGTCTCAACAGGCTGCCTTCAGCTTGCGTCGGCGACATGGTCATGGCTACCGTGAAGAAGGGAAAGCCTGATCTGAGGAAGAAGGTCCTTCCTGCCGTCATCGTCCGCCAGCGCAAGCCATGGCGCCGAAAGGACGGCGTCTACATGTACTTCGAAGGTCTGCTACTACCATCTAAATTGCACTCATTTTATTTCTCTGCTATGATCAGTTTGTTGTGAGTTGCTTCTTTGTTGATAATGGGGTGGCTGTTTGTTTAATAGTCACTCTTTCCCTCTTCATTAGAAGCATAGAGTGATAGAAAAACAGCATGATGTTATTGTTCTCAATCGCATTATGGTACTTATCTCCTGGTATATACCCTCTTGTTAGTGCTGTTTGTTCTAGTGTTTTAGATAGTTGAATTTTCTGTATGCCTTCACTTTCTAACAACTTGCTTTGTTTGTATGCAGATAATGCTGGTGTGATTGTCAATCCAAAGGGAGAAATGAAAGGTACTGCATGATAACATCTATAAAATTTCTAATTTTAGAATGACATCGGATCTATTTTTTGTTTTTGGTTTGATTGTAGTTATACGTTTTCTTGAAATTAGGTTCTGGAGTTCAGTTTCATTTTTATGGTTATGTAGTTAGAATGAATTCCATTGACTGCAAAAGAATTATCGTTTGTGGGCATGCCTTTGCAGTGACACTTCTGTTATCTTAACTCTTTCTTCACAAACCCGTTTTGCATGCAGAATATGAATGCTAGTGGTTTGAATATTTAGTTTCTTGGTTTGGTTTTTGATGTTTTGATGTCTTTTCCGTTTAACTTATTTACTCTAGTGTGTTTGGCTGGAATTTGGAGTCTGCGACTCACTCTTGATTTGCTGGATTTCTTTTTATAGGGTCTGCCATTACTGGTCCCATAGGAAAGGAGTGTGCTGATCTGTGGCCAAGAATTGCAAGTGCTGCCAATGCTATTGTCTGAGAGGAGTTTTCTTGTGGTCTTGTCTGGTGACTATATCTCTTATGTTGCCATATGAATTGTTATTTTGATATTTTCTATGCGAGGATTTTATCACTTTGTTCAGACATAATTAGATTTGCTAATTGAGAATGACATCAATGCGATTTTTAGGTTTCTAAATGTCTTTGAGCCTATTGTAAGATTTTCTTGTTCTCTAGTTTTTCTGTCTCCTATTAATTTCTACTTGTTTGCAATATAGGTTGTGGACTTTGGCAGTTGATGTTGTGGTATGGTTTCTTTTTGTTTTTGTGTACATCACTTATGTGCCAAATATGATTAATGTTCTACTTTTAATGTACCAGTATTTTTTCTTGCACAAACACCATATATTTCTTAGTGGCTGTTATCATATCTCTGTTTCAAGTTGGATGCATGCATATCCCTTCGTCTGTTATGAGACAGCTCCATGCACTGATCTCTTGTATGTTCTATGCATGATACATGGCTCAATGAATTGGTGAGATGTAAAAAGAAATGATTCATCATATTACTATTTATGGATGCTCCGAGAATTCAATTAGGTATCGAATTATTTAAGATTTCAGGGACTTGGGATAATCATAAAAATAGTCATTTGTCCTTCAACATCTGTTTCCAGCCTTTCTGATCCTCGTCCTCGAAGGAAGCAAATGTCACTGCAGATCGCAGATTGGTTAGCGACATATTTTGACCATCCACCTATGCGTTTTTAGGGTATTCGCAAACATTGTTCATATACTCCCAATATTACTAAGTTATTATATAGAGTAGTAATAAATTGTTATTAAAATACTACTAAATCATACTAATATACATTAAAATTAGTACATGATCTAAATAAGTAAACAAAATTTTCAATTTAAAGATTGATTTTCTTGACAGATCTTCCAGAAAAAGTTTAAAGGGATGACATGCACTTGTTATTCTTAAAATCTTATAAGTCACATCTGGTGGTAAAAATTAAAACAAAAGCGTGCCAACGACGACTTTTTCCTTTCATTCGGTTTTTCCTTATGAAATGGGGCTATTGGGACAACATCATCTGAAATAAAATGCACTAGAATTAAAAGATCAGTAGAAATGATGGATTAATTCCTACACAGTGAGTTCAAAATTGCCTTAGAAGTATATCAAAGACTTTGATTATGGTAAACAAAAATAATTAAATTAAAGTGCTAGAAAGTGAATAAGCTAAAAACAAGTGTTAGAAATTGATAAATAAAAATGTAGTAAATAAGGATAGACAGAAACGTAAACAGTAAGTAGACATCATAAACTAATAGAAATTTAGAAAATGTAGAAGCTAAAGATCAACCAAACAGTAAATTGCAATAAAAATGTAAAGAGACTCAAGTCTAATGGAAATAGTAGCCATATTTGCATTTAAATCAAAATGCTGAATAATTGAGAATTTAAGTAGAAATAAACAACAAAATGAGATTAATGTCACGGACTAAATTTATCAAAATTAAATTAACAATGAAAGAAATCCTCTAGAGATTGTTGTTTTACTCCTAGTGGACTACCAATTCACAGATAAATTGCTGAAAAATAACCTTGAATTAAGGAATTACTAAGTAGACTAAAATAGAATTAGGACATACTTTGTGTAGAACAATGAATTCTGAAAAATAAATTAACTTGTGTGTGAAACACAAAAATATTGAAACTAAAAAATATGTTAAAAACTTGTGTTTAAAGTCCACTATAACTACATCCACTTAGCAAAGTTTAGATCTTGATCCTCTACATCATCCA
>BPVZ01000017.1:2350588-2364743 GCA_020521535.1 Rubroshorea leprosula
CCACATCACACATAGTGACATGGATAACCGCACGCGCTACTAGAGTCGCGTAAACAATCACTGTTCCCTTATTATCACAGGGCCAAGAGGCCAAAAGAGGGCAAAGCGCACTCGTCACCGTTCACTTCTCATGGCACGCCGGTGATGGAATTCAGAATACCAGTTTGTGGTTCTATAGGGATTTTCCCATCATTTTCTGTCACAATTCGATTCGATTCAGTCCTCCATCGAGTACAAGGCGAGAATTCGATGCGCCCATTTGGTTGTGTAGCGTAATTTTGCGTTTTAAGAAGGTAGATTCTTGACTAAATCGGTGTTGACGCTGTGGTTCGATGTTTTTCCAGCAGTATTAGGTCAGAATTGAATTGGGTTGTATCTGTTTTTGGTTGGATAACGTGTTACTGTTTTATTATTTTTTGATGCTCTATGTGTACTAGGGACTCGTTTTGCATGCTGGGGTGCATGGCTGTTTTTCTGGGGTTTTAAGCTGTTCAACTCATGAGTTAAATTTTAAGTTTTGTTGCTGCTGCTATTTGATTTTGTTGCATATTATCACTTGCTTTTGAGTTTTCTTCTCTGGTGTTGCATGTCCGGGTCTATCTATAATCTGGTTTATAGAATCTGGGGTTTCAATCAAATGTGATTGAATTAATTTGGCGTCGCTAAGGATATGGCTCTTGACAGGGTTGGATGGTGAAAATTTCCCATAAGTTGGGGATAAGCTGCTGCCCCTCTTCTGTTTGACTTAAAGTGGTATTTTGGGTGTCAATCTGGAAATGGATCTGTAGTCATCATGAAGCATGAAATGGTTCCTCCTTATGGCTGAGAATGAATTATACTTTGATAATAGCTTAATTAGATTTATGGCTAGAAGCATTCTTGAGAGATTTTTTTAGGTTCTTGAAATGGCAGTTGAAGACTATATTTATGATTCTCAACTCCCCTATTAGTTTAGTCTAATTGTTGCACAATTTGATCAATAGCTCATCTTTCTTTTTCTTGATCTCTCTATGGTTTTGGTAGGTGAGTATGGCTTCTATACCAGGTTGAAGGAAGAAGTTATAGTAATCATACAGCGACTAAATGAATTAAATGGATGAGTGCACGCCTGCCTTGATGTTGGCTTATATTGAATTATCTACAATTATATAGATTCTGTACTGATTTGTTTCTTCTGAGCTCTTTCGACTTATGGTGATTCTTTCTTTATTCATAGAAGGCTGGATCTTGGGTTCTCTGCTGTCATTTTTTACCATAACCTAACTTGTAAAGCCTTTAAGTCAGAATTTAGGACATCATACCTTCAAGGGCATTGTCATCATTTCAAGCATAATCCCTAAACTTGTGTGTTTCTCTGAGTTTTCTTCTGATTTGCGTTGGCCTTCTGGTTATAGTGCACAGCATCTCCTTTAGGCTTTTTTTTTTTTTTGGTTAGTTTCCTTAACTTTTTGTTTGTTGTATGCTTATTTGTTATGTTATTTTAATTAATGTCAAATTTATGCCTTTCCTGTGATGCAGCATCTCAAGTGACAAGGGGTACTTTCTGGAGCTTTTTATTTGGTAAATCTCCAAGAACATGATGAATTGTCTCAACTAGCAAGTATAGGTTGGTAACTCAATTTTTGCCTTTAGATAAACTATGGATGCACGGCCTGCTTTATCCATTCCAAGATCAGGTGGGGGCCAAATCAGTAACCTGGTGGCATCTGGAGCACGATCATCTTCCTTATCTGCCCTTCCAACGCCTCTGGAAGAGACATATCCGAAACTGCCTAATTCTCAACAGGTTTCCATTGAAAGAGAACCAACGACACAGCCTCTAGTCCACGCAACTCACTCATCCTCCACAAGTGGAGTAGTTGGGCAAATTTTCTCATCATCCTCGGGGTTTTCATCTGATCTTCATCACTCATCTGTATCATCCCTTGAAAAGAACTCAAGTAATAGTACTTTCGTGTCTCATTCATCAACTAATGCTATAGCTTCAACATTACCAGAATCTCCTAAGTCAGGATTGCCACAATCCACAGCATCAGATTATTACTCCAAAGAAATTAATGACCCCTGGTGTACAGAGTCACTGCCAGGTTTTCTTGATTTTCCTGTAAACACCCCTGTCCAAAGTAGTCAATTAGAAAGCAATAGTAGTGGTCTCGTGGCATCTGACGATTTCAGTAAACGAAATGATTGGCATGATTGGGCAGACCATCTAATTGGTGATGCCAGCGATTGGAATGAGCTTCTCGTTGACACTGATGTTGCAGATCAGGAACCAAAGGTGGGATTCTCTGTTAGAATTGAAGATTGAGATAACTATTCCATTATTATTATTATTATTATTATTATTATCATTTTAATATTTGAGCGTGCTCATATCTTGTTGCTTCAGATGGCATACCAAGCGTCTATTTCTCACACAGTCATACCAGCACAGCAACCTCAAATTCATCAGCTGCTTTCTCCAGCTGCTGCCGGACAAAGCGGGGGTGTTCTCACCCCCACCTCTTCAGGTAATAATGCCCCTGCCAAGCCACGCATGAGATGGACACCAGAACTGCATGAAGCTTTTGTGGAGGCTGTCAACCAACTTGGTGGTAGTGAAAGTAAGTTCCTCTTCTGGCCTTAACAAATTGTTTGTCTAAGGTGTAAGCATCATTTGTTCTGTTATTTTCAATTCACAGGAGCTACACCTAAAGGTGTGTTGAAGCTGATGAAAGTTGAAGGCTTGACTATTTATCATATAAAAAGCCACTTGCAGGTATCTATACATCCTTTACTTTTTGACTTAAAATTGTTTCTATGCATGCGTGTCAAAAGTTTTGTGTGGGTGAAATTGTCCTTTTAACTGGAGATATTGCTTTGACTGCAGAAATATAGGACAGCCAGATACAGGCCAGAATCATCTGAAGGTATACAACTGCCTTCCGTTTTTATACCTTCATTTTGTTTTCCCCAACTTTATTTCCATTGAATCAAGTATGTACAAATCCTCTTATTTTCCTTCAGTAATCAAATTAAGCAATAAAAGGGCCATTTAGTTGACTTGGCTGTTTGGTATGTGTGCTATTGTGATGGTATCTTAAATTATACCCTTGACACCAATTGTTCCCACATACTTTGTTGGCCTCTTATTAAACTGTGAATCATTCCTAATTGTTTAAAGTAGGGTTTGCTTTTCTATTATTTCTATTTTCATTTTGTGTTTTCTTTATACTCCCCCCATCCCCCCTCCCCTTCCTCTTTTTTTTTTAGGTAAGTTTGGATTGCACAATGGAAGGTAACCTTCTCCCATCCCATTTACCCACCCCACCTGCATGCCTACAACTTGAACCTAAGATCTCTTGCTCAATTTGGAGGAGAGATTACTGTTAGGCTGCTTTGGTTGTTGCCTCCATTTTCTGATTTTATTTAGTTTAGTCCCAGAATCTACAGCTTTCAAGTGGAAGTTTATGAGAAATGTCTAAGGATTAGAAACTATGCCAATCCTAGCATTATATCTAATGCGCTCATTTCTATTATTATGCTTCATGGATTTTATCCATACTGTGACCCATGCATCCTTGGATACTCCACCTTGTTCTTATTTGTGTTCTTTATTCAATCAAAACCTATATCTACCCCCTGTGTGACTACTTATCTCTATAGTTAGCAGAGATCTTTTGACAAGTTCAGTTGCATTTGTTATTGCACCATAACAGATACAAATGATTTATTTTTGGTAAGCCTAGATGGAATAATGGATTTTGTTATGTTGCTCGCAGGATCCTCTGAAAGGAAATTGACTCCTATTGAGGAAATGTCATCCTTGGACTTGAAGACGTAAGTTGATTATTAGTAATTTGTCGAAGATTTTTGTTTGTACCACATAATATGTTCTTTGTTTCTGGGACTTTGTTTTTCTAAATAAGTAGGATGCTACCTTGGTGAGTGTGAATTATTAACTTTTAAAAAGATGGTTGATGCTATAGCTTCTGATTCTTTTTGTAAGTTATTTACATTTTGCTCAATTGTTGGCTATATCATTTTAAATTGCTTTTAGAAAGTTTCAGATTGTTTTCCAGAAGATGTCAACACACCAATTGTTTCAAGC
Organism: Rubroshorea leprosula; assembly: GCA_020521535.1. NCBI lineage: Eukaryota > Viridiplantae > Streptophyta > Magnoliopsida > Malvales > Dipterocarpaceae > Rubroshorea > Rubroshorea leprosula. The sequence goes on from BPVZ01000017.1 coordinate 2,354,679, forward strand.
TTCTTTATGGTGTTATATTTGTTTACATTCATTAAAGATGTTCTTAACTGTGGGTGACAGGGGTATTGAGATCACTGAAGCGCTGCGACTACAGATGGAAGTTCAGAAGCGGTTGCATGAACAGCTTGAGGTAGGAATTTGTATATCAGAATGATATATATATATTTTTTCTCAATTGTTGATTACTGGATTGAGTTTACGAATGTGGAAATCAGTTTTTGAGGCATATTTTTGTTGCCTCTCATATTCTATTTTCTGTTGAAGATTACAAATATAAAACATTTTTAGCTCAGTGGAGTCTCAGAGATGGGTACCTTATTAGGATTTAATACCTCTCAAGTGATAAGCAAAGAAATGGTAACTTAAGTTTTTGCGTCAGTTTTGACTTGCTAGTTTGAATTGTATGTACACATAAGCCTTGAACTTGCTTTAGAGATGCTTAAGCATGGAGATTTGAGGTATATTTTGTATAAGTTTTGGTGCCATTTGCTGTCTTTTTCTTCTGAACAGATTCAAAGAAATTTACAGTTGCAAATAGAAGAACAAGGGAGGTACCTCCAGATGATGTTTGAGAAGCAAAAGTCAGGTTTGGACAAGCTGAAGGCTTCATCTTCTGATCCAGACAAGCTGGCTGCTCCTTCAGATGCCCCCAAGGATTCCCCTTCAAAAGCTGAACAAGATGCTTCCCATGCTGCTCGTAGCAATGCAGACACTGATACCAACGAAACTAACTCTATTCCCGAGGGGAGTCCACAAGAGTCAAATGGAAAGCAGAAAGCACCTGAAACTGAAGATTCAGAGAACGCAAGACCAAATGTTACTGAGTCAAGTTCTCAACCCACAAAGCGACCAAGATTCGAGGAATAAGCAATACCAACATTGAACAAACAGGCAATAATAACTCCTGGAAGAAATTTCAGTCAAGTAGGATCTGACATGAGGATAGAGCTTTTTGAGTTCAAGGTCCTCTCTTCTCTTCTTTTTCACCTCGTTGGCTATTGCTTAAGCTCTCTGATATATTTAACTGATAAACAGAAGTTTATAAGAACGTTTGATTTTATTAGTCTCCAGTCTTCACCTATAAAGGGCAAGGTACATTAGCTGCAGTTTCTTGAAATGCATTAGTTCTGAAGAAATCCCATTTTGTAGGGGAATTTTAATGTCCTAAAATTTAAAGCAACTCAATAAAGGTCTTGCTCAAGATGACTTGTAGAGAAGTGGGCAGCATACTTTTTCTTCCTGTTCCTGTAGTATTATACTCGAGGTTTAATTTTCATTTTCATCACCTGCAAAAGATACTTCCCATCTGCCATGTTTGGAAGGAATATGACCTTTCGTCCAACGAATAAGGACTTGTGTATTTATTTGTTCTTCACTCATTAATCTCATCAAGTTTTCGAAGCATTTCTTGTTGAGAAGCCAATTCCCTTCGAATTTTCTTCACAAGTCAGCATCTGCAGTTGGATTCAAAGATAAGAATTGTACAATATATAGAACTCTAAAGTACTGTTTAGATTTAAGGATTCAGATACAGTGGCATGATTTATATTTATATCCCACCGTTTGATGGTAATTACTATTTATAATTTAATATTTTTATTATTCATGTAGTCGTAATCTTAAATTATATGGTTAAATTCATTCCTTATTTAAGAATAGAAAATATATATGTTTATCAACTGTATTTTAAAAAAATTAAAAGATAAAATATTTTAAAATTATTTATTTAAATAAATTATTATTAAAAAAACTACAATAAAAAGTAACTTATTTTTAAAATATGGATAAAATGGTTTTGCTCTTATGATGTGTTATTTTATTAAGAAAAATAAAATAATTTTATCTATACTTTAAAATTTGATTATTATAATCTTTTTAATAAAAATTTATTAAACGAGTAAGGACTTGTGTATTTATTTGTTCTTCATCCATTAATCTCATTAATTTTTCAAAGCATTTATTGTTGAGAGGCCAATTCCCTTACTCGAATTCTTCATTAGTCAGCATCTGCGGACGTTGCATTAAAAGATAAGAATTGTACAATTTATGGAACTCTAAAGTATTATCTAAATTTAAGGATTTAGATATAATGGCATAACTATATCCTCTCGTTCAATATTTATTATTATTTATAATTAAATATTTTTATTGTTCATTTAGTCCATAACCTCAAGTCATATGGTCAAATTCACTCCTCATTTAAAAATAAAAAAAAATGTTTATTAACTATCTTTTAAAAAAATTAAGAAAAAATATTTTAAAATAACTTATTTAAATAAATTCTTATTAATAAAAACAGTATTAAACAATAACTTATTTTTAAAATAAGAATACAATGATTTTGCTTTCATAGATATTTTAAACATACATTCTTATAATTTTTTTAATAAAAATTTATTTAAACAAAAGTTTTCTTTAAATATTTTTGGAGTTACAGTTACTACTGATGAATTCTAATTTCTTTAACAAGAACTATTAAAATCAGGAAGATGGTTGTGTTTGATTACCAGGAAAATGATGTGGGGTTCATAGACACATGCAGAAAAAGGATTGCGTAGTAAAATACACGTTCTGTTAGGAAGAAGGGTAGTGTCAGCCATAGTCCCTTGCCTTGGAGTCGAAGTTAAAGCTACAGACATTGCCCCTAAATCTCAAATCCCACCATTTTCCCTCTTCCTCCTACCGCCCCCTTGACGTTTCTTCGAATCAAACCTACGACTTCCCACCTTACCGTTTGGTACAGACACTCATGTCTCTCTCTTACAAATACCCTCCTCCACCCTCCATCTCCTTCACCTCTCCTCCCTCTTTTCTGCCATGGCGAGTTTCGGTTCATTTGGTGTCGGCGATGTACTTTTTCTGTTTTTCTTCCTCTTTTTGGGTATTCTTTTTGGTGGGTTTTTCTTGAAAATGTGTTGTGTTTTTTCTGGCAGAACCGCGCTCCAACGCGGCAGTCTGTGGCGAAGATATGCCGAGTTTGCGGCGACGAGATTGGGTGTAAAGAAGACGGTGAGCTGTTCGTAGCGTGCCATGTGTGCGGGTTCCCGGTTTGCCGGCCTTGCTATGAGTATGAGCGGAGTGACGGTAACCAGTGCTGCCCCCAATGCAATACACGCTACAAACGGCACAAAGGTTTGGTCTTATCTCTCTTGAGCTCAAAGAAACAGACTTTTGGTTTACGGAAATCTCAATGGAGATTCTATTTTCTTGGACTGCAGGTTCTCCAAGAGTTGCAGGAGATGAGGAAGAGAACTTTGATCAAGATGATTTTGATGATGAATTTCCGATTAAGAGTAACCATGATGAATCTGATCATCAACATAACGCTAATCAATCGGTAATTTTCATATTTATATATATGATTCTTGATGACCATTTTGATTACAGTCAAAGAAAAGCCAAGATGGTGAATTGGATTTTGCAGGAAAATGGAGAGTATAACCAACAACATCCCAATGGTCGAGCTTTTTCAGTTGCAGGAAGTAGTAAGAATAATAACTTTCTTCAAATTTTGCTCTTTCCATCTTGAAAATTTTTTATTTTTATTTTTATATTTATCGATTGGTCTTTGATGGGATGCAGCTAATGGAAAGGACATTGAAGCTGAAAAAGAGATTTATGGAAGTGCAGAGTGGAAGGAGAGAGTGGAGAAATGGAAGGTAAGGCAAGAGAAGAGAGGTTTAGTCAGTCAAGATGATGGGGGAAATCATGACCAAGGAGATGAAGATGATTACCTGTAAGCAAATTACTCTTTATACACAATTATCATTGTTTCTAGGCATTTCAATGCAACAAACTAATAGTACTTTTCTGTTGCAGGATGGCTGAAGCTCGGCAGCCTTTATGGAGGAAAGTGCCAATACCCTCCAGCCTAATCAGTCCTTACCGGATAGTCATTGTCCTCCGCCTCTTCGTCCTGGCCTTCTTCCTCCGTTTTCGGATATTAACCCCAGCCTATGATGCCTACCCCCTTTGGCTCATCTCTGTCATATGTGAAGTTTGGTTTGCTCTCTCCTGGATACTTGACCAGTTCCCCAAGTGGTTTCCCATTACCCGGGAAACTTACCTTGATCGTCTTTCCATGAGATTTGAGCGTGAGGGGGAGCCCAATGGTTTGGCTCCAGTTGATTTCTTTGTGAGTACAGTTGATCCCCTCAAGGAACCACCAATCATAACAGCAAATACAGTATTGTCAATCTTGTCTCTCGATTATCCTATTGACAAAGTTAGTTGTTATGTATCGGATGATGGGGCATCGATGCTTCTTTTCGATACACTGTCAGAAACTGCAGAGTTTGCAAGGAGATGGGTGCCATTTTGCAAGAAGCATAATGTTGAGCCAAGGGCTCCTGAGTTTTATTTCTCTGAGAAAATAGATTACTTGAAGGACAAGGTTCATCCTAACTTTGTAAAGGAGCGTAGGGCCATGAAAGTAAGCTATCTCTCTGCTCCCTTCACTTTGCTACTGATAATGCATCAAGGAAAGAGGGTTTAAAGCATTGTTTGTGTTTTGGTGCAGCGGGAATATGAAGAATTCAAAGTTAGGATTAACGCATTAGTGGCGAAGGCTCAGAAGAAACCAGAAGAAGGGTGGGTGATGCAAGATGGAACTCCATGGCCTGGAAACAACACTCGTGATCATCCCGGGATGATTCAGGTTTGATAAGATCATCTAAACTTCTTTAAACTCTACAAATTCACTCTTGATCATACAAGGACTTAGAAGTTACCTGATTTATAGGTATATTTGGGAAGTGAAGGTGCACTTGATATAGAAGGCAAAGAGCTGCCAAGACTTGTCTATGTTTCACGTGAGAAAAGGCCTGGCTATCAACACCACAAGAAAGCCGGTGCAGAGAATGCCCTGGTGAGTACTTTTTATTGAAGTTCTAGTTCCTCAGATTAGGGGAGATGAAGAGGAAATACTAATGATTTGTTACTTTATTATTTCCATTTTGTCAGATTCGAGTCTCTGCAGTGCTTAGTAATGCACCTTTCATGTTGAATCTGGATTGTGATCACTACGTCAACAATAGCAAGGCTGTAAGGGAAGCCATGTGCTTCTTAATGGATCCCCAATTCGGGAAGAAGCTTTGTTATGTTCAGTTTCCCCAGAGATTTGATGGTATTGATCACCATGATAGATATGCTAATAGAAATGTTGTGTTTTTTGATGTGAGTACTGTGAAGACTTCTTTCTTGCATATAAAAATGAAAGTTTTCATTTCTCTTAACATTTAGGGTGATTGAATTTACAATGTGTTGTTTTGATTATAGATTAACATGAAAGGTCTAGATGGGATTCAAGGCCCTGTATACGTAGGCACAGGATGTGTCTTCAACAGACAGGCATTGTATGGATATGATCCACCAGTGTCTGAGAAGAGGCCAAAGATGACATGTGATTGCTGGCCTTCTTGGTGTTGCTGTTGCTGTGGAGGGTCAAGAAGAAAGTCCAAGAAGAAAGGAGAAAGAAAAGGCTTACTTGGGGGACTATTATTCAGCAAGAAGAAGAAAATGATGGGGAAGGACTATGTGCGAAAAGGGTCTGCACCCATCTTCGATCTTGAAGAGATTGAAGAAGGACTTGAAGGGTATGAGGAACTAGAGAAATCATCATTAATGTCACAGAAAAACTTCGAGAAGAGGTTTGGGCAGTCTCCAGTCTTCATAGCTTCAACATTAATGGAAAATGGTGGCCTTCCTGAAGGAACTAATAGCACATCACTCATTAAGGAGGCCATTCATGTTATTAGCTGTGGCTATGAGGAGAAAACTGAATGGGGCAAAGAGGTAACTAGTAATATAAAAGAAGCTCCTCTTTTTTTGTCTGTTTCTTTCTTTTTTTCTTCTTCAAATCTTAAGAACTCGTATATGTTGGCAGATTGGATGGATTTATGGTTCCGTTACAGAAGATATCTTGACAGGCTTTAAGATGCACTGCAGAGGATGGAAGTCAGTTTACTGCACGCCAAAGAGACCAGCATTCAAGGGATCAGCTCCAATCAATCTGTCAGATAGGTTGCACCAAGTTCTGAGGTGGGCTCTTGGTTCTGTAGAGATCTTCCTCAGTCGTCACTGCCCTCTTTGGTATGGCTATGGAGGAAAATTAAAATGGCTGGAGAGGCTTGCATACACAAACACCATTGTTTACCCTTTCACTTCCATTCCTTTACTTGCCTACTGCACTGTCCCAGCTGTTTGCCTTCTCACTGGAAAATTCATCATTCCGACTGTAAGTAATGTTGGATGCAGTTTCACAAATGGTTCTGAAACGTCATCTTTAGTTTAGTTGCTTTTCCTTAATTAGAATCTGAGATTTTCCTTTTTTACAGCTGAACAACCTCACCAGTGTATGGTTCTTGGCACTTTTCTTGTCCATCATAGCAACAGGTGTGCTTGAACTCCGTTGGAGTGGGGTTAGCATCCAAGATTGGTGGCGCAACGAGCAATTCTGGGTGATTGGAGGTGTATCTGCTCATCTTTTTGCAGTGTTTCAAGGCCTTCTCAAAGTCCTTGCTGGGGTTGACACGAACTTCACTGTCACAGCAAAAGCAGCAGATGACGCTGAGTTTGGGGAGCTTTACCTCTTCAAATGGACCACCCTCCTTATCCCACCAACAACTCTAATCATATTGAACATGGTGGGAGTTGTGGCTGGAGTTTCTGATGCAATCAACAATGGTTATGGCTCATGGGGTCCCTTATTCGGGAAGCTCTTCTTCTCCTTCTGGGTTATTGTTCATCTCTATCCTTTCCTCAAAGGTCTGATGGGAAGGCAAAACAGAACCCCCACAATTGTTGTCCTGTGGTCTGTTCTTCTTGCATCAATTTTCTCCCTCATTTGGGTTCGGATTGATCCTTTCTTGCCAAAGCATACAGGACCAGTCCTCAAACAATGTGGAGTGGAGTGCTAAGTCATGCTTTCTGGTACCTTACAATTCCCTCATGATTTCTACATAGTTTTGTGCCACCTTTTGATTGCATTGTTTCTCCAAGCATTTTGAAGAATAGGATTGTTGTATGTGTGTGGCAACTAGGATTTTGATGGTAATGAGAGAAAAGGATGCCGGTTCTGCATCCTTGACTATGTATGTACAAATGCACCTTCCTGTTTAGAATTCTGTTGAATCAAATCAACAATTTTTCTTCTGAGTACTGCAAATGAATCTCTTTCTATATTCTTATTCTTATTTTTCATTGTCATTTCTAATACTACTGATATGATTAAAGGGATTTAGAGTATTGTATAACACTCAATAGATGTATAAAAAAAATTAAGAAAAAGATAGTTTCAAAGAAAAATTTTAAAAAAGTGCAAGGCATTTTTTTTTCTTCACAATTTTCAGCTTTGTCTTGTTCGGAATCAATGATGAATTTAAGCAAATGATAAGGTGTTTTTCTCAAATTCTGTTAATTACCATAAATAAAAAGAAACTTTTTGTTGGTGATTAAATTTTTTAAATTTATTGAGGTTCTTGGCCTAATTTAATTTCTGCACAAAATAATTTTTTATTTTTCATTTTTGGTGTAGATGCCATATTTGTGGCTTGTGGAGGCAAGAATAATTCACTTCCTAGTTTAGGTCATTCAAGTTTGGATTAAGTAATTAATAAGGAATTGCTTTGCTCTCCGAGAATCAAACACATTCAATGTAAAAATAAATTTCTTTACCAACTAGCTGAATAAAAGAAAACTAGTGGTTGTTAGTTGTTACTTTTGGTCATGATGAAAACATTTGACAACCATTAGTGCAACATCTATTGGAGCTACAATTTCTTGTATTGACTTGGGGCATAATTTTAGTCAACTAGGAATAAGGCTTGGTTTGGGGTGTGGTTATCCTTATTCATTAATTTATTAAGATCACATAATATTGTTAAGAAAATATTAATTTTATTTGAATTAATTATTAAAAATAGTTATAAACTAATGGACAATTGATATTTGTTACTTAATAAATTAAAATTAATTTAGAAACTAATATTTTCAGACATTGTAACTAGCGAAAAAATTATAAATATTAGTCAAATTAAATACATTTTGTGTGGTCTTAACAAAGTCTTAGGTGGTCATAACCACATCCTTTGTTTGGGATTTATACAAGTAATTTTTCATACAACACTTTATATAAAAATGTAAATTTGTTATAACTAAATAATTTTAATTAACATTTTATATAATATAAAGACTTTTTTTAAGATGTGCCATGCAATTATTGTACTTTTTTTTATTAATTAGTATTAAAAGACTAATAATGATTAATTTTATCACAAATACTATGTAAATTATTTTAATTAGATAATTATTTAAATAAATATTAACTTTTATTTTTTCAATACTAATTAATGTAAAAAAATATAATAATTATATTTTTAACCTGTACCTTAAATATACTACTTAAAAAAAAAAAAAACCCTTTAGTAACACAATCCCAAACAAAAGCTTAAGTTGCCATTACCTTAAGTCAACCCAACTACAATCTAGCTATCTATTAGTGCTATCCTGTTTTATTTCTGAAGTTCACATCGCTTGCTAATGGTTAAAATTCCCAATGGTCAGTAATCAAAGAAAAAACCTAATAAATTAAGGATAAGAGAACAAAATATGAGCTTTTAACATACCCAAGAGACATCATATTCAATATTCATTCAAGGTAGCAATCACCAGAGAAAAAGAATAAAATCCAACATGGTTGAGCATCTAATCCTCTTCTTCTTCTTTTTTCCTTTTTCAGTATATTGAGAATTAAGCAACAAACGTAATGGAGCTTAATTTACCAAATGTTTTGATTTTCAGCAGAGGGAGGACTATAAATTTAAAAGCATACGTACAGAACTAGCTAGTGCTGTTGACACGTCTTCGGCTTCCCTTCATGTAAAGATTAAAATTGGGAGGAGGGCATTGTATGATGCCACAATTTGTGCTGCGTCCCGTATGAGGTATGTTTGCGCTTTGGCATTTATTCCTATATTAGTTTTATCAAAAGAATCTTGTCACGAAAAGAGTCGGCCAAATGATCTCACGTGGTTTAGTGGTGATTACGTTACTCATTAAGTAGTAGGTGGAAATCATGAGTTTGACTTTCTTAAAAATCGAATACTAACTAATCTAACCTAAAATTTTTTATTGTTAAAAAAAAAAAAAAAGAAAAAAGCAAAAAAGAAAAGAGCCGGCCAAACATATGGACACTATTTCATATGGGATTTTCCCCCTATAGATTGTATTTGTAAGAGTAGTCAATATGGTGTTTCAATAGATAATACCCTCTTTGAACGTTATTAGTGGAACTCACTCCCCAGACCATAACCAGTAAACCCCTTGACATAAAAAAAATGGGAAACCTAGGACAACCTCTGCAGTAAAACATAAATCCTCAGACCATAACCAATCGTCAACATGGTGGGTTGATAGATTTTTACAAAAAGGCGATAGGTAAATTAAGCTCCAGGTAATCACTTTATGTCTTACATATCTATTAAGACCCTTATAATATTTTTTTTTTATGTTCATTTTTAATAAATTAAATTATTTTTTTTAACTTTTTAAATGTAAATTTTAGATGAAAACTTAATATATTATATATATAATAATTAAAATTTTTTTATCAAATAAAAATATTTGAAAAAAAATTTCATATAAAATTTTTTAATTATTATTTATATAAATGGTTAAAATTTTATCCAAAATTTATATTTAAAAAAATAAAAAAATAAAATTATATTTATTAAAAATATGAATAGGGAGTAATATATTTTTTTTGAATAAATTTATATTTAGAGAAAGAGGATTTTAATCTCAATTCTTGAGTTAGAAGTACACCTTTTAATTTGACTTATAATCATTGACTGTGAGATCCAAGTGCGTATAGAGAGTAGCATTCGAAGACCTTTTACATATATATATTCGTCTTGTTATCAGCCTAATTTCTTTGTAGTGCCATACTATTTCTAGTCTTTTAATTTTTCACATTTAGCCTATGTGGCAAAGGTATAAATTAAGATGTTCTTGAATATTTCACTTCAATAAAATTATACTTTCTATAATAAAAAAATTTCTTGAGGC
>BPVZ01000017.1:2386098-2416946 GCA_020521535.1 Rubroshorea leprosula
GTCGGGGAGAAAAGAAGAAGAGCAGGTCGTGGGCCTGATGAGGAAGAAAAGAAAGAAAGAAAAAAGAAAGAGAAAAAGCAGCTAATCCTTATCTCATTTCCTTTCTTTTAAGTCCCTCAACTTTGGAGTTTTTAGTTATTAGGTCCCAAAACAATATTTCTCCCAAAACAATATTTCTCCCAAAATAAGTCCCCTAACTTAATTGATAAAATTTCCAAAAATTTGGGATATTACAAATATCATGTAATCCTCTTCATTAGGCGTCTTTTATTTTGGTAGATTTTTAATCTTGCTTTTAATTTCTTTTATCAAGTTTGTATCATTAACAGTCCACTTCCATTCTCTATCTTTTTTTAATTTCTCTTCTAATGAATTCCTCTAATTCGCTAGATTTTTTATATATTTCTCTCCGTAAGTTAGGCATCCTAGCATTCTCTATAACTGCTTTTTATCTTCTATTCTATTGAGGAATTGATGAATCTTTTCTAATATATGAGGTTGGAGTTCTACTTTTCCTTGTTCTAAGGTTAAGCCTAAGAATTCTATTTTGGACTTTTCTAACTCCATCTTCTTTTTTGATAGAATTATTCCATGATTTTTGAGCTTTTCTACTACCATCATTAAATGCCTTCTATGATCATTCTTGGATTTACTAAATACTAATATATCATCTATGTAAACCACTCAAAAGTCTCTAAATTCTCTAAAGATATTGTCCATCCTTCTTTGGAATATTTGTGGGGCATTGCATAACCCAAATGGCATTACTCTCCACTCATAATGTCCTTGGGGTGCACTAAAAGCTGTTAAAGGAATTGATTCTTCTACCATCTTTATTTGGCAATATCCTGACTTACAATCAAACTTGCTAAATATATTAACTCCTTGAATATTATTCAATAGTACTTCTTTGCTAGGTAGAAAATATCCATCAAACTTAGTAGCTTGGTTTAAGGCTTTATAATTTATTACCATCCTAGCTTATCCTCTTCTTATTTCTACATGATTTCTAACCATAAAGGCAGGTGAACTATGGGGCGAAGTAAAAAGTTGTATTAAACCTTTCTTTAAAAGTTCATCTATCTACTACTTGAATTCCTTAACATCATCTGGTCAATATGTCATTGGTTTCATCCTAATAATCTTTTTTGGATCTACTAATTCTATTTTTCCATTGTTTTATCTTTCTCCCATAGCTTTAAAGGATCTTCATTGAAATTTTCTTTAATCTTTCCTAATATTTCTTCTAAACTTAGTGTCTTATCTTTACTAGCTTTAAGGTTTTTTTTGCAGATAATGCTCATTAATTTATGCTTCCAACTTACATCCTCTTCTTCCTTATCATTAACTATTCTTGTATCACCATGATTTATAAGTGCATACTCTGACATGTTCTTCATAGGTAAAGGTATTATATCCTTTGGGTGATCTAATAATTTTTGTGGTTGAAAGCCTAAAGTACATTTCTGTCTGACTTCTCCTTATAACTTTATAGTAACAGTTGGTGTCCCTAATTGGATATAAGTTACATGTTGCACAAATGGAAGGCACATCCTTTGTTTCAAAAAATTATTTCCTAATACTATATCTCCATCTAATTTTGGCAATTGCCATATTTGTTCTATGACAAATACTTGTTCTTCTAAGTATACTAGAACATTTCTAGCTAAATAATTAAGTTCTACCATCTATCTATTTGCTGTTACTAGCCTTTTTGTAGGAACTTTGACCCAATGATCTTCTGGAAGGACATTTGGCTTAGCTAATGTATAGGCAGCTCCTGTATCTACTAACGCATCTATAGGATATGGGTGATACCCATTAGGTTCAAACTTAAGTTTTATATATGCACTATTCTTAAAAGTCTTGATTGAATTTATAGGTTCTTTCATCCTTTTTGTTCCTTCACCCTAGCATTCATAAATGGATTTTACTTGTGTTTGTTGTTGCTTTGTTAAATGCTGCTCCATTAACCAAGCTTGATAGTGAGGATTTCTTTTTCCTAACCACTCTAGCATCCAATCATATTCTTGTACCATAGATGTCCCTTCTCTTATAAGTAGCTTAACTTTCCTATATCCTAATATTTTATTATCCTTTCTCTCTTCTTCTAGGTTTATTACTATCACTCGTCCATCTTTTGTAGTAGCTAATTCTAGTTCTCTATTTGGTCTTGAAATTGAGGCTCTAGGTTTGTCTTCTAATAACCATTTGGTTGGGATAGTGAGATCTTTCAATGCTAATGTTCTAGGCACTAGTCTTTGTGCATGAGGCGCCTTACTTTCCCATAAAATGGCATCCATCGGCTCTCTTCTAAACTTTGGATCTGTAGTGTTCACTAGTCTATATATTATTCTATAATGTAGTGATAAGTTATGGGTACCTTTTAGCATATTAATATTTTTGGTTTGGATTTTTATAGTTAGACTCTTATGTAGGTTTCTATCTCCTAAACTTACATGATAGTTTGGATAAACATCAAACATGATAGGTCTATTATATAAATTAGAATGTATGCCTCCTATTAATGCATCTTTTAGGTCCAGATATCTACAATCTAATACGCATGCCAATATTGGAGTATCAATTCCTCTTCTAAACAAAGGACATAACCCTATTTGGATTACTCTCATATGGGTAAAGTTGTAATTATTTCTATACTTCTCTATCTTTTTAGGATCTAATAACAGAATCATTACACTTCCTTCCTTAGTTTGCTCTACCCTTGTTACTCCCTCAAAACTATTTATATTGAGGCTCCATTTACTTCCCTTGTATGCCTCTTTTTTGTCTTTTTCAAGTAACTTCCATGTAATAGCTTCCCTATCAATTTCTTCTTCAATTTCCATGCTTTCATAAGATTCATATAGGGTTCCTAATGAGGTAGTTTCTGAGGTCATCCCTATAGAGGTCGTTGATGTTAATGCTTCTTTCATCATTCATATGACTTCCTCTTCGAACTCCTCTTTAGACTCATTACTAGATTCATTCCATTCATAAATACTTTCACTATTTGATATTTCACTTCCTAACTCACTTCCAGATATTATTTCTACTTCTAAATCCAACTCTTCAAATGCTCTTATTATCTTTATACTCTTTTTTGGATTTTTCTTTGGGAAGTTAGGTGCTATATGTACTTTTTCCTTGCATATCCAACATGTGCACTCTAACTTTGGTTTTTCCAATTAGCATGGTGGATTTTTCTTTTAATTTTATAAATTTTTAAATTTTTTCTTCTTGACGAATTTTCCTTTTTTAAAATTCCTTTTATTTCTTTTACATTTATCTACTTTTTTAAAAATATTTTTTTAATTTCTTTTTCTTCTTTTTAATTTCACAACCGTACTACCACGGCATGTCTATTAGATATCTACAACTATTCTTATCCATACTATCCTCTAGTCTCTTCTTAGAATCTCTTATTACTAAGGTGTTAAGGTGCAATATTCTCTAAGTATATCTTTAACAAATTGTGCTCTTAACCCTAGTGTGTCTACTCTCTCATCATCCTCTTTTAAATATTTTTCATATCTCTCCATTATCAATTTGTTCCTTGGGTCTGGTAACTTCTAAAAGAACTAATCTATCCAAAAGGGTGTTTCTAAATTTTTTAAATTATAGTAATACTTTTGAAATTCAAAATAATATTCATCAAATCTACCCATCTTTCATATTCTTAGCTTTGTTAATCTTTCTCTTATGCTTTTTTCAAATAATCCTTTGGTATCTTGTTCTCCACAAAACTCTTTCTTTAACTCTCTAGCCATCTAGTAAGCTAATTCTAGATTTTCTCTTGTCCTAGCATAAAAGTTTCGTGCATTTTTATATCTTTCCCAGAAATTCTTTTTCTTTCTTTAAATAGTCCTTATATGCTTTGGCATATTGATTCATTACTTCATCATCATTTATTTCCCCTTTTTCTGCTTTTTTACTTGAAGGTCCATCTCCCTCAAAAGGGTTTCCTTCTTCCCTTTTTTGTCATTTTTATGTTTTCCATAGGGAATTCTAACTCTTGCTTATGTTCCCAATTTCTTCAACATTTTCAACCTTCTCCCAATTCTCAAGGATTTCTTCTTTAGTCATACTTTCTCCTATTGGTTTTAGATGCTCATGTGGGTTTAACTTAAACTTTCTCTAGTCAAACATCCACATCTCATGTTTTTTTATCTTCTTGGACCTCTTTTTCTATCATATTTTTAAGATTTTCTTCTAAAGATTTTAGTAATATCTTACTTTCTTCATTTAAATCTAATTTCCCAATTTCAATAAACATGTCTAATAATTTCTCTAATTTTTCTACTTTCGTAGATACATAATATAATAAATTTACGACAAAGTTTAATACTTCTTTGACATTCTTAGAACTACTATGATTACTATGCTTAAATTATTTAGATTCAAGATCTAATTGACAACAATTAATATTTGTATCCCAAAGCATCATTTTGGAGTTTTTTACTTTAAGGACTCAGTTGTAGATATACCTTTTATGTTCAACCGATATTTAACAATATTTAAGGGAAGGGTTATTTCCTTAAAGTTTTTGCAGTTGAGGGGCTAAAAATGTCAATACATAAACCAGCGGCTAAAACATACATTGAGGTAAAGGGCTAATAGTAGCTTTTGGCCAAAATCCTTGTGAAGCTCGCTAGGATTAGAGGAAATTACTATCCTTATCTCAAATCCCTCTACTTTGAGGAGAGAATGACTATCGCATTATACGGTAACGATAGCTTAACCCAGTTCCTAATCATTAATTTAAAAACCTTGCGGTCAGTGAATCATGTGCTTAAAAAAATAAAATATGGTATGTAAGTGCATTTAGGATTCTATTGAGGTAGAACTTCTCATGTAGCCTAGTGAATACGTCACACTACTGCATGAATAGTAAGTGGAATTCATCTAATACCTACTTCTACTTCTACTCGTATGTAAACAGATACTAAGTCATTAACTTAACATTTTTGAATAAAAGAAAAAAAAAATCTATTGAGGCAAATCCTCAAACGGAAAACGAGGGCAAAATAGGAAATTAAAAACAGTAGCATGGTACGAAAAAGCACCGAAAGAATTCCAACAGACGGTCTCCCCCAGTGAGGACTGCCGGCAAATGCGAGCATGAGGGAAGGTTGCCGAATCGCTATCCTTCTCGCGGTGTTTCTTCTCATCGGAGCTCCAGCGGTGGACGGAGGAGACTTCAAAGGAGACTACTCTAAGCTATCGGGGATCATAATACCGGGATTCGCATCCACTCAGCTCAGAGCATGGTCCATTCTCGACTGCCCGTACTCTCCTCTTGATTTCAATCCGCTTGACTTGGTCTGGCTTGACACTACCAAAGTAATAACGTCTTTCTCGTTTCTCCTCTGCTACTTTCTTTATTGAATCTGCTTTTTCGTGTGGTAACTGCCTTTTGCTTTGTTTTGACGCTCGTTATGGTCTGTATGCATTCGAGTATATTGGAATATGTTGCTCTTTCCTCTGTAGAATCTTGAGAACTCTTGGGAACTCCATTTGTATAAGATTTATAATATTCGTAAAAGGCTAGTAACAGGAAGAGATAGAAAGTAACTACCAAAAAGAAGAAAGTGAAAGTTTTTTCTTTTTGTGTTAAGAGTTGACTGGACAATGTAATTAATTTAGGGTTCATGGGGTCCCTTTATTTTGGTGCTCTTTTTAGCTTCAATGAGAAAGCCTTTGAATCTTTTTCTTTGATATTGGGAAGGCTTGCAAACTTGTAGTCTTGTTCCTCCTTTGTTTGGGAATCCCTAATGTAGCATTGCATACGTTTCTATTAAATTTTAGGGTTCATAAGAAACAGTTTTTTAAACCACATTCATAGAATTTATTCTCCCATGTCCCAAGAGAGAATCCAGGAATGAGCTCCTGAAAACTTTAGAAGAGGCATGATTAATCTGGGATTGGTTACAAGTTCCTTTTACTCCTTCCTCTCCTTTTTGCAATCCATGTTATGTGGATACTTTTGATTCCAGGCTCATATATGCTGCAAAGCTGATTGTTTAACGTTTTTCTCAAAATGTATATGTACATGCCTCAGTTGGTAGTGCTTGACTTTATTGAAGATTCGGCAGAAATGCACACAACAAACTTATAATTGTCATATCCATTTGCTCTGCAGCTCCTTTCAGCTGTAAATTGTTGGCTTAAGTGCATTTTACTCGATCCTTATAACCAAACAGATCACCCTGAATGCAAGTCACGGCCTGATAGTGGTCTTTCTGCGATAACAGAACTAGATCCAGGTTATATTACAGGTATTCTTTTCTTCCTTGCCATTTGCAGCTCTGTCCTTCTCTCTGAAAAATAGCATAACAATGTCAGGATTCTTTTGATGAATTGCCTTAAACTAAAATTATTTGGTTGAAGGTCCACTTTCTTCGGTATGGAAAGAATGGGTTAAGTGGTGCATTGAGTTTGGTATAGAAGCTAATGCAATCATTGCTGTTCCATTTGATTGGAGATTGCCACCATCAATGCTTGAGGAGCGAGATCTTTATTTTCACAAGTTAAAGTATGTATTTCTACATATCTTGACCACATTTTCTTACCAGTTGGGATTCACATACTTAACTACAGTGCCTTTAGAAACATCTTTCAGTGCTTGTTGGATGTCTATTTCTTTACGAGACTCCACTTTTTATAGAGATTTTTTTCTAAAGCTCACAAAACAGCTAGCCATGATTGGTCTGGTCACTATATAATGTGTTAACAAAAGTAGAGTTCAAATCTAGAGTTTTCCATCCCCTTCTGCAGACTGTAATCATGCCTCTGAATTTGAATATCTGTAAATTACTTTCTGATCATTTTCATTTGTTGTTCTGAGTAATAGAAAGGTTGAATCACTACATGTCCTGTGCTATGACGTGCCTTATTTGGTTTTCATTCATTCTGTCCCAACTCTGAAGTTTGAAGCTTTAACTTTTCTCTAAAGGTTACTCTTCCAACCAACAAATGAAGGTTGAAGTTATTGTGTTTCTCCTCTAAAAGGGTATACAGATGGTGACTATTGAGGCAAATGTACCGCAAGTAATTGAAATTGACATTAGTATTTTTTTTTTTTTTTCTATTTACAACTATTCTTGTGATCATTAATTTTTCTGCACACTCAAACATGGGACTAAATTTGGAAGTACTTAGTTGACAATTTAAATTCATCATCTGCTTTTGGCGGCAGACCAAATGTATTGCAGTGGTACTTTATATGTATGTCTGATTGTGCGAATTTACTGAGTTAATGCAAGAAAAGAATTAGTGTTCTTTTTATTTATTGGTGTGTACGCTTTTGAAATTTTCTTGTTACCATTGCAGGCTGACATTTGAAACTGCTCTTAAACTTCGTGGTGGACCCTCTTTAGTTTTTGCCCATTCATTGGGGAATAATGTGTTCCGTTACTTTTTGGAGTGGTTAAAGCTAGAAATTGCACCAAAACATTATATCCAATGGTTGGATGAGCATATCCATGCCTATTTTGCTGTTGGTATGATCTTTTTGCATAAAATATCCGTTCGACTAAAATTTCAAGTTGCATGGGTTGGTCATGCCTGCCATTTCTTTCATCTCCTTTCATTGGCTTTGTTCCAGGAGCTCCTCTCCTTGGCGCAACTGAGACTGTCAAAGGAATACTTTCCGGGCAAACATTTGGTCTTCCTGTTTCTGAGGTTACCTTTTTATCTTCCCCCAATCTTCTTGGGGTTCTTTTGGATATTAATTTTTTTGGTTAAGCCTTTAATTACATATTATATGGGAAAACAGCTGACTGACTCTGCTGTGGCTTCTCTTCAATTAGTTGGTCTTGCGTCTTTTTAGCTTATATCTTCTCATAAGAAACTGTTACACATTACACAAAGCACACATGTATTCAGCTACTTAAACATGCATATGAATTCCTAGATGGATACAGAATTATTGATGTGTTTGTTTGGCCTTTAAATTGCTCTGTACTCTGGTAATCCTGCATCGCCAGCAACTACTGCCAACTATTATGAAGTGCAATAAACACAGGAAAATTGATATTTAGGGAAGAACCATGGAAGTGCTTAAGTCACAAACACATAGTACCATTGAAAGGTAATGCTGGGCAACCTGCTTAATGAAGATTTTAAGTTTAATATTCAAAGGCTTGTCTTGTTGTGACAAATCTGAAGTATTTCCTACACAATACAAACTATTAATGGATTGCCAATGATCATGAAAGAACAGCTACAACTAATGCCGTAAAGGGCATGGAATAAACAGTCATCACAGTGCATAAATGAGCTATGATAATAATCTGCATGGTATAAGATAGATGAATTGAAATCCTACTTCTTAAACCGAGTAAATTATACCAGCATGATGCATCTTACATGGGCTAGAGCTACTGACTTCCACAGATTTATTTGAAGCTAGGATCAAAGCTGTTGTTGGAGTTTATACATATTATTTTCTGTGAAAAGTTTGATCTATGAACCACAAGTTAATGTATCTTTATCATTTATTTGGCATCAGGGCACAGCTCGATTAATGTTCAATTCTTTTGGCTCTTCACTGTGGATGTTGCCATTTACAAAGTACTGCAGAGCAGAGAATGAATATTGGAAGCATTTATCTGGTGGTATTAGGAAGGGTCACCATACATATCAATGTGAGGAACAGGAATTTCAATCAAACTACTCTGGATGGCCAACAAATATAGTTAATATTGAAATTCCCTCTAACCGTGGTAAGACTAGTCTCTTTTTTGCCTTTTTGGTGGGAACATTTGGATTTCTTACTCTTATCCTCCTTCCCTGTCTTATACTGGCAGGATTTGAGGCTTATCCATCAATTTCAGAAATAGCTGAGAACAGCTTGTCCAACATGGAATGTGGACTCCCAAGACAATTATCATTTTCTGCCCGTGAAGTATCAGATGGGACTTTGTTCAAAGCAATAGAAGATTATGATTCAGATAGCAAGAGGCTCTTGTATCAGTTACATAAGTGGGTACCAAGGCACACTCTTTCTCCATTTCAAAGAATTATCATTATTTGCTTTAGATTTTATGTGGGATGCATCTATTAGTGTCACTATCAGGTTAATTGATTTAAAATGTGATTTTAAGCATCCAACCCAAAACCAATTAACAATAGGTGCCTACATTGGAAGTCTATAGGTTTCATTTTTAATTCACCATTGTGGGTTTTTCCACTTACACACCCTCTCATATGCAAGCCCATTGGGCTTGCCACATGAAATCGGAACCACAGCTTACCAAGCCATTTTCAACCTTACTATGGGTTGCACTCCAGGGCTTCTAACAGCCTCTCCTGGGTTGCAAACTTGCAGCAACTCTCTACAGCAGAGCACATGGGCTGGGTTCGCAACGACCTCCCTTGGGTCACACACTGACCAGGCTTGCGGCAACTAGGTGGAGTCCATCATAAAACCAATTGGCAATAGATGTAGTCCAGATTGTATTTATGTCCACAGGTTTCCCTTTTAATTCACCAATGTGGGATTTTCCCAATTAGAGTGATGTTTCTTAATTTCATCTTAGAAGCGATGTTGGATGTTTATGATTGAAGTTCACTAGCTATTTCGGAGCCTTAAGATTTTTCTCGTACATGTCCATAAATGACTACATGAGGCATGATCTCTTAAAGCTTTAGATTCAATTTCTCATATATGACATGAAATTCATAATCAAGTTGACATGTGGTACCATAAGTTGTGGACTGACATCAAGGTAATTAAGCAGACTAATTGTGAAGTTAATAGGTTTGAAATCTAGAAGAATATTGATTTACTGGGTCTTCTTTGACCTTAGTTTTTGTACCTAAGGCTGTTGTTCTCATCTCAGCTACTTTCCAAATTGCTTTCAATGATAATCTAAATGTGGTTGTTTGTAAGCATTGATGATTTCTGAGCCAAATTTCTTTTTCCTTTAAAAACTTATTACAGCACTAAATCTCTAGACTTTTCTTTCAGTTTCATTCAATAAAAGTTGTGCAGGTGTTTACTGCTATCTTTTAACAGGCTTATGTTTCAATGCTGTGTTTTTCAGGTCATATCATGGTGATCCTGTTCTGAATCCTCTTACGCCTTGGGATAGACCACCAATAAAAAATGTTTTCTGTATCTATGGGATAGATTTAAAGACTGAGGTAATATCATATTCTCCATGTTAATATCATAGCCATATTGTTTGTGATTGTATTGCAAATACTATGAGAATCTGTTCTCTTCTATGGTGATTTCTTAATGAATCATTAGTTTTGACTGACAGATGATGAACTTGGAAAGAACTTGGTTTATTGGGTTACTATTATCTTAATGTTCTTTACCAATGCGAAAAACATGTTGCGGCAAAATTTTTTCCTTTCGATTAGTGATTAGAAAAATGCTGCACAGCATCACTTCACTTAAATTTTAAGGTTACATCTGTGTTTGTTTATGATAATTGTAATGTGGTAATGGAAAGGGCAGGTTGGTTACTATGTTGCACCAAGTGGCAAGCCTTACCCTGATAACTGGATCATAACAGATATCATATATGAAATCGAAGGATCACTCTTCTCAAGGTAAGTGTCATCCATAGAAGATCAGATTTTTTATTAACAACCTAGATGCACAATATGATATGTACCAAAAATCTACTTTTACATGAATTGAAGTGCTCTCTTCATACTCAATTTTGTTGTATTGATCCCCTTTCATTCTTGATGCTTAGCACACTTTAGCAGTTTATTGATGTCATGGATAGGTCTTTTATCAGTAGCCTCATTTCACATCTCCCTTTTCCAGAATGCACCTTCAACTCACTCAAACCCAATACACTCACATGAAAGTCAATTGTTCAATAATTTAATAATCTGCTTTTTCCCTTTTTTTTTTTATAGGCACATATAGTAGTATTTATTCTAGTAATATTTATTGATTATATGTTAAGCAAAGCTGCTCAAGTTGTTTTTAGTATTTCTCAAAATGATTCATTCTCATTATTTTTCTATATTTTGAGCATGTCTTTGCTCCATTCTTGTAGATCGGGGACCCAAGTTGAAGGGAATCCTGGATTTGCTAGTGGAGATGAAACAGTAAGCTCATAAATACTACTTGAAGTTCTGTCTTAATCATGGCATGCGTCACCTGTATCTCTGCTTCTATAAAGCTTATAGAATAGGTTATTGCTTCTATGTTTCAGTTTACAGTAGAAAATTTCTGGCATGGCACTCAGCCATATATAATTTAGGCATTTCTTAACAGGTACCATATCATTCTCTCTCTTGGTGCAAGAGCTGGCTTGGATCAAAAGTGAACATAACAAGGACTCCACAGGTATAATCAACCCACTCAGTACTCAGTGCAGTAAATATTTTTTTTTAAATATTCTTTTGATAATAACTTGGACCTTTTAACTGGATCAATAAGGTAGTTTCCTAGTTTAATTTGAAGTCTAATTAAAATCTAATCAACCTATTGTAAATAAAGAAAAGTCAGTGCAGCCAAAAAAATCCAACCTACTCTATTCTACCATAATAGAGCCATTTATATGACATCTGATGCTGTTTGTCTAGGGCCTGTTTAGTCCTTTTGCTTATAAAGAAAAAAGACCAACCATCCAATGTGACTTTTTTGGCCAAGCAATTTGATTATACATATCAGAGTTTTTATTCTTCAACTGAAAAACAACTTGTTTTGTGAGTGCAATATTTAGTTTTTCTCCTTAGCATTGCAGTCAGAGCATGATGGATCTGATGTTCAAGAGGAGTTGAATGTAGAGCATTATCATGAAGATGATATAGTTCCCAACATGACAAGGTCACCTAGAATCAAGTACATAACATATTATGAAGATGCTGAAAGCATTCCAGGAAAGAGGACTGCTGTGTGGGAGCTTGATAAGGGTGAGTGACATGTCATTTAATGCCCATTAATTGAAGCATGGTTTCCCAAAGAAACTATGACTTTGACTTTGTAATATGTCCAACTAAATTCCATTGACTATGGTGGTGTTGTGGAATCTGAAATTCTTGTTGTCTATCTAATTGTAGATAGCAGTTCCCATTGACACTTCTGTTTTTCTTTTAACTGTTGTACTTTTGGCTTTAGTACGGTAATTTGTGAACTCTACTATTGCAATCCTGGAATACCTGGCTCTGCTTATTCCCATCTCTTAGGAAGAAACTAGAAAACATGAATATTGAGGATCTTAGTTCTAGATTTGAAGGCTTTTCCTTCATTCACAGTATGCATATGGAGATAGGCTTTATATTATCCTTTGAAAATTTGGTTAAGAATTTTTTTCTTTGTTTCCACTATCTCTTTTACAAGCAAATTAAGTTAATATCATGTTAAATCAAATCCCTTGTTTTTGCTTTGCTTAGGATTGCAGGACTGATTTCTTATCAGTAAAGGAAAAATATTAAACAGATATTCTCCTCATGTAGTGAATCACAGGAACATTGTTAAATCACCAGTTCTAATGCGGGAGTTGTGGCTTCAGATGTGGCATGATATTCATCCTTACGCAAAATCAAAATTTGTTACAAAAGGTGAATCTTGATTTAAACTCTTGTTTCTAAAGGTTATGTTGAGTTCTGCTGACAACTTAAAGTGTCAATAGCTAAGCGTGGGCCCTTGAGAGATGAGGACTGCTATTGGGATTATGGGAAGGCTCGGTGTGCATGGCCTGAATACTGTGAATATAGGTTTCTTTTTAAAATTATTTTTTCTTCTTTCTGTCTCCAATGCTTCTTATGTTATTCCCTGCCATATGTCGTCCTTATTTGATCATGGCAATGCAGATATATCTTTGGGGATGTTCATTTGGGACAGAGCTGTAGGTTAAGGAATTCTTCAGCTGACCTGCTCTTGCATTATGCATAGTGTAGAAGGTACCTGATGTCTTTTTTCTCTTGTTATCCAACCAATCCTAAAGTTTAAAACCCCTTTATGAATTTCAAAATGAGATGAGATATTTCTCCAATTTCGCATCCAGTATCATTTTTCCTCCAAAATAGTTGGTTTTTACTGTCTTGTGATGTTTTTCTTGAGGAAAATCTGAAACTACTCGACCAAATGTGGATGAACTTGAAAGCTTGAAAGTTGATAGCTGTTTGTCTTCTTTGGTTCACTACTTTGACTCGGTATCATAATTCAAAAATATGACAGTTCTGATTATTGATTGGTCATTATTCTATTACTTTGTTCTTTGGAAACTAATCTTTCAATTTTGTTATCTCAGGTACCCAACAAGTTTTGGCTGCATAAAACATTCCATAGTTTTGTACCATATGCAAATCAGGAGATTTAGTTACAGTCTAGCCAATTGATTGTTGCTGCCCACTCATTCTTTGTTTATCATGCAAAGCTTCTTCCTTTGGATCTCTCTCTTCCAAATTGCAGAGCGAAACCAGGCCAGAAAGATTTCAACTTTTTTCTTGCAGTTTCCGCAACACAACCCATTTATAGCATCTCTTTTCTCTGGCAGCATCGCATATACACCATGGTCCTGAAACCATTGGTGAACAAGTAGAGATTTGTTCTTGCATTGGCTAACATGGTTTGGATTTTAGACCGATGAAAGTATATTAGTATTGGTTGGACGAGTGGCACCTCAAACCGAGATGTGCATGCAGTTGCATGATAGTCTTCGTCGCCAATTGATAAATGAATGAGCTGTATTAGCACCGACCCTTCGTTACAGAGATTAATACAATGTTCCTTTCTTTGTATGCGATCTTCTATACTTGTCGATGACTTGATATGAGTTGAGTAGTAATGGCAGTTGACTGTCATCTCCTGAATCAATCCTAACACACCACACAAGAACAGTTCCCTTCAGATTATAGAACAATTTAACCGCAATCTTCACGTTTTGCGTTCGTTATAGGCTCCAAGAGTCATTGGCACTTGGCTGAGCAGTCATGTTACCCAAGATATAATCCAGCCATTTGGAAGAGGATGCCTCAAGAGAAAAAATCCAGAGGAAAAGATAACATTGTCCCATGGTCACACAACATCAATTGAAATGATGTCCATATTTCACAAACAATATGTGGTTCCATAAAAACAAAAAACAAAAAACAAAAAAAAAAAGGGGCGGGAGGGTGGCGTGGGGGGGTGAGATTAAAAGGACTCAGGAAATCTGGCTAGCTGTTCTTCTTAATTTCGAAGGAGTATTTGAGCTCCATATGGCATCTTCTGTCATCATCTTCAAACTGCATTAGAAACGGAAGGAATCAACGATGAAAAATGAGCATTGAGCTGGAAACAATCTATGGGATATGGTTCAAATGCTTCAATCAAATATAATTATTTGAGATTGTACATGAGCAAAAGACTTCGGTGATTTAAACAAACTTGCAACATCTTTGAATCAAAGTGGTGATTAACCAAAAGCGTGTTTGTGTTTTAGACATGTTTTTGTGCATTAAACTTCACCTTAAGAATTGCCGAGTAAATTCCTCTTGCAAGGACACCAGAGGGTGTTGTCTCCTCATCCAAAGTGTGCACGTATGGTTCCCTCTGAGGAGCAAAAGTACCCAACATTCCTTTGCTTTGATCAACTGAAAAGAAGACAAAATGAAAAACTTATAGCCAAATAGCAGTTCAATTAAACAAGATTTATGGGAGGTTAATAAATAAAATGGTCAGCCTCAATAATCTAACATAATGAGAGAGGAAAAAATAATAAGATGGTTTAATAATTGCATGAGCATCACACTACAACACACAGCCCTATGCTTTTGATTAGAACATAAAAGAGCTTACAACTGGATTTTTTCTCTTGAATACGAAAAATTGGATCTGGCCTTCTTGGAATGTAACATTACAACACTTCTTATGTAACTTCGAATGTAAAAACTGCTTTAGTAGAGTTGAAACTGCATATGCCATTTAAAAACAGCAGCTGAAAATCCTAGACAAAGGCTTGCATGATATTTTTCCTTCCCAAATTCTAGGCATAAGTTCCTGTAAGAGTTAAGATCATGCATAGGGTATTCTGTTAAATTTTCGACTGCAGATACTCAATGATACCCAGAAAGTCTGTATAGAGTAGCATCAATCTTTGATTGTTTTTTAGTACATTGCAAAAGGTCAATATTGGACATCCATCTTATATCAACTAAGGCAAATGTCGCAAATCTTCTCTTTTACCATCAGAATTTGTAGCCATATATTGGTTTTAAACCAATGGAACATTCTGATTTGCGAAAGGAAAAGGTAGAAAAGAAAGGGTGGAATGTGGAATCAACAACAGGACAGCTTTTAATTGCTTCCTCTTTTGAATACAACTATAGACTATTAGTGACTTATGAAGTTCCAGTAACATATGGAGCATATTCTATTGGCCGAATACAAGTCATAGTTTTGACTTCATCAAAATCACACTATAGCCCTATGTTTGTCTATAATCCTATATTTCAATGTTTAACCAAAAAGGCAGGCAGGATCCTACAAGAAAACATAAAAAATAAAAAATAAAAACTGCTTCGCTTATTCCTTCAGCAACATAAATAATAAACCTAAAAAGTGGAAACTGTGACAAAGATTCCGCACCTTGGAGTCCAGCCTTCCACACAGTATTGGAGTAGCTTAGGCCAGAAACGATGTTATGCAGAACACTAAATGTTAACTTAAGGCGATATTGAGATCCCTCCTTTAAAGTAAACAGAACACGGCCACTCTGATTTGCATCAACAGGCAAGGGAGTATCAATTTCCCCTAATTCATCAGAAATAATTCCTATAGAGTGGAATTTGACTTCAGGCTCCATTTGCTCTAAAAACACAGAATACAACAACTAAGCATAAATTCAAATTTAGATATGGAACATGACAAAAAAGACTACATAAAGAGGGGACGAGTCACCATTTAAATCTCCTTCAAGACTCCCAAGAAGCTGCTCTTTCCACCTTCTTAAACTCTCATCATCCTGCAAGAACATAAATTGCCAACATCAATTAGGATATATGGCTTCCCAAATAGATAGCTAGCAATAAGGATATCAGAGATTCAGAGTGAACAGACAAAATTTTTCCTTAGGCATTTCAGAGAAGGAGATCAAAATCTCAACCATCAAATATAAAATCCAAATGCAGAAAGCCAGAAACACCCAACAAGAGCCAAAAGGAGGTTGAAGAAAAGTTATGAAATCCCTAATTTGTGCAGAACCTAAAACCCATCAAGCAACACAACCCAAATTCCAACAAACTTTAAGAAATGAAAGCAATCTTTGAATATAAAACAGAAAGGAGGCAAAAACCTTGTCTTTCTCAATCTGTTCCTTGAGAGAAACAAGAGGTCCAGGGACAAAACCAGCAACAAGCCCTCCATCTTCCTTTTCATCATCATCTTCTTCATCTTCTTCTTCATGATCAGCACACACTTCACTAGAGGGTTTCTCATTCATTTCCTTCTGTCTCTCTTGCTTCTCGCCGCCGCCGACGCCACCACCACCACCACCGACGACGGTTGATGGCCCTGCTTCTGCTCTCTTGCCACTCTCCATCTCTATCTTTAGAGACTAAAAGAGGAGGATAATGAATTCAAAAGGGTTGAAATACAACGGATGACAAGCAGGATTCAGGAATACGTACAGTAGAGACTAGAGATGAAATGGTGAGGGAGAAACGTCTCTTTCAGTGTGGAACAGACACTGTGTGAATGTCTCAGTGCCTGAGTCTGAATTTGTTTCTTTGTCTTTCTCTTGGGTCTTTAATGTCGGCGTCACAGTGGACACCACTGCTGGGTCAGGCACTGCATAAACAAATTAGGGGGAGGTTTCGTTGAGGGAAACTTTTTCCCATGGTTGGCTAGGTTATCACTTTGGTTTAATTTGATAATGCTAACTTATAAATTCTTTTCTTGCTCTTTAATATTTTAAAAATATATTTCATATATTTCAAATATTTAAAATTTATTTTAATTAACATGTTATATGTTTTTAAAATAATAAAAAAATAATAATCAAAAGGTAAAGTATTAAGAAATATTGTTACACAAACCCTTCACAAGTAAAGTTTTTATTGAAAAAGTATAGTATGTAAAGTTAAAAAATATTCTATTAAAAATTAAGTTTTGTAATGAAGTTTGGTTAAATTTTATTGGATTATTAATTTTGTTGCGTTTAGTAAAAAATTGATATAAAAAAAGTTATTAAGAAAAGTTATAAAGAAACTTTGTTCATTCAAAATATGTGAAAAGAACACTTTATGGATTGAAAATTATATCAAGAAAAATAAATTGTTAAAATTCACTCTTACCCTCGTTTTGTTATAGCATTAATGTATAAAAATACATACACAACCTTGTAAAGAATAAAGTTTAAAAGGAAAAACTTCCCCCAACCAAACACCTTCTAAAATTTTTTAGACTTTCTACTTATAAAATTATTTTTTGGTTTTTACATATTAATATTATAATAAAAAAAAGACAAAAATGGTACCTTTAACCTTTATTTTCCTTGATTCAAAATCCAACTGATAAATTTTTCTTCCTTCACCTTTTGAAGGGAAAAATACAGATAACTCACTTGACAGTTTTCCTACAAATTTTTCCTATATAAATTTTTTATCAAATATCAAAAAAAAAAGAGAAAAATTAACAACCCAACAAAACTTTATTGAAAAATTTATCAACTTTATGTACCAAAAAACTTATCAACTTTTCGTATAGTGTTCATCAACTTTCCCGCAATAATTTTCTATAACCACCTTTTCAATAAAAATTTTCTAATAAAATTAGCCTTCGAATCAAATAAGATAATTATAATTTTTGGTTTTTAATTTTAAATTTTATAAGTTTTATAAGAGTTTCCCATTTTAACATTAGTGCTATATTGAACTCCCATATAAGAGTTTCCTATTATCTCATATAGAACTTACTTTCACCCAATAATAAATATTGAGTAGTTTGATGAAATTTAGATTACATAATACTTTTTTATTTTATAATTACTAAATGTTAAAGTTAGAAATAAAAAAACTAACAATAATGTTGACCATAAAAAATATGAACTTATTTAATAAAATTAAAATTAAAATTATTTTTATTTCTCTAATAGTCATAATAATATATTGAAAAAAACATAAAATTAAACTCATTTTTTATTTAGAATTGCAAATTTTATAAAGCTTAAACCCAAAATAAAGATCACAATAATGCTGAACAAGGCCTAAATAATGATGTTAGCTTACTTTAATCCAACTATGAAAATGAAAATACAAAAACACCGTAGTTAATAAAGATAAAAAAGATCATTTAAGGAAAAAAAAGTATTTGAATTCTTTCACATTTTGATTTATACGCTTTTTGTGTAGTGTCAATTTTTTATTTTGATTTTTTCAAAAAGTGAGAGAAACTCAGCCAATCAATGGCCAAGTGTAGCTAGCATTCTTCCTTTGAAAATTTATCTCTTTCATGGTAATAATAATATGTTGTTTTTGTGAAATTTTTTAAAATTAATAAAATATTGACATTCATTATAAATTATAATTAAGTTTTCAATGTCTTTAGTTTGGTGGAAAGAAAGAGCAAGGGAGGGAAATGAAGGATTTATTGGATATTATCTTTTGACTTGGGATTTGTTAAGAGGCTTCCTCAAGTCATACGGAGGATCATGAAGATCCTTTTGTAATAAAACAAAAGATCCAATCGGAGGGACACATTGGATATTATCTTTTGGCTATTTTAAGTGATGAGAAAAAACTTAGTGTAGGATTTGATACAAACTCTTAATAAGCTTTGCTTTTCCCTATTTAAGCTTTGTATTCTCTCTTTGATACTTTCAATGAAATTTGCTATCTTTCTCATCCAAAAAATATATGATTGTTAGATTTTGCAAATAAACGGGTTGAGTCAGGTTTGGGTTGGGTCAACTCAGGTGACAGGTTATACGAGTTGAGTCGTAAACGGGTTGCAGATTAAAAAAGTATAACCCTAACCCTAACCCGACCCTAACGGGTTACAGGTCAACCCACGGGTTAACTTTATTTTTATTTTTTATAATTATTTTTATTAGTTTTATTATATACGAATAAAATTATATATATATTTAAAACTAATTAAAGTATCGTAATTCATTAATACTAAGCACTTTATTGTCTCCATTACAAATAGTTAAATTAAGAAAAAATCATAAAGTTATAAATAACAGTAAGTTGATTAATAATATTAAACTTAAAATATTTAAATTTCTTGAAAAATAAAGTTTTAATTTTACAATCATCTTGAAATATTATCAAGGAGTTTAAGCTCTTTTTTTAATGATGAAATTGCTCTTCCAAGAACATCTTTCACTAAATTATTATGTTTATATTCAAACATCACAGCTTTAATATTTTTAGTTGTATTATTATTAATTCATGATACTTGATAATTAGATCAAACCCACATAATTTCTAGAGAAAAAAGAAAAAATAATGATGAATAAACACTCAAAATAAGTTCAAAACCATTTGAGTAATGGAAATGAGGTTGAAGAGTATGAATAAAAGGAGAGAGTTATCAATAGAAAAATTAATTAAGAATAATAAGTATAGCATTTTTAAAAAGAATAATAATAAATAAAGTAAACGGGTCAACTTGTCAACTTGGAGCTTGACCCTAACCCGAGCTGTGACCCGTACGGGTTGATATTACAGATTATCTACGAGTTACCAGTTAGTATATGTAGACCCTAACCCATAATTATGGGTTGTGTTAAGGTTGGGTTGATGGGTCGAGTAAATTTTTACCACCTCTAATAATTGTTAAAAAAATACGAAGTTCAAAGTTAAACTTCATAAAGTGTTACGTGGTTAAAAGCACAAAATTTCTCTAAAATGATAATTAAGGTTGCCTCTTTTAATTGCAAGTACCTTAAATTTTGTGCAATGCTTGTCATGATCTACCAAGTGTGTTCCTTCAAAAGGATTGTTTTGAAATTTCTTGCAAACACTTTCCACCACGCCAGCACCGAAAAGAATTATAATTTATGAAAGAGTTTATAGCTTCTATAAAAAAAAAAAAAAAGAATTAATACATGTCAATTTCATAGATAAAGATGTTGAGTTGAACTTATTCATTATTTTATCTTAAAGACTAAAGGATACCCCAAGCAAAGTAGATGAAAGGTGCAAAAGAGTTAGCAAAACATGTGAAAACTATGAAAGCATGCTAGCCATAATATTATATGTCTAATAATATTATATGTCTAAATAATAAGAATGAAAATTTGCTAAATGGTGCTTAAAAGTAGGGAAAAAAATTATTTCAGAGGAAAGAAATTTAAAATCCTATTTTTTTTTCTTTTAAAATTTATCATCAATTTTAGTTTTGTTACGAGCACTATTTCTTTTTACATAAATTCTAAGTACCTAGACCATTGTAAAAGTGCTTGTTTTGATCAAATGATTGATGAGATGACTTAAATCCTATTTTTATTTTTGAAATATGATATGCTTTTGTACTTTCACTCTTTGCATTATTTCTCCTTGTAGTGTGTTTTTTATGCTTTTTACAACTTCCTATCACATATGTACTAATAGAAATTATAATGTGTAGAAGAGTTTATAGTTTTTATTGAAGAGGAGTCAGTGCATGTCAATCCTATATAAATAAAGATGTTGATTTTATTCATTGTCCTCTAATCTCAAAAACTAAAGGACATCCAAAGAAAAAATGGATGAAAGGTAGAAAAGAGTTGCAAAATAGGTGAAAAACTATGTAAATATGTTAGTTATAATATCACATGTCCAGATAAAGAGAATAAACACATGTGGAAAAGTTTTCAAGAGTGGAAAACAATTATTTCATAGGAAGGAGACTTAGAATCTTTTTTTAATTTTTTTTTTTGTTGTTTTTGCTTTGAAGTATATCATCAACGTTGAGTTTTTTTTGTTACTATTAATACAATATTTTTTACAAAAGTTTTTATTACCGAAACCATTGAAAACATGTTTGTTTTGATAGAATTATTAGTAAGATAACTTGAATCTTATTTTTTACTTCTAAAATATGATAAGTTTTTGTATCTTTACTCTTTGTTTTCTTCTTGGTATTGTGTTTTATAGACTTTGTATTACTATATTTTTTAACTAACTAATATTTACAACCTAAAAGGTAAAAGGAAGTGAAAATCAGGACAAAAATTAAGTTATTAAATTTAGATTATGATATCATTCCAAATTTAATTATCACATTTTTACATGACACACAATTAAAGAAAAATTTATTAGAAAGCTAAAAAACACAATAACTAGAGCTTTAAATCTTATGTTTAGTAAATATTTTTAACATTTAAAAAGCCTTTTTCTTGTCCTTCAAAATTCAAAAAGCCTTAGGCTAAAATAAAAAAAAAAAACCTTTTATTATGGGTAAACTTAAGACATAATATTTAATATGTTTACAAAAAAAAAAAAAGTGTAATAACTAGATTTGAACATTTCTATTGGTAAGTGTGATAAACAGATTGGGGTTACATAATCTATAAATTTAAGAAAGAAAAGGAATTCGCATAAGTAGGAGAAGTTTAGTTAAATTGCTATTAGAAGTAATTTAATCGCGTAAAAAACTAAAAAATTCCTTAATTAAAACCCTAATTGATTTCTTATAATAATAATAATAATAATAACTTTAAGAGTTGGATTCATTAGATAATTTTCTATTCTATATTAATTTCTTAATCTATAGATCTCATATCTCTTACATTTAATATTTCAAAAATTAAACCAAATTAAACAATTTAACCAATTTAACCAATACTTGATAGTTTAAATAAGTTGGGTAAATATCTAAAACCATTTTAATAATTAGATTGCTCAAAACTTAAAAAACTAGCAAAACCATCAATTCAACAAACCAATAAAACTACAAAGTCAATCAAAAACTCTTCATTTTCTTTCTTTCTTAAAATTTTTTTGTTGATTGATGATTTTGCACTCATTTTATCAATGACTCTCTCCTTTTGCCCCTTCACCTACTACAATTTCTCACCAAAAATAGAAAATTTAAAGTTTCAAAGACTAAAAAACAAAATTAGAAACCTTAAGTTTCTCTTCCTCCTTCATTATGCAAAACATGCTATGCTTCTCTTCTAGATTCTTCTCCTTCTCCCCATCAATTCTTGCTTCCAAAGAAGAAATTAGCCTTCAGTAACACCTCACTAATCCATCATGTCTTCGTCCATCATCCTTGACTGTTGGGTCCACCATGCCTTCAACTGTTGGTTCCACCATGCCTTCAACTGTTGATAGTGAATCTCTTTTTCACCTTGTGTCTTTTTTAAGCTAGTAGCAAAACTCTCAAGTCCTTGTCTTTTTTTCCCTCTTTAGTTCTTTTGTTTCACTAACAATGCATCGCATGCATCCACCTCGTCAAATTCATTCCAATCTTCAAAGATCATTTGACAAAGGAAGAAAAAACAAAAGGGTAAACCAAAGACAAGAAGGCTTAATAATAAGAAATTTTAATTTCTTAATATACACTCAATTTTTTGATTTCTATATATGGAATATGATTTATTTGATTTTTAACAGTGATTTTTTTTAATTTAATGTCACCATTTACTTATTTTAAATCTTTTACAAAACTCTTAAATTGCTTGGCTTAATTTGTCGTACTTGTTTTTGAATGTTTGAGTTGAATCATTCTTGACTTTCTTGTCTAAAATTTGAAAAGCTTAAATATATGTCAACAACCATTTCTTTTATGAGAGAACTATAAAACAATGTCATCCAATTTCAAGCTAGTTAAATTGAATTGTGTTTTGAGGTATTTTGAATTTAATTATGTTTTGAAAATTTGAAATGAATTTTGTTTTGTTCTAACATAATTTAACAATTATTTTATTTTATTTTATTTCAAATTACTTTACCAATTGTGTTATACTTTATTGTAGAATTACAAAATAAATGTCATTCTTCACACAGAATTCAACTGTAACTTCTTTTTAATCTTAAAGAGTAAAAACAAATGCAACATGAGAGCATTGCGTTGAAGTTGTAAAAGAAAAATAAATCAATGCCATGTTTCATTGCTAAAAGATATTCAAAAAAGATATACATAAAATGTAATAACACCTTGTTGGAAAGTGTGGAGATGTTAAAAAATGTTATAGGGTGCCATTTGATATTCATTATCAGATGCAAAAGAGTTTAAAGCAAATTTAAGAGATTAAGAAGCAAGCACATAATTAATAGGAAGATAATCCATTCAAAATGGGAGAATAACCAAAATGGTAGGAGAACCAAAATTGCAGGAGATTTCAAAACCCTTTTTCAACTCCATAATCTCCAGTTGAAGGAAAGGGATTAACAACTTCAATGAACAAAGGGAGAAAAAGAAAGGCAACTGAGATAGAAAATTACATTGCCCTAAAAACCACTCCTAAGGGTCATCCATTAATTAGAAGTACATTAGCAAGTGAATATGCTATCATAAAATTGATATGGCTATTGCTAGGTTCTTCTTTGATAGTTTTCACCCATAAATACTATCCACTCTTTTGCTTTTAATTTATGATTGATGTTATTATTGAGATTGGTCTTGGTTATAAGGGGCCAAGTTATCATCTCATAAGATGCAATTTATTGCAATTTTAAAAAAAGAATTCCAATTATTAGATCATTTTTATAGGAGTGCATGGGTAGAAACTGGTTTCACTATTATGGGTGATGGTTGGCAAGATCAAATAGATAAGTAATTAATTAATTTTCTTGTCTATTATTCTAAAATAATTACTTTTTTAAGATTTGTTGATGCATTTGGTGTAGTTAAGGATGCTCTATGCTTTACAATTTTATTCAAAAAATTGGTTGAGTTTGTAAGTGCTAGTAATGTTGTGCATTTAGTGATTGATAATGTAGTTAATTATAAAAAGATCAATAGATTGCTAAATAACATATGCCCTATAGTCTTTTGCTACACATTGATTAACTTAATTTTGAGTGATAACAAGAAGTTAGATGTCCTTTAGTAACCTTACAATTCATATATCTTTGGTGTCCAAATTTATATACAATCATCATTTCGTCTTAGCCTGGTTCAAAAAAAGAGAAGGATAGACAAATATCTTAAATCTTGGGACAAGACATTTTACAATGACATCCATTGCATTAAAAAACATTCATAATCATTAAGCATGACTTACAATAACTAGTGACTATTTGGGAGTTTAAACAGTTTAAATATTAGAAAAATCACAAGGCAAAAAATGTAATGACTATTATTGCAATCAAGATTTTGGAATAATTGTGAGTTTGTTGTGAAAATTGTGAAATTACTTATTTGTTTGCTTTGAATTATGGATGTTAACGAGAGACCTTCACTTAGATATATTTATCATGACATGTATAGGGCTGAACAAGCAACTAAGATTATATTAATAAATAGGAAGTCTTTGTACAAGCATTATACAAAAATCATCAAGAAAAAGTAAAATAGGAAATTTCGTCAAAATCTACATGCTACTACTTATTACTTAAATCCTATTTCTTTTTTTTTTCTTTTTTTTTTTTTTTTTTTTTTTTTTTTGTGACAAGGAGAGTTTTTCAACCAATAAAGATCATGAAATGTTTTCTAAATTTGTAGATGTAAAAGTATCATCTCAAAAGTCAAAATTTTTGAATGTGTGAGTTGTATAACAACAAAATGGAATGCTTTGCTTATGGAAGTGCTCTTGAATCTTCAAAAACTAAGAAACTTAGTTAGATTTGAACCTTTAAGTCTTTTAAGTTGTTGCACTTTTCTTCGGTCATTTATGACATTTGTTTAACTTTTAACATTTATATATATATATATATATGTTTTTCCTTGTCTTCATAATAAATGAGTGGTCAAAATATTTTAAACATAGTACTCCAAATTTAAAAAAAAAAAAATTGATTATTCAACTCTTTAATCAAACTTCATTTTCTTTAGGGTGTGAAAGAAATTGAAGTATATTTAAAAGAATACACACCAAAAAAAGGAATATATTAGAGCATTAAAAGTAAAATGATTTTGTCTATGTGCATTACAATTGGCAATTAAAACATAAGTACTTTATTTATTTTTTATAACAATAGCATATGATTTATCCTTTTATATATATATATATATATATATATTTATCTTGAATAATAGAAATGTGAATATTAAGCTTCATTCTTTAAACGTAGATGTTTATGTTTTTTTTTTTTTATCTTTATCTTGAATAATATGAAGAATAACAAAAAAAAAAAACTTACTTTTATCCTATTAATTATGAAAGTATAGACAATATTGAGAAATGAGTTATAGAAGAAGATGATTCTTCAATTCTTAACTATGATGAGTTAGAGAATATGAATTATAATAATAAAATAATGTCAATGTTATAACTTAAAAAGGAAGGTCAATCACTAATTAAACCAAGTTTAAGTAACTAACATTATTTTTATATTTTCATTGTAATATGCTTATACCATTATGTGATTATGTGAATTATGTTATTGGTTATGTAAGTGCTAATTATAAGTTATTCATTTATTTTATGATTTTATAGTTTCAACTTTCAAGATGACACACAAAACAGTTATAAAAAGTGATAGGTGGTAAACGAGGATCCTTACATATTGGTGCTGTAAATGGAGGGAATGACTTAGAGTAAATTAATGAAGAAAATGGTGATAGTTATGATAGTAAGAATGACTTCCATGAACATGATGCTTCATTTGTATATTAATTCAATGTTTGACATATTATGTAATTAGTTTTGAATCTTGTATTATACTATTATTTATCTCTTTAGTTTTTTGACTTATATTAATTAGTTATTTGGTTTTTAGCCTTTAGCGCTTGTATTACTTATCTATATATTTGGTTTTAAAACTAGTGTTTTGTATATATTTTGTTTAAATATTTAATTCAATATTGTTGTATGAATTTGCATATTTTTTGTACCATCCATTTATGTTGGAAATTAGTATAAAATGCTAGATATTGAAAAAAGAAATATCAAATATAACTAAACTACTCAAAGAAATATCATTTTCTAATTGAATCAGTCAACTAATTGGTTGGAGTGGTTAAACAATTCAAAGTAGTGATTAGGGACCAAACCGATTCGATCTTTGGTCCAAGTTTTAAATCATTGTTTGGACAATGAATTTTTAAATACTCATGGTAGTGATGCAGATATGATGAAGTTATAGAGGCAAACAAAAGAAAACAATAGTTCAGAACACATTCTAAAAAGCAATCTACACATGAGTAAAAAGAGAATATGGATGAAGTAGCAATGTAACTGACAAGACAAAAATGGGTAATGTACAAGAGTAAAGGGAAACAATGGACATTGAAAGTGATGAAGATTTTAGTTCTAACTCCACTGAAGACAATAAAAATAGTGAAGATACACTGCAAATCCTAAATGATGATCCTAGTTAATGTTTAAATGATATGTGGAAAAATGATCAAGATTTTGCTTGGAAAAAAAAGAGTACAGATCTGTGGCATGATCCAAAGAAACAAGATATTTGATTTAAGGTTAGTATGAAGTTTTCTAATGTTGCAAAGTTTTGTGTTGCATGTTTTAAATACATAGTGTAGAAGGGATGTCAACTTCATTGGAATAAAAATGAGCTGAGAAGGCAATATGTTATTTGTCAAGGAAAGGGTTACAAGTAAAGAATGTTTCTATTGTTAGGAATGAAAATTCTTTCCAAGTCAAAATCTTATATACAAAGCCTACATGCATCCCTTTCTTACAAGGTAAGATGATTACTAAGAGGATACTAAGTAAGCATCACAAGAATAGAATCATGGCCAATCCTCATATTTGCATTGGTGAGATTAACAAGCTTGGAGTTGCTAGTCAATGTTTCCAAAGCAAAATGTAAATACACAAGAAATCTAATTGTGAGAGAGATTAACCAGCAGAATGTCGTAGAACTTAGGCAATTAAGAGGGTATTGTGAAGAGGTTTTAAGACTATCCCCTGCACTTAATATCAAGATAAAAGTGAGCAAAGATAATCCTAATTTGAAGCCACAATTTAAGAAAGTGTATGTTTGCCTTGGAAATTGTAAGAAATGGTTTATTCTTGGTTGTAGAAAAGTGATTGGAGTTTATGCATGCTTTTTAATAGGGCATTTTAAGGGAAATATATTAGTTGTTGTTGGGAGAGATGAAAACAATCAAATATTCCCCATTGCTTGGGCTATGATTAAGGGGGAAAACACAAACTCATAAAGGTGGTTCTTTGATAAGTTAGCTTATGATCTTAGTAATCACACCAGATAAGCATTGACTTTTATCTCTAATAAGCATCCAGTAAGTTATTAATTCTAAATTTTTTTTAATATGTTTTTTTTTTCAATTGATGAATCTTTTATATGAGTTTACATTTACAATGTATGTAAGCTAATTAGTGCTAGGCAAACTGTGTTTAAATAAGTAGTTCATAAGTATTGTGCAAGGCATATTTGCTAATTGAGGAAAGATTTTTAGAGGTCATAAGTACAAGAAGAAGTTCTAAATTGCAAGTAGATCAATCTTTGAAAGACATTCATTCAAAACATGGAGAAAATCGTGGGGATGAGTCAAGGTGCATATGATCTTTACATGGAAATGCCTCCACAATTTTGGTAAGCATCCCCAAGTGTGATGTCATAGATAACAACATGAATGAGACTCTCAATTCTTGGATTTTACAAGGCATTTGTCCATAATCCAATTGTTGGAAGCCATTCAAATCATGGTCATGAAGAGGATTGTAGAAAAGAAAAATGAGATGCATAAATGGAACGAAGATATTGCACCAACAATTATAAATAAACTCAAGAAGTTTAGGCAAGAAAGTTTCAAATGCAAAGTTGAGTACACTGGGTAGAACCACTTTGATGTTAGGGAGTTTAAACAATACTTTGTTGTTAACATCAAGGAGAAAAAGTGTAGTTATAGGGTTTGGGACATAATTGGCATCAAATGTAGTCATGCTATCTATGCAATCAAGCACAGAGATTTTAACTTAGGGAATTTTGTTTCTATTCAGTATAAGAAGGAAAAGTACATGCTAACATTTAATGTGCCAATCAAATCTTGCAATGGTGAGCTGTTTTGGCTCAATTTCACTTGTGATGAGTTGAAACCCCTTCCAATAAAAAACAAACTTGGGAGGCCTCAAGTGAATAAGAGGAAATCCAAAGATAAGCCACAAAAGATATCTAAAGGAAAGCTTAAGAGGTTTTCTAGAAGTGGTGCAAAAATAACTTGTAGTATTTGTAAAGAACAAGGCCACAACAAGTCAAGATATCCAAAAAAGC
Organism: Rubroshorea leprosula; assembly: GCA_020521535.1. Lineage (NCBI taxonomy): Eukaryota > Viridiplantae > Streptophyta > Magnoliopsida > Malvales > Dipterocarpaceae > Rubroshorea > Rubroshorea leprosula. The sequence continues at coordinate 2,414,353 of BPVZ01000017.1, forward strand.
CTCCATATATAAGAACGTTACTACTCAATCAATTTCATGCATTTTAATTGCGATTTAAAATAATTTTTTTCAATTTTTATTATATTATGATAAATGTGTTTATATTAGATTGTTTATGTTAAATTTGAATTACTCTTTAATAGATATTTAAAAAATCAATTAAAAATTTATTAAAAGTTTTTCTAAGTTTATTGAATATTTATTTGAGAATTTAAAAATGATTTATTATTATAATAATTTTATATGTAATTAAAAAAATAAAGCAATGCTTTTGAGTTTGAGTGGGCACCACATGCTAATATTTCATGGGAAAATGTGAAATCTGAAAAATCATTCTTGTATATTTAGACTATTCCAAATGTTACACTTATCTTCACAATTTATATTATTTGATTTCATTGATATTTACAAATTATAAGAGAAACTCTCCTTTTTAATGAAAAACTCAAGTGAGACTCCTCATGAAAATGAATTACACTATTCAACTCACATTCCTTAATTTTTTAGGTGAAAAGAATTGTGGCCATTTGGGAGCTGTGTATCCATGGGGTGTCCCCATGGGTGGGTGGGGATACCCATGGGAACACTTGAATGGAGATGATCTAAGTTTTAAAGTGAGGCGAGTATGTAGTCATACAATCACGAGTAGAGCATCGAAAGTTGGCGAGTGCAACTAGCAACTCCCTCAAGTAATATATCCTTTTAAAGAGCAATTTCTTGCATCATAAAAACCACCCTCTATATCAGTTGAATTTTAATAAAAATAAGTCCATCCATTACATTTATTAGGACAATAATTTAAATAATTTAATAATAATTTTCTTTCAATTAAAGTAAAATGTTAGAAGTCTAAGTTGTACGACATACATGTGCAATAACTTATTTGATCGGAGAAGATTGTTTCTCATCCAAAGAATTGATGGTTTGGACATTGTACTTGTCATGCAAGTAGATACCTTTCATCCACCCATTGGCTAGAGGACCACTTGAGTTTGAACTAAGCATTGTGATATTAGGAAACATTACATTGCCAAGTCCTCTGATCTCTCATGTTAAGATTAAATGGTTAAATAAGCGCAATTACTAGTAGTGACAATCAACTTTAGAGTAATTTTTTTTATGTTGTTACATAGTTCTATTGAAATCCTTGTGACATCTACTATCATTTAGAGGTTCATAATTGTCTTATTTATAAGGAACAATTAGCTTTATTATATATTAGTTTCCTAGGTCTTTTTTAACTCCTTTATATTTCTTATATGAAATACATGATGAGGTATAACCTACATTATAATTATTTCAATTATTAACACAATTATACTTTCTATCAAAATAATGATAGTAATAATAAAATTTTAAAAATAAAATTTTAAAAATAAAATTCCTATCCATTAATTATCCATTAGCTGAATCATAACATAAATAACAAAAGTAAAATTTGCGAACAAACAAAATTTTGTTGCAATTTGGGTGTTTGGCCTTTGAAATTATATTATTTCCATTTCTCTCGCTTCTCCAAAGCAAAGGGCAAACATAAATATTCTGCATTTTATTGCTTTTACAATATGTTGAGAAAATATGGGGAAAATGTGCACTATTGAGAATGTTTACAGAGACCATACATTTGCATGGGGCTTGTCATCTGAATGGTTCAACTGGGGCAGTCTCTTCGAGAAATGCTGCAGCCTCGAAACATTCAGCTGCTTCTTGCATGGACAATGCTGTGCCTTCAGATTTGCAAAGCAAGCCAAGATTATACCAAGCCACCGGGTTCATTCTATCATATCGGAGGGCATTCATCAGCAAGCTTCTGATGATTGAATTTGACCTCGCCCCAAGTTGTTTGAGAATGTCAGCTGAGGATACCAGACTAGGGACGTGAGCAGGATCAATATCTAAAGCAGTCTCAAAGGCTTCTAATGCTTCTTTGAGGAGGCCCTTTCTCTTGTAAAGCACACCTGCAAGAATGAAGCAAATTTGAAATCCTTCAATTACATGTTTCTACTCAGGCATCATGACACAAATTAATTGAAAATGTAAAATCAAATAATGGTTAATTCAACCAAGCCCTTCCCATTTCCTCTTTCTGCCTCTTATTTTCCCTTTTTCTAGCTTGATTATCAATTAGGAAAAGGAAACAATTAAGTCATGTTTTGAATAAATCTATGAAACTATTGAGGGTTTACAATCTTAGCTGACATTAGCATCTCAAGGCAAGAGAAGGTGATAAGAATGATTGTGACCTTACCGATGGCATGAAACCTAGTAGCAGAGTAAAAGCTGATGGCTTTGGATTTGGAAAGACAAATCTCAGCATCCCACCACCGTGATATGCTTATGTAGAGATAAGCCAGATCATGCCATATATCCAGTTCTAAACTTTTAGAGGAGTTTGTGAGGCGCTGCCATAAATTTATACAAAAAGGTCAATTGTTGGAAATACCAGTTTCCAGGGAATGAGTTTTCTTTGGGAAAATAATGCCTGAAAGAAAGCAGTGTAATCCAACTGCAAACTCTAGTATAATTTCCAATAAACAAAGAGCTCAAATTAAATTCTAAAAATAAATACAACCACCAAAGAAATTCCACCCTCT
>BPVZ01000017.1:2435753-2451145 GCA_020521535.1 Rubroshorea leprosula
ATTTCCCCATTTTCCCTCTCTCTCCTATTCGACTCTCTGAAAAACCTAACACTCAACCCAGCCAAAATCCTCCCAAATTTCACCAAAATAACTCACCCAAACACAAACCCACACCATTTTTCGGTCCATTTCTCTAAGATTCGTGCATAGTCATACAAAATGGTGAGGACTACAAGAGTTGTAAAGAAAGCAAGGGGGCAGGCAGCAGGCACGTCTGGAAGGCGTCGTAGGGCTGAGCAAAGTCCTGAGGACAGTGGTGAAAGCACAGACACGGAGCAGATATTTCAACCCGATCACCCTCGAAACTTTGTATCTAGAAATGCTATAGAAGCCTATAATAAATTAGGAAATAAGAAAGTCGTTTATGGTTTTAGAGTAGTTTTAGATGATATATGCAAAGGGGGGCTACATATTAGAGAAATGTTAGATGCAATGGGGTGGACTAAATTAGTAAGTAGAAAGGTGAAGGTTTACCCGCAGTTGATAAAGATTTTTTATGCAAATTTGAGTGATTCGAAGGATGGAGGGTATAGAACAACAGTCCTTAAGAAAATTTTTGAATTTGATGCTGAAACTATAAATAATGTTTTACATTTACCAAATGAGGGAGCCATCGAATTGAATGCATTTACAGAGGAATCGGCAAAGAAATTTATCATGGGGGATGAGTACAATGAGGGACAAACATTAACCATTCACCACTTGAAGTTGGAGAATCGGTTAATGTTTTGGATTTACAATCACATAATTTTACCAAGGCAAGGTTCTTTTGGGAAATTTAGGATTGTGTGTGGTTTGCATATATCCTTGATTAGAGGCGGATCAATTTAGGACACCATATTATGAGACAAATGGTGTATTATAGGAGTAGATCGACACTCACACTAGTGTATGGCACTCTCATCACATTACTTATGGAAAATGCGAGTGTTGATTTGCGTGGAATGGAGTCCCGAGACCTACACAGTCACGAGCTTTTGAATGAGAGTTCACTGAGCAAAATGAGGTATGTATTCAGTGCAAGAACAAATTCATGGGAAATGAAGCAGAAAAGGAGAAGAGGATGACAAGATGATGAAGGTGAGGGGTTTGATGATGAAGAACATGCCGAAGAAACTAAAGAAGCAGGTCCCTCACAAGCTACTTCATCTCGAGTTCCTCAGAGATTAACCACACAGAGAGGAATGCAACTCATTCTCGAGAGACTTGCACGGATTGAAGCAAAGCTCGATGATCACATTCACGACTGTCAGATGGCAGCACCTATAGGTCCTCGAGGGACAAGAAGAGATCCGTCTAGTACTGGCACATCCTCCGGACAGCAACCCGCTAATCCCTTTTCAAATCCGGAAGCATAAATCCTCCCGTTGCAATTGTTGATGGCTGTTAAATTATCATTTTAATGTTTGAACAATCTTTTGAAAGTTTTCTTAATGTATTGACTTTTTATATTTTTGAATATATACATATAATATTGACATTAGATGCAGTTTAATTGAATATAGATTTTAACATCAATGAGCATAGCATAATTGTGATGATTTGTATTGGTTGATTATGTTCTTGATGTGCTTCCATTGATGGCAAGCAAGTTGGTAGTCCATAGTGTGCTTGAATGGTAATTTGTGGATGTGGTTTTAAAGTTTGATATGCATGTGGTTTTAATGATTCAATAGTATTTTTTACATAGTTGATGTTCATGAAAAAAAAAGGAAACGCAAACAGCAAATTCTGGGAAATTAAATAGCAGAAATGGACTGAAGAGTCGAATATAGGCCTATATTCGACTCTTCAGGCATATGAGAGTCGACTATCAAGCAAGAAGAGTCGACTCCCATTTTCCAGTAAGCAGCAAATGCATTTTGCTACAGCCTATAGTCGACTCTCCATTATAGAGTCGACTCTTTTGGGTTCAAAATCGACTCTATAATACGAAGAGTCGACTACTAAATTCCAGTAGGCGGGAAGTTAATTTGCTGCTGCATATAGTCGACTCTTTATCATAGAGTCGACTCTTTTGGAGTCAGAGTCGACTCTATCATATGAAGAGTCGACTACCAAATTTCAGTATGCTGGAATGTAATTTGCTACTGCATATAGTTGACTCTCCATCATAGAGTCGACTCTAAATCAAAAGAATCAATTTTACGATGTAGAGAGTCGAATACCAAATCCCATCACCATATTTTTTTCCCTTCAAATAGTCGACTCTCTATGTTGAGAGTCAATTCTTAGTCCTTTACAGTCGGCTCTACTATGTAAGATTGGACTCTTGAACTATGTGGTTCACAAAGTTAACGAATTTCATGCAAATTTTTAATAATTAACATGAGAAATACTTAGAAATCATTAATAAAGATTGTAATGTCAAAATATATAAAATAATCACAAGAAAACAAGAGAAATTGGACAAAAAATTGAAAAAAAAAATTGCAGAACGTAAGTAAGATAATTATATTATGGTTCTTGGATAGATCGTAATTTTTGAACAGTAGCATCCCAATACTTTTTTTCAATTGTAAGACGCCTACCATTACCAAAAATCTTTGTAATAGTTTCGGAGGACTCAGTAGGGGTTTTGGGTGGATTTGGCAAAGATGGTGACCGGCAAGGATTTGAGCAAATTTTTGCAATATGACCCTCACGGTTACATAGTTGACAAGTTACAGCATATCGGTGCGGGCAAACTGTAGCTAAATGTCCAAGAGTATCACATATTTGACAAACAGAGTAGTTTACAGTATTAGGCAATAGAATATGTTGGTCAGTTGATATATTATTCTTTACTTTTTTCAACTTCCTCTTGGACAGACTTTCAGATGGGCAATTCCATAATGATTCAGGAGTATCCTCAACGATTCTTGTGTAAAATAATATAAAGTTAAGTAATATGATAATAAAAGGGGTGCACAAACAAGAAATGAGAAATAAGGGAAGGGAAAAAAAATTATACCATTATATTGACTGTCAAAATAATCTTGACTTTCCAATTGATTGTCAAAATAATCTTGACTTTCCAATTGATTGTCAAAATAATCTTGACTTTCCAATTGGTTGTCAAAATATTCTTGACTTTCCAATTGGTTGTCAAAATATTCTTGACTTTCCAATTGATTATCAAAATATTTTTGACTCTCCATTAAGCAACAGAAAAATAGAGTTTTAAAATTTATAAAAATTATTACTTTTAAATCATAATATAAAAATAAATTGCAAGAGTAAGGGAGAAATAACAAGAAATTGAGAAGTGTGAGAGGTGTGTATATATTGTCAATGAAAAGTGTATATATAATGGGTGAGCTAGGTGTATAAATGGGGAGCTACCAGTCAAAGGATTTTCAGCAACATGGTTATTGTTGCTGAAATTCACTTTCAGCAATAAGAACCATGTTGCTGAAAGTGGTGTGGATGGTGAGTGACCGGAAAATGCTAGCTAATAATTATGTTGGTGAGATTTACTTTCAGCAACATACCCCTTGTTGCTGAAAGTGCAAGTGGTGGTACTTCCCCCCTTGCAGACGGCTTGTGTATATATATATATAGATTTGGCCAAGCACCGATCAATGAATATCAGCAACATGTTCCTTGTTGCTGATGTTTAGTTGGTAAAAAAATAAGAATAACAACAACAAGATATATGTTGCTAATACTTAAGGTTTTCAACAACATAGCTCTTGTTGCTGAAATTCACTTTCAGCAACAAGGAACATGTTGCTGAAAAGTATAGCTCAATTTAAGTGGGAGGGGGCTCACCGGAAAATATCAACAACATGGAGTATGTTGCTGAAGCAACAAGAAGTACATTGCTAAAAGTGGGGAGGCTTTTGGAAGATGAGATGTACGGAATAACTTTCAGCAAGAAGCTCTATGTTGCTGATACATATTTTCAGCAACAAACCAAACCATGTTGCTGATATATTGTTGCTAAAAACCAAAATTTTAGTAGTGTTAGATACCAGAGAAATGACAGAGAAGACACAAAAGACACAAGAACTAGTTTTTCTTCTTCTTTTTTTTTTTTTTTGTTTTATAAAATTCAGTGTTTTAAATAATAATAAATAATTAAATTGTTAAAATAAATAATTGATTGTATAAATTATATTTGGGTTGTTGAAATAGCTCATTATTATTGGATCTTTTTTTATTTTATGTATTTTAATAATTAAAAATATAATATTTAAAATTTTAATAATAATAATTAATAAATTAATTATATATAAATTTTTTTTTTCAAATCTCAGGGGAGGCCACCGCCCCCACTGGTCTCCATGTGCCTCCGCCACGGCCTCAAAGACTCCTCAAGTACTGCAGGGCAATGTATACTGTAGCTACCCCAGTAAAGTCCATGCACAGTCCAGTTCTGTTTCGAGAAGAAATGCAAGAAAAGTGATTCAGTAGTAGCAATAAAAATAGTACGAAAAATGATATTCATCTTTCTGATACATAGAATTTAGGATTTAGAGATTAAATCTTAAACTTACGGTTAAGACTTAAGATTATAGATACTTTTACTATCAAATTATATAACTGTTGGCAAAAAAAAATAAATTATATTCATAACATGTAATAGATGGTGGACCATGCTTGACTCCTTTAATTATTAAAGTTATATGTTGGACTCTTATGCATTGCGTCCTGGAAATTGCTTCTCAGCTGCCCATGGATTCTGCTACTTGGAGTTTAGTCAACTTTACCCCTTGATTCCCAGGAAGTTTATCCTCTGGGGTTTGTTTGGCCCTCAGCACAGTCCTGGGACAAGCAGACAGCACTGAGGGAAGAGCTTGAGCACTTTGACTGATATTCCTTATACAGATTCTTGGCAGAAGGTTTTAATGTGAATGGGGAAACTGTTAGAAATCTAAGAAAAGAGAGAAATATTTGAAGAAAAGTTTATTATTGTCTTATTTTCATTGTATCATCAAAGGACTTATATAATGATTTATATACAATATAATATTTTTAAGTATAAAATCAATTAATTTAAATGTATACAATCAATTACAATGTAAATGTACGAATGTAATGTGAATATTAATATTCTAACATTAAAGCTAATATTGCTAATATTCTAATAAAAATGAATCAAAAGGAAGTTTTCATAGCAGACACTTATCAAGTTAACGTGGAATGCTGCAACTTACCACATTTGGATGGAAAGAAATAGAAAGATCAACCAACAGTTATTCAAATCAGATGAAGCAATAAGTGCAGATGTGCAGTTTGATGTCAGGCGGAAAATTTTGGGTTTTGCTAGGCCTAAATCCTTTTCTTTACCTATGTATCTCTTGCTTTCAAGTGGGGGATTGAATTTGTTATGCAATATAGAAATTTTCTTAATTATTTATGAAAAAAAAACATTGACTATAATTTTTTCAATCATTTAATTAAAAATCTTCATGTGGCATTCAATTAAAAATGAAATTATTTTACAAGGTTAAAGCATATTAGTCCCTCTTGGTTCCTAAAAAAATTAAAGTCATAACTTATATTTAAAAATTAAAATCTCAATTCAAAATTCAAAAATCCACACCTATTAAATGTTGATACCTAAATTTAGAAACGATTATATATTCTAAAATAATCAATTTTCAAATTTAAATATCAATATTTAATAAGATGTATTTTAAAATCCTCAATTGAGTTTTAATTAAATAAAACAATGTAATTTAATGTTGGAACTCTAACTTATTTTAGGAGTGTGGATTAATATGTATTTTTTCCTTATTTTATTTTTTTATGAGTTTTTCTAACTCATGCCTTAAGAATATAATAAATATACTTTTTATTTCATAATTATGTTAAAAAAATAAAAGTTGACTTTCAATTTATCAATTCTCCAATTAAATTTATATATTTAGCAACAATATTAAAATTAATGGCAACTTTTACTTATATATATATATATATATATGATAAAAATGTGATTTTAACTTGTGCCAAAAAACATTTTTTATATAAATTAATAAAAAAAGTACAATAAATGCACATTTAACCAAGACTTTGTTTGTAAACACTTCTCACATATCTTTTTTACACATATTTTATTTAAAAATATAAAATTATTATTTTTAATTGATTTTAATAAATTTTTATATATTTTTACTAATTTTAATTAATATTTTATATTTGTAGGGATGGTAAAAGAATAAAAAGAAAAAACCCTACTATTACATTACAATGCTAATAAAAATCAACTTATACCTCAATGGAGTGACTCAACTAATTAAGAAGTTGAGATTCTACATTAGTGATTTCAAATTTGAATTTTAAATTGAATAAAAAGGAATTTAAGAAAAATAAAAGACTATCACTTTTTATATAATTTATCATTAAATATATATAAAAAAAACAGTACAACACTAATAAAAAAAGACTAAAGACATATATTAAGATGCACCCTTTAATTATAACTTGTTATGAAAGTTGAATAATATCTCTGTAATGAAATTCTTATATTATTTTATAAATAAATAGCAGTTAATAGTTTCAATATCTAAATTACACCTTTATTGTACAATATACCCTAAAAAACACTCTTACACAATATTATTAAGGTTATGTTTGCTACAATTGATAGGAAGTCTTTTTTAATTCCAAAAGTTACAGCTGTACCAAATACTACAATTTGTGAAAAATACTACAACTTCTCACAAATTAGTCTTTTACCTATTTCACTGAAATGTTAGAAGCACCAAATTAATGCTTCTACAAGAGCTTCTCATTTAAATTTTAATAAAATTAACATATTATTTTTATTTTATCTTTATTTTTTATTTACAAAAATAATACTTTTACAATAATTTCTTTCCAACAAAACTTCTATTAAAAGCTGTAACCACGACAAACAAAAGTGGCACTAAAAGAGAAATGCTAACTGCGCCGTGCTAAACATTTGCCAAGTGCAGCTTCCACTCAAGTGGTGATTGCCCCGACTGCATTTTTTTTTTTAAATAAAATTAAAAATTAAAAAAAAAAAAAAAATTGGAGGGAACCCATAAAAGCAGGAGTGCTTGTGCCCCGAGTGCACATAACATTTCTCTAGATAGAACTAAAATATTATATCAAACCAAACATGAGATAATGGTGAAGAAAATGCGTCAAAGACTTCTAAGATTCTTCGTTTATGAATAAAAGTGGTAAGCTATTAGGTTCTTTGAGACTTTTCACTACTTTCTGAAAAAAAGAGAGGCAAAGTTCAATCAAAGGAAGAGAAAAAATGGAAAGACACCAAAAAACATATCCGCTACCATTGCCTGGTGACAAGTGAACAAAACAGATTCTCTCAAACAGAACTACAAAAAGTTCAAGTCCAATTGAAGTGACAAAAACACCAACAAAAATTAATGTTAAGGCAGCACAGGTTGGAATGTAGAAGATTATATTACAACAAATTGTCCCACCATGAGGAAAGATCAATGCCAAAAAAACAAAAAAACAGTCCAAACTGAAAACTTCAAGTGCTGAATTCAAACCAGTTTAGGCTACAAACTACAAAGCTTGTGCAAAATTTGTTAACATCACCTAAGATAATGCGCATTGGCATCTTAAGACTCAAATATAAAATGTAAATTCACTTTTTGCACCATAGCTTGAGATCTCTTTACATCTAAATTTGCATTAGACTATAGCAGCATCTCAGCTATCTGAACAGCATTAAGGGCAGCTCCTTTACGAACTTGATCACCACAGACAAAGATGTCCAACCTGTTTTTGAATAATCAGTTAATTGCAGGGAAACATTTAAAGGACAAGGGATAAAGTACGTGGAAAAAAAATATTTGGTAAGTCAAATTAAGCCTGATTTCCCTTGGAGTTGGAGGATTAAGGAAGATGCGGAAGTTGAGAAACTGTTTGAAAGATCATGTGCAGGTGATAATTGGCTGCCAGGTGGGAGTCTTTTTGACAAGATGTACTCTAAAGAGGACAGTCATATTTAGGATGGTAACACTGGTGGCTGACCTGGTACAATGGAACCTCACAAACTCTAGTATTTTCTCTATCTAAAGTCTTTGTAATGCTATTCAAAATAAGCATGATAAAGTAGCTAGCTTGGTCCAGATTTGTTTGGACTGGTAATGTAGTGGCTCGGCACAGAATTTTTTGTTTTGTTATTGTTACTTGTTTGGACTGGTAATGTAGTGGCCAGGCACAGATTTTTGTTTGGCTGTTGATGCATGATAGACTGAAGACAAGGCATTTGCTCAGACATAGAGGTATGAATGTGGCTGCTAATTGCATTTTTCTGCTTGCAAGAGGAGGAAACTAGTCAGCATATAGTCTTTGCTTGCCCTTTTGGAAATCTGGTATGGAAATCCATCCTATTGCATGTACAAGTGCAAAGAAGACCTAAGCCTCAAAATAAGGAGGTACTATGGTTGGTTAGAGTATGCAGGGGAAGAAATATCAGAGCAAGGAGAGTGCAGCAAGCCTTGACCCCCACAGTTTATATGATTTGGCAGGAAAGAAATTTGAGTATTTCAGCAGACATCATGTGACCCAGAGAGACTTAGTGGCTATATCATTCAGTTGCTAGAGGTGCTATTTTAACCCTACTAGAATCTTTTTTGGACTATTATAAATTTTAACCCAGCCTAGGAATGGCTGGGTATAGTTGTATATACCCCTAGCGGGAAGTGTTGTAGTTATGTTGCTAACTGTTCTCTAAAATTAAACTATATGGAAAAAAAATAAGTTGTACCCATGATTTCCATCTTGAGACAAGTCACGACGGATCCTGCCAACTGCAACGCCATCTTTGTTTGATACCTCCAATGGTGTAGGGAAATGATTGGAAGATCGGTCATCAATAACCACTATTCCAGGAGCATTTTTCAGAATTTCTCGAGCTGTGTCCTGGTCAAACAACAAAAATATCAAATTAACAGTTAAATTTTGGATTAAATTACTCAGAACTCAAAGAGTGCTTCTACAACAGGGAAACCATGAAACTATGTCAGCTCAATGATACTGGGCATGATTGAGAATACACTTCAGGAGCAGGCAGACATAGTATCCCAGAAAGACTAAACTGGAGCAATTTTCTGTGTCCCCTGAAGTTTTAATATCTAAATTGAAAGATGAAAATGTTTCAAATTCATAGTCTGACCAAATATTACCTCATCAAGGGGCTTCTCAAACTGAAGATTCACACTCTCAGCATGTGCTCGCATGACAGGAACTCGAATGCAGGTGGCAGTCACCTTAACATCCATGTCATTCTGAGAAAATGGGAAGAATGACTCATAGTAAGACTAAACAAACCTAAATTGTAACTCATACAACTAGACAAGGAAAATCTATAAATGAAAAAGCATATGTTTTGTAGTATTAAGAAAAACACTCTCAGTACTTACCCAGATTTTTCTGGTTTCTTTGACCATTTTCATTTCTTCTTCATTATAACCATTCTCCAGAACAGGAGCATTGTGTGAAAACAAATTAAAAGCATACTGTAAAGGCAAACAGTATTAGTAGGCAACTCCAGAAACCTTTGCAGGACACTAAGATATTGTTGCTGGCAGATGTATGAGCATTTTACAATAGACATAAATACCTGTTGCTTGAAAATGTTACATGTTGGAGGTTTCCCTTCCAGAACCTTAGAAACGGAAAGAGTGAATGGTCAATTTCCAAGGGACCGATGTCAAAGACTCAGGCATACAAGTTAACTGTAAAAAGACACAAAGAAGGAATAAATTGAAAAAACCTCACGGGTCTGCAGCTCCAGCTCATGCATTGCAGCAGCACCAGCACCACTAGCTGCCTGATATGTACTAACTACCATTCGTTTTACCTGCAACATGCAATGAGCAGAATCAGTGTTTCAAACAAAAATGTTAGAGGCAAACCTTCTATATTTAAGTTGCTCCAGGCACTTTTCAAATGTTGAGGAGCACTGGATATGACATTAAACTTATATTAGGTTCTATGTCACGCTGAAACATTAGGATCTACTCAACAATTATGAAAATTCACTAAATTCACTTGAAATTAGTGGGTAATCACTTGAAATGGCTGCATTATCTTACCTTAGCATGCCGATGAAGAGGAGTTGCAGCCATCAAGCAAATAATGGTGGAACAATTGGGGTTGGCAATCAGTGCGCCTCTTCCCATGCCAACTTTAATCCCCTCCATGGCATCTGGGTTCACCTCAGGAATCACCAGAGGCACTCCCTCCACCATGCGGAAAGCCGAGCTATTGTCTACCACGATTGCGCCTTTTTCCACCGCAATAGGCCCGAACTCCTTGCTAATGGACCCGCCAGCGCTGAAAAGAGCGATGTCGATGCCGTTGAAGCTGTCAGCAGTAAGTTCTTCAACGGTGAAGGAGTGGTTCTGGAAGGAAACTGACTTGCCAGCAGAGCGCTTTGAGGCTAGGAGCTTGATGGAGCGGAAGGGGAAGTCACGGTCGGAGAGGACGGAAAGGAACTCTTGACCAACGGCACCTGTGACGCCGACTACGGCAAGAGAAGGGCCTGTTTCTTGAAGGGACATGCGGACCCTGGTGGAGGAGAGCCTGAGAGGTTTGGATTTAGGGGTGGGGAGTCTTGAGAAACAGTTGGAGTGAAGGTGGTGAGACTGAGACAGGGCGGCCATTGTTTCTCGGGGAGGAGGTGGCGGCTGCCGACGTTGTTTTCTAACTTTCAAAAATAAAAGATCTCTAACATTAACCAATACCTAAACTCAGTCACCCGGTTCAGTTTTAGTTTACCATTTTGCCCCTCCCTTCTATATTAATTTGAATGAAGTTGTTGGGTGAACTAAACATTTTATAACCATTGGTAAAGATAAACCATTGGTAAAGATAAACCACTTAAGTATCCAAAGAATTATTATTATTATTTTTTTTAAATAAATTCATAAGAAGTTGAATTCAAACTGTTATATTAAGAAAAAAAAATGTACTTATATGTGTCCTAATGTTACTAGACTAACAACATAAGTGCAAAAAACTTATTATTTATTAATAGTTATAGGACGTGGAATCTGCATGAAACGAGGTATCAGATTTCTAAATTAGAATTGTCTACGTTTACATTTTTTGTTGGTACATTGTGCCATCCGAATGGATCTTGGCTTACACACACCTACAAGGTCAGTAGTTAGGCAACTGATTATGGTATGCTGGCAGGTGGACTATCAAAGGTATGAATTCCTTGCTCCAAGTGGTAGAATTGAGAGGCCAAGTGATCTGTAGCAGAGTTTTTGGTACAAAGGGGGAATATATTAAAGTCAAATATAGCACAAGTACAGTATGGTATAGGTAAACGAGTTCACATCATATCCGCATAATAATACAAGGGAAGCTCCGGAGGACAAAAATTCAGAAACAACAAAATCCACAGGTTGGGAAATCCACAGGTTGGGAATGGGTCCATAACGGTAGGACAATCTATACACCGGTTAGCTTTCTCTGTACACATGTTGAATAGTGATCTGAAGAATTCTAGACAGTATCTTCCTGGAATCCAGAATAAGGGAGCGAAAGGGATGATGAGGCGAAACAGAAGATAATAACTAGGTGGCCACTGGCGAGTCCATTTCAATAATTAAGTTTTGAATATTCATTTGGTAAGCCAAAAGAAGACCTTCACGGAACTCTAGCTAGAAGTGTTCCCAATTTTGCAAACAAACCCATGGACCCATCTTCCCAAATGATCCCGAATGACCCCGCCAGCCTAAGCAGGACCTAGGTTTCCGAGTGCAGACCCATCCGTGTGGAATTTGAAGTAACCTAATGGGGGCTTCCACCAACACACCAGTCTAGACTCCGTGTGAATGTTACGAGAAGGAGTGGGTGAAGACAAGTAAAATTCATAGACTCGTTTGCGAAAGATTGAGGCAGTATGATTTGGAACAAAATCATTAGAAGAATATAATTTTTTTGTTCCTTTGTAGTCAAATGTTCCTGAGAATGAAGCTAAAAACGGTGCCCCAAGGAATGGGAATAGTAGGGCACTTATCCTTAATAGTACAGTTATCTCTTATCTGCTCAAAAAAGGGAGCACCAGAGCTAACATTCCCTTGGGGAAAGAAAGTAAGCCACACAATGGAAAAGAAAGAGCATTCTCTATAGAGATGAACACAAGATTTCGTTGTACCAAGATACAAAGGGCACACATCCGAATCCACAATGTTCAATCTGGAGAGAAACTCCAGGGTCTTTAGACGTTCGTAACGTAAGAGCCAAATGAAACTTTGGATTTTAAGGAGAGTGTGGATCCTCCATATCCATTTCCAATCCCCCTTTGGGTTCAGATCAAGGCCTTTGGCCATAAGATATGCAAATTTCAGGGAGAAGGAACCATCAGGAGTACCCTTACAGGAATAGGAGTCCTGACCAACACCCACTTCAGAAATAAGAGTAGCTTTGCTGGTCTCCAATAGTTTGCTCGGAGTAGGGTAGGAAATAAGAGAGGGATCAAACGACGACAGGGGGAAAGCACCGCAATCTGTAAGTCATCATCTTCATTAGACAGGGGGCCAAGAAGAATATAACTAAAAGAAAAGTCCTTCCAAAAGGAAATATCACGGCCATCCGTAGGAATCCATCTAATGCCCTGCAAAGAAAGATCATCACCTTTATTGAGATTTTTTATGACAAAGGAACCATAAGATGGAAGGGTAGATGGCCGGAACTCGATGTTATACTTCCCGGATGAAACACAATTCCATAGCTTATCTCTTTCAGAGAATAATCTCCAATTAAGCTTAGCCATGGCAGCCATATTAGCTTCTTTAGCACTCTTGATCCCAAGACCCCCCAAGGATTTTAGAAGAGACACCTTATCCCAATTAATCATGTGAAGCCTCTGGTGCTCAGGATCCGATCCCAGAGAAAATCCCTTAAAATCTTATCAAGATCCAAGAGGATAGAGGAATCTGTAGCAGAGTTAGCTTCTTTGTGAATGTGTTAAGTAAACAATCCCGATCCCTGGCTATTCATCAAATCAATGCATTTCCTTGATATCCAGTTGTAAGGGCCAGCCTCAATATCTTGTTGTTGCACATTTTGCCAAACAAGCTGGTAGTCTTTTTCCATCAACATCTTTCTAGTGATGAGGCCACTGAATTGCAATTACATATCGAGTTACTGCCTCTAAACTAAGCTAGTTTCTAAATTTGTTAATCTATCGATTTGATTATGCAATTTTGATATTAGTGTTTATCAATCAAACTTAGAAAAAATTAGGTAAAAAAAATTTTGAAACTTCATTATTTTAATAAACCACCATGAAAAGAAATAAAACAATCACATTTATAATTTAAAAATTATGATACAACATAGTTTAAAGTTATTTTCTTACCTAATTTTTTTACATATTTATCTAGTAAATATTTTTTTCATATATTCTTAGGTCAACTAAATATAACACAACTGTTCATATAACCACTACTCTTTATTATTTTTTTCTTAAAATATTACTTTTTATTTCAAGAATTCCTCTCTTTAATTCGAATTTATTCGGACTTATTGCACTAATAGGAATAGAACCCTATCAAAATTTACCATGTGTTTCTTTGTTTTTTTCTCATCTTCATATTTCTTTTTGTTAAAGAAAAACTAATTCATTTGCACCTGTCCTTGACCAAGTAACATATCACCATCTCCATCTATTAGAAACTGTAGAAATTTGTTGGGGCTCAATGCAAATTAGTATTAGAAATTAATTTTACATAAAAAATATTATAATTAAACTTCTATGCAAAAATTTTGATGGATGTTATAAAATAAAGAAAAGAAAGTAGCAAAAATAACAATGCTTTTGTAGTGAACTTCTTCTCATTTCACACTCTACCATTATATAAACTTTTAAACTTACCTACAAATAAAACTTAGAGGGTAAATAAATAGAACTAAGTGAATATTTAAATGGAAATAATTGGTTACTTAAATGAATTGAGTGGATTATTGAATAAAAGTGGGTGAACAACAGAAGATGAGAAGATGGAAAGAAGATATAAGGTAAAATATCCATTAACCAACATAGTTCATAATAACTGCCTCTTAGTAAATACTTAAATGAATTGAGTTGATTATTGAATAAAGAGGGTGGGAGATAAAAGATGAGAAAATGGAAAGGGGACATTAGGTTAATACCTATTAACCAATGTAGTTTTCCTTAGATGTTCACCTTTATACACTTATTATTATTATTATTATTATTATTATTATTATTATTATTATTTTGATCAACAGAAAATTCATACGTTAACTAAAAAGGTAAATTATTACATCCCACATAGGTCTTTACGCAAGTAAAGAACACTAAACAGAAGGAAATTGGAACAAAAACTAGAAACACTACAACTAAAGGTAGCCGGTAACTCCATTGTAGTCCACAAAAAATGATGGGGGCTTTAACTTTGTGGAGTCGCACATCTTCCTCTCAAGATAACTGGCATTTAGCTTTCACTCTTCAACCTTATGCTCAACACAAGGTTAGTCAAGGCAAGTATAAATCCAAGGATTTGTGAGGGATTGCTACATTGATATGCTAATCCACATCACCAAAGACCATAGAAAACTTGCAACACAATCTGCAATCTTGGGAAGCAAAAGCCAGTATATTCCTTGCATAATATAAGCACAAATGAAACAACCTCTAATGAACCATCCAAGTACACAATTGAAGTAGACGAAAACCTCCTACTTATGTTTGAGGCAGACTGCAACCCAAAGCAATACACCAAGAATAGCTAGCCTAGTAGCTTCCCAAGTGATACCATCCATTAATAAACCAGAATAAGCAAGACAATTTTTTTTTTGCCATATTAAAACAAAGAGAAACAAACTAGGATAGTTTGAGTCTGAAAGTATACCTTTGTGAAGCCTTAAAGGAGCCAAGGGGAACCCAATCCTTTGGTCCCTAAAAACTCAAAGTGTCATGGTGCCCCTGTGAATGTTATGGGCAACCACCAACCCTTGCAGCAGAGCAGTTTTTGTTCCCAAGGACTAAAATATCTTCACTAAATATTGGGATCTCCAGAGGAGCACCTTCATTAAGTACCAAATCAATTTTCTTTATCTTCTTCCTAATTTTCATCACGGTAACCATTTTGGGATCACATAGGCATATTGAACTAGGCTCTTCCCCTTCATAAATATAATTGGATTCTCACATAAATACCACACATACCCAGCAAATTCTTAATAGAAATAAGGTAAATAGACATCATTAATGACAAATCGACTAATCAAGCACAAAATTAGTAACTAGGCTATCAACATTCAAGTTCTTGAGAAATGCAAATTCAATCTATATATTCTTGCCACCAATAGCAGAACCTAAATGTCCTTCCAAACATGCCATGGTAACTATTGATTTGCTCATCATAATGTCAAAGTTAGCACCAAATTGATTAAATAAAATTTGATCGCTAATTGAT
>BPVZ01000017.1:2460341-2472537 GCA_020521535.1 Rubroshorea leprosula
AATATACTTTAGATTACAAAATATCTTTTAACAATAAACCCTTGAAATGAAAGTTTAACTGAGCAAAGGAAAAAAAATTAAAAGGAATAAATTAGAAAAATTAAAAATTAAAAATTAAAAATGGGCAATGCAATCTTATTAAACAAAAATAATTAATTACGTGAAGAACTTTCATTTTTCCAAAAGGTTTAACCAAGTAATACAAGAGAAAGTTTTATGAAAAAATTTGTAATTAAACACGGCAGACTAAGTAAAGTATGAATAAAAATATTAATTTTTAATTTATTTTATTTAAAAATTAATTAAATAATAAGATTAGTATGAAAAATATATTTTTAATTAAAATATTAAAAATTAATATTTTTATTTAAAGATTAACAAAATTAATATTTTTTAAATAAAATTGTAAAGATATTCTTTTGCACCTCTTCTCAAACACGGCCTAAGGATAATTTTATTTATTTATTTTTTTTGTTTTTTAAAAGAGCCTGAAAACATAACCAGCCCTCCCAGCCGCCGTGTCTTTCTCAGCTCTCTGCGTCGAGCCTCAAGCTGTCTCTTCCACTTCTCACAATCTCACTATTCTCAGGTCTCACCTCTGTGGATTGTGCGCCTCAAATTCCAGTTCGCAGCAAGCAGTAAGTGGTGCCCCTTTCGTCATCATTTCTTCTTCAATTTAAGGTGAAAGCAAGAGGGAGAGACGAAAGAAAAACAGAAAACCGCGCCATCGCCATGCCCATAGAATGCCTTGTCCTGGGTAACTCATCGATTTATTTTCTCTATGAATATCTTCTCTGTAACTATCCACGGCATAACATAATTTATAGAGCTGTTCTGTTTCTTCAGGTGCAGGTCAAGAAGTGGGCAAGAGTTGTGTGGTGGTCTCCATAAATGGAAAGAGGATCATGTTCGACTGCGGGATGCACATGGGCTACGCTGATTCTAATCGATACCCAGATTTCTCTCGTATATCTGACGCTGGGGATTTCAACAGCGCCCTCTCTTGTGTTATCATCACTCACTTGTATTTCCCATCCTTTTTTCTTGTCGTTGCTGCTTTGCCTAACTTTGCTAACTGCTTTTTGTGGAATGAATACTGCAGTCATTTGGATCATATTGGGGCGCTCCCTTACTTCACTCAAGTTTTGGGCTACAAGGGTCCTGTTTACATGACTGTAAGTTTTCGTCGATTGTATGTTTGGTAAAATGATGCACTGGGTTGGTATAAACAAAATGATTTTTTTTTTGTCACCATTCTTTTGATTTGCTTTGTGTATAAATAATTCAATTCCATGATTGGCGTTCTGTTGAATTTTTTTTCTTTCTTAGAGTTAGAATCAAGTGTCTTCCTTTTGCAGTATCCAACAAAAGCATTGGCTCCTATAATGTTGGAGGATTACAGGAAGAATATGGACAGAAGGGGTGAGGAAGAACAATTTACTTCTCAACATATTGAGGAATGCATGAAGAGAGGTACAAAGATTTCTAGTTGTATCTTATGAGTAATTCTTTTTATTTTATTTTTTTACCTGGATAATATATGTTTCATATATATCAAGTAAACTCAAGGTTTACAGAAAAAAATTATCCTCAACCATCATCAATCTTTTTCCAAAAGACAAAGTCTAGTCTTTCTCTACAATCTCTGATAGAGAAACAGGAAGATGCAAATGACTGATCATAAAACAGATCTGCAACCAGTCATAAGCTTCTGTGCTGTTCTAGACGCCAGATTAAAGTTACCCCATAATTGCTTTACACAATACTCCAGAATCCACCTCTCAAACCGGGCTATTAACTCCCAATCAATTGCTAAAGAAAGGTTAGTTCTCAAAGGCATATGCTTCAGTTGCTCAACAGATTTATTCCGTACAATCACTGACTATCACTACTCTCCAACCTCCAAATTGTCAATATTAAAGGT
The DNA here is from genome assembly GCA_020521535.1 of Rubroshorea leprosula. Taxonomy (NCBI): domain Eukaryota; kingdom Viridiplantae; phylum Streptophyta; class Magnoliopsida; order Malvales; family Dipterocarpaceae; genus Rubroshorea; species Rubroshorea leprosula. Next base: position 2,462,266 of record BPVZ01000017.1, read on the forward strand.
TCCATCATGGCAGCTTTCAATTTCCTCTGCTCTGGAGCCACCCAAGTTTCATTTCTATTTGTTAGTTGTTTATTAGAATCAAAATACTTACTTGTAGTTTCCTGGGAAGCTGAATTACATTCTGATGCGGCTTAAGGCTCTGATTTTGTTACCCACTGTATCTGTTATTTATTTGAAAAAAGAGATTCATTCCTTGATTTTCATATTGACCAACAATTAAAAGAAAGAATTGAATGTGCTCTTGTTTATCAGCAGCACTCCCTCGTATCATTTTCAGGAGTTCTTTCAACCATTCTCCCAGTGAAGTAATTCTTTTTTTTGGTTGATGGTGTGAGGGAAAACACTACCAAACCACACATTGCTACTGTCCAATCACACTGTAGTAGAATATGATCCATTGTGTCTTTATAATCTTGTATATAATCTAAGTTTCCACTTTTTTCTTGTAATTTATACAAAACTGTTTATACTAAGACTTTAGAGTATGTTTGCTTTGTGGCTTTGACATGTATGAATTGAACCAGTAGGCAGCTTCTCATTGTTCCAAACGTGTGGCAGGTCAATTGTTTTTGGTGCCATAGGCTGGTAGACTGTCTTAATTACCAAAGGCAGTTCTATGGCTTCAACCCCACAAAATGATTTATAGCGTTGCATCTTTAATTTTGAGGCTTGATCAATCATTTACAGCCCTTTGCATTTTTTATATATGGTTAGCTAATAGTGTTATGATTAAAACTTGACATGAAAAACCCAGTAAAATTCTAATTCTTCATGCCTTTCAGAAATTGTTAAAGTGAGGAGTATATTAGATGAAAATCCTAGCTGCCTGTTCTGAATATTATTCAGAATCATATTTCCTTCTAATTAGCTATTAACTACTAGTCTATTTTATTTATTTTGGTCAGTCAATACTTTAAGTAATATTTTCATGCTGTCCCTTAAGTTGGTAGCTTGCTACAATTACATACTGTATCTAAGTTAGTAAGGTTGCAATTTTGGTTTTCCTTCAATTTTTATCAGACTAATTAGAGGAATATGTTATGTGGTGGTACATTACTCTTCTAATGATGCATTTTTTCACCTTCTATTGTCTGGAAACTGGAATAAACTAGCAAAGTTAGCTGAGTTGAAGTTTTCTTCACTTAAGATGAGATCTTTTTTTTTTTTTTTTTCCATCCACGTGCATTTAGATTCAAAACAAGTTTTGTCTTAAACCTTTTTGCCTTATTTGATTTTTTATTTCAGTTATAGCAGTTGATCTAAAGCAGACTGTGCAGGTTGATAAAGATCTTCAAATCCGTGCCTATTATGCAGGACATGTAAGGAGTTTGATTCTTCTTCATTTTTTTTTCCTTTGTTTCCCTGTAAAACTTAGCTTGTTACAGTATTATCTCTCTCTGTTAGAATATATTACATTGTATGAGAACTTCGAGTTGAATGTGCTTGTTTGAGGGATTGTAATGGGTAGTTCACAGGGTTCCTGTGCTTTGATTGGTTAGAGCACAATATGTAATCTCATGTTGGTTTTAAACCAAGAACTAATAGAAGGATAATTTCTCAAAAATTACTAATGACCACACAACAAACTCAAACTTAGAAATTTCAAGTGTGAGCTTTATCAATATAGAATAAAAGTAGAAACACTTCACTAAACATCCTAATTCTCTTCTTATTGTTTTATTTATTTATTTATTTATTTTATGTTTAGCACTTTAGCTCATTTTTCTTTACTATAGTAATTATCTCTTAAGTCTTAAATCTTCACTATATGTTATATACTTCTTTAGTAGGTACTAGGTAGGATATTATAGTTTAAAACTAGTGGTGGTCATGGATGGGGGTATTTATTGTGTGGTAGCATACTCATAATTGGTGTGTGCTGCAACCCTTTCAAACTTTGGTCTTTCATTTCTATATTTTTCTGTTAGTATTTTTGAGATTTTTTTTTTTTTTTTGGGCAGAAGGTAGTTTTGAGGATTCAGTCCTTTTTCTCAATCAAATAAGACATTGCTATTTGTTAATTTTTATGTGTTTCAATATATTGTGGTTCCAAGGTTCTTGGAGCAGCAATGTTTTATGCAAAGGTTGGCGATGCTGCTATTGTCTACACTGGAGATTATAATACAATTGCTGATCGACATCTTGGAGCAGCTCAAATTGAACGACTACAATTAGACCTACTTATAACAGAGTATGGAAGTTGTTTTTATGCGCATAAATTTGTCATTGTCATTACGTTGATTCTGTCTAAAATGTGAAATGTTTTGGACAATACTAGTATTGTTCTTGCAAAAATTCTGCAAGTTGAACATGACAAGCAAATGAAAATGTGTTCTGCTAGAGGCAGTTGATTCTGTTTAACCAGGCTTCTTCTGAATTCTTGATAGGAGCATATCTCTTTATTTCTTGAATTTATACTCCTCTAGTAGTTGCTTCTTTCACATGGTGTTTGCTTTCACCTATTAAGATTTTTTGGTAAACTATGATTTATAACTTTCATCTTCAAGGAGAGGGGTGGGGGGTCTTCTACTTCATTATACTAGAGCTCTTGGAATTTGGTCCTTTGGGACAGGACCTTTTACTTCTTTATTTGCCATCTATATAGCAAAAAATCAATTGTCCAATTGGTTTGTATGTTGATTCAATATCCTAAGATATTTTTAAATGTCCTTATTGACCAGTTTATATGTCTCCATGTCCTCCGTTTAGTTTTTATTGTAATTGACCAGCAACAGTTCTGAAACTGGTATTTTGTGAAGATATAATTGTATGCCATGTCATGATTAGTTTTTCAAGATCTTAGGAAGCTTTTCCTTACTAGTTTTTTCTAACAGATCTACTTATGCAAACTCAGTACGAGATTCAAAGTACAACCGAGAAGGAGAATTTCTTAAAGCTGTATGTTTAGAATGCTCAAAGTTTCATTTTCTCAGGATTTTTCTCTATTTTGTTGCTTCCAATCCCTGTCTTGTGTGGCTTTATTTATCTTAACAGTAATTAATGTTTCTTGACTTTTTTGATCAACAATTAAACTATCTTGATTAATATGTTAAAGTTGTCCATGCTTGGAAATTGTTAAAAAGAGTTGCAAGATGCTGCTGTTCTTTCCTACAGCTTTAACTGCATTGATTTGAAGTCATGTAATTAGAGAAGCTAAACAAAATTTTGGCATAATTTTTAACAGTTATGTTTTGTTAAGCTGTAAGAGTTAGGTAAGTTAGATTGCACATGTATCTGTTAATTAATTGGTTGTTTTAAGGTGAAGAATAATTTCTGCATATGCTTAAGTATATGTTTTGTCAAGTTTGGCTCCTTTACTGCTACATTCCCAACATGTATCTGTAGACTGCTGTGCCAATCTTATGTCCTAATCATACATACAACATAATCTCCAAACCATGCTGTGACTATTGCTTCACCTCCCCTCATGACTAATCTTTTTCTCCTATTGTCAAATTATAATCTTGTAGATTCATTTTCTCAGTAAAATTCTTGATTACATATTTTTATCCATGAGTGAGCCTGCAGATTACAATTTCACCAAATTTCTTGTTAATTTGGTTAGATTTATGACATATTGAATTTCCCCCACCATAGGTTCACAAATGTGTCGCTGCTGGAGGAAAGGTGCTGATACCTACTTTTGCATTGGGAAGAGCCCAGGTACCTGGACTATGTTATTTGGTTATTCTGTTTTTGTAACTTGGTTAAATTTTGAGATAATGAATTGTTCTAATGGAAGTCTAATTATTGTAGTTTTTAAACTATTGAATGTGTTAAGCTATGCTAAAAGTGTCAGTAACATCGGTTGACCTTGAAGTTTTAAATTTTTGGTACTCTATTTCACAAAATTTTGTGAATTTTTCTAGCTTGAAATTATTTTTTGGCATTAAATCCTCACATATTGCTAAGATTCTTCACATATTGACTGCTTTGCTACTGAATTGTAATTGTTGCTTCTATTTATTTTTTTCTGTATAAAGATTTTTTAAAATTTATGTTTAAGCAGCAAAACTACTTGAGAAACATGCATCCAAATATAAATTATAAAATCTGATCTTTTGGGGTTTAATCATCTGATAAGCAATTCTTCGGTTTCCCATTCTGTAATGTTATAGAAATATGAAAAGTAAAAAGGTTTTCTTTTGAAGATTTTCAAACTGGTTTGAGATACAACTTTGTGCAATAAATTTGTGCTATAACTTTGTGCATCATTAATTTATCATGTAAAAATACCATCAAGCTATAATTTTTGCTCATGTTCTATATTAATGGAGACTACTACGAACAGTTCACTTGTTTAAACCTTAGTTTCTCTTTGACATGCCATTTAGCTATTTCTCAGGTAGCTGACAACAATTCATTGTTTCTGCATTTGCATGGGAACTGGTGTGCATTTATGATGTTTATGATGATACAGGACTCTCTCTTCTTCTTTTTCTTCTTTTTTTTTTTTTTTTTAAAAAATATTTTTTTAATATTTTCCTATCTTGCAATTTTGCTACTTTGAAGATATTGTTTTTACTTTAGTCATAGAATACAAAGTTGGCCTTGTAGGTTGTGTCCAGTCCACAAAATGCTATGAAAAATGTATGGTTAGTAGGTTACTATCTAACTCTTAGTGTTTATTTTATTTTTCTCACATGACTTATGTTAATTTGTTAGAATGTCATTTTATTTGCTTGACAAGGTATGCCTTTCTTTTGCCCACATGTTGACAATATGTGTCTTGATTGCAATCATTCTTTCTTTTTATTCATAGGAAATCTGTCTATTGTTGGAAGATTACTGGGAGCGCATGAATCTGAAGGTTCCTATTTACTTTTCAGCAGGTTTGGTTTATTTGTTCAATTCCTGTTTTTATTCCACTTTTGTTAACTGGTACATTATATTGCATAGAAAAGGCAAATTTTTCTTTCATCTATTGTAATTAAGCATGCCATTCAAAGATCAACAACTCATAAAGAACTATGTATATGTATATATGATGTGTCTTTGGATGAATGAAAAACTTATTCTCTGGATATAATGGACATCAGATAAAAGGGTTAGCATCCATTCTGGTTAATAAATTTCAAATGATTGGGATAAAGTGGAAGGATATTGTCCAATGGTATTTGGTTGAGTATCTGTTAGTATGATGAGAATTTTCTTGTCTAAAAGCATTTCTGGAAACTTGTCATTCTTCCTAAGAGTAGTTTACCTGCAACTCTTCTTCATTCCACTGAAAGGCAAAGTTTCTACAATTTTGCTCCTTTTTAAAATTTTCAAATTTTTCAGTGCTGAATTTTGTAGTCTAGTTGAGTAGTTATTTTCCTTTTGTCCTTTAGAAGAAGCAGGGCAACTCTAAATAAGTTCATTTCAGTAATCAGAGATGATCAAAATCAACCAGAAAACTATATCCTTTGTTACGAATGGCAATAGTTTTCCTACTATATCATTTCTAGGAATCTATTCTTGCTGTTGGTGATTCTTACTTTATAGTTAAAGGAGTCCTTTGGAATGTACCATTACATGTCTTCCTTCCTCTTATCTTTGCTTGAACTTAACTGTTTCCTTATGTTTCTGTTTCCATAAATCATATTTCTTTGTTTTGTCCTTTTTGAACTCTTTAAATAGTAATTTGCATAATTTCCTTTTCTATTGAATTGATAGACATCAGTGCAAAATTCTCTCTTTTTTAAAATAATTTAGTTCTCATGTCAAGTTCTTGTTATGTTTAATTTATTCTATAATTTTAGTTCTCTTTGTCAAACTTTTTGAATAATGAAAAATTACAAACAGCTAGCCACTTAATGGCAGGATTTCTTTGAGTAAAAACTTTGCAAATGGAATCTTATAGGCCTTTGGTCAAATTTCTATGGATTGTATCATCATTCTATTTTAACAGAATACAAGGGTTGGATATATAAGTTCATAGTTAATATTTAATAGTAAAGAATATTGTTGTAAATTCAAATTTTGGTTGTTTAAATTCTACGCAACATGTGCATGTCCGAAGCAATTCATATTTTTACTATAACTTAGTTGTTAATCTTTTTAATGTTTCTTTCTTTGAATAATCTCTGAAGTGCTTATGTGTCCCTGGCATGCAATTTTACTGATTTCTGAGAGTTATTTCTAAACAATCTTTCCTAGTTCTTCTAATCATTTTTACTTTCAGGCACATTTCTTCTGCTGATCAGTTGGGTTTTAATGTTTCAGGTTTGACCATTCAGGCAAATATGTATTATAAAATGCTTGTTAACTGGACCAGCCAGAAGGTTAAAGAGACGTATGTGACACATAATGCATTTGATTTTAAACATGGTAGTAAACTAGCTGACCTGTTGAGCTTCTTATATCTACTACTGTTTTACTTTTTTTTTTTCCCCCTAAAAAAAACAAATGGTTGGAGAAACAAGGGTTGTATGTAAATTACTGCAATCTCTCTCATGCCTGAATTATAGTCATTACTATCAAGTTGTTAGGAAAAGAAAAACTCAGTAATGAATGTTGAATGATTATTAACTGGATCCTGTTCTAGTTCCACGATAATTTTCAGCATCTGACTCATCTCTGTTTTTCATGTTGCAGTTCAAACTTTTGACCGTTCTCTAATAAATGCTCCTGGGCCTTGTGTTCTCTTTGCTACACCTGGTATGCTCTCTGGTGGGTATTCACTTGAGGTTTTTATGCAGTGGGCTCCTTGTGAAGGGAATCTTGTTACATTGCCCGGGTATTAACCTCACTATTTCATTACTTTGTTTTTAAATTTGTTATATTACAAGCATAATGCAGCTTAAATGTTCATTAAACATTTAAGGTTGAAACTTTAATACTTTTTATTTATATCTATTTTTCTATAGATAGAGAAAAGTGAAAATTAGGACGTCAGTACTACTTGTGACATTGTTCAAATACCCTTAATAATTTTTTTTGTGTGTTGATTCATTAAGAGTATATAAGTCTTTTTATTATCATTTCTGGCATTTTAATTGTCAAGATATCTTGATTTTCGGCAACTGATCAACTATTAATGCTTGAATTATAGTCATTACTATCAAGTATTAGCACAACTTTTCCAATCATAACCTGAATTGTTGTAGCACAAAGGTAGTTGCATTTTAGAGCAGATTATTCTCTAATTTACTTCTCATCCTAGATCCCATTCTTCTGTTGATATGGACAGAAAACAAAGAAAATTCTTTATATATTGAATTAGACTCCTGGTTAAAGTTTTGTAGATAACAACAGCGTAATGGGGAATAACTCTCTGCTGGGCATTTCATGTTAGTCTGATTTCTCATGTTCGAGTGTGCATTCTGCATTTAAATATTTACATCCCCCATAACTCTTTGTTTTCATAATGTTCTAGGTATTGTGTGGTTGGAACAATAGGATACAAATTGATGTCAGGTAAACCGACCAGAATTAATTTGGACAAGGACACTCAAATTGATGTCAGATGCCAGGTGGCTGTTTATCCCTTACTGCCTGAGCTTTATTCCATTTTCTCTGTTCATTTATGAACTTTTATTTCATACTTTAACAATTTATTTTGATTTCCTGAATCATAATGCATTCAAGTGTTAATTTGGAAATATTTATTAAAGTCCTTTTCTCTTTTTTGCTATGCGATAAGATGTACTTGAACTTTTTTTCATTTTCCATTTGAATTTTTATGAGTTATAATTCACCAGAATTTAGAAAACTACTGATGCTGAACCAAGTCTTTGCCCTAGACAGTTGAGGCTGTTAATGTTTTTGAATTTATCTTTATCAACAAATTTAGTAAACAATAAGAAGATGTCTGGATAGACACTTTGACCTGTAAATTATAGTGGCCTCCATCAAGGCAATGCCATAATGGCTTAATTTGCTTCCAGATTATAAATATGAATCTGTCTATCGTATCTCTAGTAGGAATGTCTATTTTTCTGAATGTCAACTCTCAGATGGTTTGGAAAAGTTACAAAGTCTGGTAATATTAATTTCAGAATGATTGGTCATTCAATTTGTAGGTTAATAGTTTGCATGAGATATTATAAGTTTTTCTAACAATTAAGGAATGGTGCTGATTTGGATCATGTCATTTGAGTTTTGGCTGCATTGAATGTTAATGATGGCTTCCTGTTGTGGCAATTTCTTGACTATGCCCAAAAAACAAGTTAACGTGCACTTTGTATGTTTTCCAATTCTTATAATGTCCTGAACATCTGTTTAATATTTGCAGGTTCATCAATTGTCCTTCAGCGCTCATACAGATGCCAAAGGAATTATGGATCTTGTCAAATTTCTTTCACCTAAGAATGCTATACTTGTACATGGCGAGAAGCCTAAAATGGCTATTCTGAAAGAAAGAATTGAGTCTGAACTGGGTATCCCTTGTTTTTATCCTGCAAACAATGAAACTGTGTCCATTTCTTCAACTGGTCATGTGAAAGCACATGCTTCTGACACATTCATCCAAAGATGCTTGAGTCCAAATTTCAAGTTCTTAAAATGTGGGGTTCCAGATAAATCTGCTTCTGGCTCAAAATGCACAGAGGGCATTTCCAGGCTGCAGGTGGTTGATGAAAGGGTTGCTGACAGTATCTTGGTTGAACAAAAATGTAAAAAGGCAAAGGTTATACATCAGGATGAGCTTTTACTGATGTTAGGAGAAAAAGAGCATGAGGTTAAATTTGCATATTGTTGCCCAATTCGAATTGAAAAGTCAGTCCAGACTGGAAGCAAAGACCTCTCATCAACAGATAATCAGCACCTTGGTCTTGATAAACGCTCTTTGCTTGAACTATTATCTGTGAAACTATCAAATAAACTTTCTGAAGGGAACATCCAGGATTTTGGGGAACATCTACAAATTGAATCGTTTCATGTGTCAGTTTGTTTGAAAGATAAGTGCTCTCATCGAACATCCAATAGCATTGAAAATCAATCCGAACTAGTGTTCTTTTGCTGCAACTGGTCAGTGGCAGATGAAAAGCTTGCATGGAATATTATTTCAATAATGGAGTGTTGTACTTTAAATACAACTTGAGCTTCTCCTGCTCATGCGGCATGCAATTGCTTGGAAACTCATTCATTATTTTGCCATGTGCAATGCTGGATCCTATTCTAGACACTTTTTAGCAGGGAGGAGGCATCTCTGGCATCTGTCGTACCACTAACATCCTCAGTCATCTGCTCATGTAGCACGAAATTGTTTGGAAACTCATTTATTATGTTGTCTTGTGCAATGTTGGACTTGGATCCCATGATTCTAATCACTTTTAGCATGCAAGAAAGGAGGCAACTGCCATAATGGCGGTAATATCTGCCGCATCCTCATTCTGACCTCATTTTGTTTGCAAAGTAAAAGATCCTGCTTTATGAATTCTAATTAAATGACAAGTTCTGCTCTGTGGGTTCAAGGCAAAACTGAATTGCACTAATAATCGTGCTTGTTTAATGCAGGGAGCTCCACTGTCCATCCCGGAAAAGTTTTGCTGATGGTCTCTCGGCCTTTTCCTTTCCTGGGTTTTTTTCTTATGGTTCTTGTCTTCGTTGTACAAACAAGGTATACAGAAACAAGAAATTTAACTATTTTTTAGTTCAATTTGATACATTACATTCTCTTTCATTTTGCACAAAAAAAAAAAAAGAGGAAATTTCTAGCTACCCATTTTGACAACCGAAACAATGTGCCAAAGTTTCTTACCAAAGTCCATTGAGCCTCTTTTCCTCCTCCTCAAAATCTAATGCTGAAGGTTGACAGGGCTCACTGCTATGTGGCATCACTGACTCTGATTCTGACATGTCGGGCTCCGTCCTCGATCCACCTCCGACGGGCTTTTTCTGTCGGGATTTATGGCGGTTCTCTTGGGAAGCTTTCTCACCAATTTGGCTAGGGACCTTTGGTTTCCTTGGTTTGGCACTATCATCTAATAAATCCTTTTCCTTGCTTTTAGAGGACCTCCTTGATTGCTTCTGTTTATCTGTTTTTTCTCTTGGCCCCAATTCTCTTGGACTGCCCAAACTCCGTCTTGATGATTTAGGCAATTCCGGCATGTCTCGCGCGGGAGAATTCGGATCTCTTGCACTTCTTTTGGTTTTTGAATCTGCAGAACACTACGGCAAAGTCATGTAGAGGATGTAGTTTTTTAATTTCGATTTAACTGAATATTTTTCAGTCCAGCTGATTAAAAGAACAAAAAAGTGTAATGCAATTTGGATTGTATTCGGTTAGATTATATTAATTATTGAATAGAGTCCTCCTCCCTAATTCAATGGAGTTATTGTTTTATCATT